>JANZXR010000008.1:38842447-38869270 GCA_027575705.1 Erythroxylum echinodendron
TCATCAAAAAGGGGGAGATTGTTAAGTCAGGAGGACTTTACGATGATTAATTTTGATGACAATCAAATAATAATAATATCCGAAATAAATGAACTGGTTTGATGAGTGTGTTAAATGTGCAGTAGAAGCAAACCATAGAAGAAGCAGAAAAACACAGAAAAAGGGCAAAGCACAGAAGAAGCGCAAAGCACAAAAGAAGCAAAACACCGAAGAAGAAAAACACAGAAGAAGTAAAAGATACAGAAGAAACAAAACACAGACGAAGTGGAGATATAGAAGAAACAAAACACAGAAGAAGCCGACGATACAGAAGAAACAAAACACAGACGAAGTGGAGATACAGAAGAAACAAAACACAGAAGAAGCAAAACAAAGAAGAAGCAGAAGATACAGAAGAAATAAAACACAAATGAAGTGGAGAACACAGAAGAAGAAAACCACAAAAGAAGAAAATACAGACGATACAAAGTAGAATATAGGTTAGTATGTCGAGTAGTTAGTTAGTTACAGAACTCAACTAAATAACAGTTATCAAGATTCAACAAGCGATTATCAAGACTCAAGAAGCAGTTATCAAGAATCAAGAAGCAGTTGGAGACTTAGACTATAAATACTAGTCGTAGTCGAAGATTGAATAACTTTTCAACTTTTCAGAAAACTTTTGATCTTACATATTTTGAGCGTTCAAGTGTATACCTAGAAAAGAAAAATTCTATAGTGTGATACCAAGAGAGCTAAACCTACTATAACAATAGCTCACAATATCTTTCTAGTGAGAGAAAGAAAAGGCTAAGAGCCTGGAGAGGCTAAGATAGATGAAAGAATATTTGGTGTAAGAGACCTAAAGAGGCTCTGGAAGGGAAGAAAGAATACTTGTAAATTTACTGAAGTATAGTGAAAACTCAGGCGAATTCTAAGGACTGGACGTAGCCCACGGTTTGGGATGAACCAGTATAAAATCACAGTGTTTATCTTCTATCTTTCAACTTATTCTATTTGTTTTTTTCTAAACAAGTATATAGAAGTTATTTGCAGTTTAACTATAAAACTATTTTGTGATATTCTTTTAACAAGTTAGAGGAGTTCTTATCAGAAATATTAAAGATTTTGTATTCACGAAAAGAATACACAATTCAACCCCCTTTTTGTGTAATTTGTCTATTATAAGTAATTTCTATATTAACGTGTGATTTACTTCAACCACCTGTTCCGGTAAGTATGTTACGTCAAGCTTTGTCTCCTTATCTCTCTTCCTTCATCTCCTTCTTCAATCTCTCAAAACTCTTTAGGATTTTTCCAAGATGTGGCTGAAGTGAAAGCTCTCTATTCAGAGTCTCCAAGATCTCATCATCTGTCTCATAATGTTCTACTCATACTTTGGGTGCTTTAAGTTAAAGTCGGGTTCGAAACGGTCAGAAAATCTTACAAAATTTGAGTTTTTACTTTAGCCCAATGCAGGCCACTATCGTGGCCCTGCCTACCATGTCATGGCTAGCGCCTAAATCTTTTTTTCACGGTCGTGGCCTAAATAGAAACTTTCTATCATGACTGTGCACCCGTGTGCACGATCATGGGATGAGTGCTTTGGCTCATCCTTATCTGTCACAATCGTGGCTTGCTGTGCACAATCGTGGGTTATGCCTTTGGCCCAAAAACTCCTCAAATCTTCTCCGTTCTTTACCATTTGTCCTAAAACACTAACAAACCCATCAAGGTACCCAAAAAAATATAACAATTAATCTCAATACTCGCACTAACCCATAAAAAACATTTAAATACATAAACTAACACAATTAACACATAAACATGCACTCAACACTGAATTTAACACTAAATACTTAAAAAATTGAATTCTAAACCACAATGCAATTGACAACTATCATATGTAAGGAAACTTTTGCAAGATACAAGGTCTAGTATCCAAAATTTAGAGAGGCAGCAAAACTTAGGTACATCTCTAAAAGAATTAGTTAATGTTATGACTGCTAGTACTTTACAATTCATCAGGGTGTATAGCAATTCTAGTAGCATGTTGCAATGTTTTGATTCCTAATCTTAAGAAGTCTGATGGATCAAATGGTGGGAACTATCAACCACCTAGAACCACAAAACAAAGAGGAGCAGCCATCTTAACTTGAGGTGTAGTCAAATGATGTTAGTGTAGAGACCTTATAGAGTGGAAAGGAGCTTGAGAATCTTGAGAGAACTGCTCAAAGATTTCTTGTGAAGAAGAAGTGGTGAAGGAGCTCGAAGGAGACAAGGATACATCATTTAGCTTGAAGGTGAGTACTAAGTCCATAAGTATCGTTAAGACTAACTCTTCACCTTTAACTAGAAGGTTAGAGAAATTAGACAAGGAGGAGAAGGGTGACAAGATATTCCAAGAGTGTATGGACTTAGTAGATATTAAGAATTTGAAGATAGGGAAGCCAATGTATGTGAATGAACATTAACTAAGGCCCTATCTTAAAGAACCTCAAGTGGAGGAAGCACATGTGACACCCGAAGATCATAATTTTGTCACGTGATGAGGACAACGAGTTGAGCTAACCACAATAAATAAAGGCACTACTTGGAAGGCAACCTAAGGGAAGTTTATTTCTTTTCCTTTACATTTTCACACTTGTTTTTATATATGTGTGTGTTTTTAAGTTTATTAGTTTCTAACATGATTTTAAGTTTTCCAACAAAAAGAGAGAGACAATCAATCAAACAAACAAACAATTTCTTTTTTTCTATTGCTTTTAGGACTATATAGTCATGATTAGAGAGTGAATTGACTAGATAAATCTATAGCAACTTGAGCATGTACTTTTAATCTTATGATTGGTCAATATACATTAACTTTAAAAGATTAGTGACTAGTGGTAGACAAAAGTTAGTGTGATTTTGAGCCTTTATAAATTGATACATTCATATCATTCTTATTGTCTTTTGTTTATATGTGTGACCTTCATCACATATACATCTTGACTTTGCCTTAATTTTCTATTTATGACCACATTTTTATCACATGCATTAGCATGGAAATGATATAGGCATTCTTTGTTTTACAAGTTACATTAGCCAAATAACCTACCTTTTGATAGGACATTTTCCCTTTGTTAAGGCCCCTTAAGTTTTATTATCTTTTCTTTTTATGTTAACCACATTACATGCCTTAAACCTAACTAGATGTCCTACCCAAGCCTTAAAGCTAGTAGAACATTTGTTAATTGTTGATGATTGTGGATGCACAAAAGTATAAGTGTGGGCATATATGTAGATTGGTTATAATTGTTGGGATGTCATTTTATGTCTTATCAATGAAATTCCGATGTTAATGTTGCTTCTCTTAGGTTTTAAAGAAGAGAAAAAAAGAAAAAAGAAAAGAAAAGAAAGAAAAATATGTTTAAATAAAAGTATTAAGGAGGAAATGAATATATGTTTTGCAAAGTTATTCATGATTAGTTTTTCCTCCCAAATTTGTATTGAATGAGTGATTTGAGTATGTTGCATGTGAGGTAGATGTTGTTTTGGAAGGATCACTCAGTATAATTTCAATGTATTGTTTATCATCAATTTTTAATGAGTGATCCCTTCTAATTAATTATGTTTCATGTAGTTTGTGGTGTGAGAGCTTGAATTTGAGCTATGAAACATAGTTTTTGCATTCATCATTGTTGATGTACACAATTGTGAGTGAATGTTCGTTTTTGCACTTGATGTTATATCGAGTGTTTTTCTTATTTTACTAGCCTTGATGGATTTTACAGTACATTACCTAAATACATCTCACCTTTACCCTTGCCCACATTACAACTATGAAAAGTCCTTTGATTCATGATTATGTATGTGAATCTTAGTGGTGTAGAAATGAAATGATACGAAAAGGTATGGAATGCCATGATCATGAATGGTGTTTGAGCGTAGCTATGGATCTATTTTATTTAAACACATTTTTTCCAACTTTAACTCTAAATTGCTTAATTTCTAAAGGTGATGAATGTTAATTGATCATAAGTAGAAGCATTGAATGTTGAGTTCTTATCATGGTTTTGCAAGTTATTCCTATTTTCTTATGACTATCTATTTTTAGGAAATAAGGAAAAATGAGTAAGTGTTTTAGGTTATGACTTTGATTTTGATGATTTTCTTGAGGATGGTTAAAAGCTAAGTGTGGAGGAACTTGATATTTTCTTACATTTAATCTATGACACTTAGTGATTAATGCTTTAAAATTCTTAAGACATTCACTTTAGTTCATATTTGATTTTAGGTAAAATTTGGAAGCATAATTTTTGAGTCGTATTCTTGAGATTTATACTCACTTGTCTTCATGGAATAAGAAAAAGAAGGATTAAAGCAAAGAGGAGACAAAAAAATGCAAAAATAGGAAGTGTAATCGATGCAGTGCACGTTCATGATCATAACTTTCAAGTCTCGACGATGAGTATACAAGTCACGACTATGACACAAAGTGTCATGATCATGAATCAATGTTGCACAAACATGATTCAATTTGTCATAGATATGACTCACTTGTATGGGTGTGACTCAAGTTTTCATGCCATGACTCAACCATGCATAACCGTTACTTTTGCTACCTATCTTCCTAAACCTTAATTTTTAGTATAAATAGAATATGTGTCGACAAAATGGAGTATGAATCATTTTAGGGGTTTCTAGGTTTCTGAAACGATAAAGAGTTTGCTATATTAGATATACTAAGCTTCCCAATGCTGGTTCAGAGATGATATCGATGCCTAAGAACATGGTTAAACATATCTTTGATTGTCTTTGTTGTTCTTTCTTTTTTAGGGATTGATTATGTTACCCTATTTTTGTTGTTTAGGTTTTATGTAAAAATGATCTTAATGCATTCATTGTATTGTTCTATTACTAACCTATCACTAGAATTTTTAATATAATCTGTAATTGTTAAGATGAGATTCATTAGTAACTACAAATAGTTTTGAATCATTAGGGATAACATAACCTTGGTTAAATGACCCGATCTTGTGGTTGTTATCTTGATTAATTTGTTTTCCTAACTTGTAATGCGACTATCCAATTAAATTTACATATCTTAACTTAGGTTGTTTGAAAGCTAAGTTAGGTTGAAGAGTTTGTTTTAATTGAACACGATATGAGGGAAAACCGAGGTTAACAAAGTTTATTGTTAACCTACGATTAATAGTTGCTACGAGAGGTATGAGAGTAATAATTCAATAAAGTATGTTTAATTGTGTGTAGGCCAAGATTAAACTGATGACCATGTCCTTAACGTATTCATCACTTTTCTCATTTTTATATTGTTTGATTTAATTTGTTTTTGATAGTTTCTTTTCACTTTATTTTATTATTTGAAACCAAACTAAACCCCCCAATCTAAACACCAATTCTTTTCCTTTCAAAAGTTTTACATACACTCTCTGTAGGATCGACCTAGACTCCTTACTAGCTATAGTTTTAGATTTAGTTATTTTGTATTACAATGTGTTACCAAAACTTGATGTATGCTTAATTGTTGGTACATTTAATCCATGACACTTAGTAATTAATGCTTTAAAATGCTTAAGACATTAAGACGAGGAAGCTGCTCACCTCTGTCAAAGCATGGATGACCTAGAAGACACTGGGGAATTTTGAACACCTGAAGGACGAAATGAATAGCTTACAACAGAAAGAATTTGGCAAAGACACTATGTCTAATTCCATTATCTTAAATGATAAGGCTAGGATGCAATTTCTAGCGTAAGATGGCAATGAATTTCAAATCTAGAGGAGAAAGTGTGAGAAATATTTTCAACTAGAGGAAATTGCAGAGGAAAAATGATTAAAGCTATTGTTAATGAGTATAGAGGGCAGAGCCTATGCCTGTTAGCACCAATTCATGCTTACTAATGGTAAGAGTTATGTTAACTGAAAGGGTTTCATACTTATTGTTACTAGTCGATTTGATGATGGTATTTTCAAAGACCCGATTGCAGAACTCATGAATCTTAAATAGCTAGGAAACATAGAAAATGATAAGGCTATTTTTGATGAACTAATTATCAAGGTTGGTATTGATGGGGATATGGCATTGAATTGTTTTTCAGAAGGCTTTAAGGTTATAAGAATTGCAAAGCTACAGGAAGGAATGTTAATTGATCTTATTGGAAATTCTTATTTCAATTATCAAGGTCACATTACTTCCACCCCCAAACAAACCACCAAAATAAATAGCTATGCACCCTATTAAGAACTTCACTAACTTTTTGCAAATGTACAGTCTAACCATTTTCCCCGATTTCAGAAACATTACACACGTAATTTTTTCTCTAAAAGTAACCAGAACCAGAACAAAAATAGACCCAATAATAGCAGCTCTGGTGCTTCAAATTTCAACCTAAAAACCTTTGTCCCACAATCATCAAACTCTGCCATTAAACCAATTTATCTACCAATTTATAAACAAAATAATATGGCCAATATATTTTCCAAGAGCATGTCTATTGTAGATGATACGAGATCAAGTGGGCTATAACAATTTTATGGCCAAAAAGATTTTCCTAATCATTTTTGCAAGAAGTCTATACTTTTTCAATTGTTAGTGGAAGAAGAGTGAACGAATGAAGGAGGTGTGGAAGTCCAACTTGAGGAGGAAACGTCATAGAAGAGTCTGAAACACCACTCTTACAAAAAGAGGATATCCAAATTTCTCTGCAAGTAATTCATGGGGAATTAGGAGATTACACTGTGCAGCTTTAAGGATATATAAAGAAACAAAAGGTTCGCTTACTTATTAACACAGGTAGCACACATAACTTCTTAATTGAAAGGTGGATCAAGAAGTTAGGACTCAAGACAATCTAGGCTAGGAATTATAAGGTGAGAGTGGCTAATGACCAAGTTATATATGTCTCCCTTAATGTGAAGGTGTTAGGTGGAATGTACAAGGGGAGACATTTCAAACAGGTTTCTTAGTTCTTCCCACTACTAGAAATGTGTTATAATAGGCATGCAATAGCTTTGGAAGCATGGGGTAATTGAGTGGGATTATGGAAACCTCACTATGAAATTTCATCATCAAGGGAGAGATGTTAGTTTAAAAGTCATGAAACAACCATTAAACTTGATGGAGGTGGCCGAGATGGTGCTCAAATCAAATCAGCAGGCTACTAGTTTCTTGATTCAAGTCCATTACAGCCTAACTCTTATGACAACAACTACTACATAATTAATCTCTTCTGGTCTAGATACTGTGCAACAGAAAGAAGTACAGTAGCTGTTAGCTCAGTTTGAAGACATTTTTTGGAACCAAAACAGTTACCTTCTAAAAGGTTACAAGATCATAGAATCCCTTTATGATTGAGAAATTAGTCTAAGAATTGGAACAATCTAGGTTCATTCGAGCTAGCACTAGCCCCTTCATATCACTAATTGGGTTATTTTTGTGTTAATTATAGGAAAACCAATACAGTTACTGTCAAAGACAAATTCCTAATTCCAGTTGTAGAAGAACTCTTGGATGAATTATTTAGGGAAAGTTATTTTTCCAAATTGGACCTTCGATTGGGATATCATCAAATTAGAAAGCAAGAGGTAGATATTTTTAAAACAGCTTTAAAAGCCTATTCAGGCCATTATGAGTGGATGGTAATGCCTTTTGGCTAACTAATGCTCTAGAAACTTTTCAAGCCGTTATGAATGATGTTTTTCGACTGCATATCAAGAAATTTATCCTAGTTTTCTTTTATGACATCCTTGTTTATAGCAAGAGTTTGAAAAATCATCTTAATCACGTATATTGTGCCATGCAAATGTTAACATAGAATAAACTATCTATGCGACAAGACAAGTGTGCTTTTGGGAACCAACATATTGAGTATCTATTCCATATAATCTCTAGTAGAGTAGTAGTTGTTGAACCCAAGAAAGTGATCTCCATTCTGCATTGGGCAGTTCCTAAAAATCTTAAGGAATTAAGAGGGTTTCTAGGACTTACTGGTTACTATAGGTAGTTCATAAAAAAGTATGGCAAGCTCTTATTAACCTACTAAAGAAATATGCCTTTTGTTGGTCATAAGAAACAAAATTGGCCCTTGAACACCTCAAGGTAGCAATGACTCAAAATCCAATTTTGAGACTAGCAGATTTTAATCAACACTTCATCTTAGAAACTAACGCATCTGGGTTGGTATTGGAGCTATGTTTATTTGAGGAAGACAACCAGTGGCATACATCGACAAGACTATGGGGAAAATACCAAGCAATGTTTACTTATGAAAAGTTAGGAATTTAAACTTATTATAAAGAAATACGAAGGTAGAAGTAGAGAGAAAGAATCAGTTTTTATTAATTATTTCTCTAATTATAACAGTTTTCATCATTAAACTTGTCGTTACATTCTAAATAATGGAGTTATTACACTTGCTACATGACGTCACCTCTCATTATTAGTCCCCACTTTTTACTATTCATTTTCTTTTCACACTCAACTTCCTTGAGTAATAATACCTCCCTCCCTAATAACCTTATCCAAAAGGTTGACATTTGAGTAACAATGTTAGGGATAAAATAAATACTCCCATGATACATCTCGCATATCATTTAAAGACCATTGAACTAAAACTTGAACTGTATGTCAACTTGTTGATTGACCAAATGATGATTCAACACAATAATTGGATATTTAAGTACCAACTTAAGCAAGACAGGCAATTGAGAAGCCAACCTATTATATTAATAAATATATTTTTTAAGTTGAGAAATATGGGATGTGTGATGAATATGAAAAGTAGCTGGTAATTGTAATTTATAAGCTGTAAGCCACAACACATACTTATTGCAAAATTAGAAAGGGTATAAAATGTAGAGACTCTAATTTTTATTATCACGTTGATGTACTCTCTATTAGTGATAAGGCTATAATTTAACATAAACCAGATCTCCCCTTAAAAGTCCTTTTTTGTTCTATTTTTGTCCGTTAATTGCTTCTTCTTGTTTTGTGCCCTTCTTACATGAAATTGTATCAACTTCAATATTACATCCCTATCCTTCATCACTTATCAACCATCAAAACTTTTCAATCTCTAGAAAAATAAGGTAAATGAGTGGGAGGTGGGTAAATATACAAAATCTTAAATGGGGATCATTAAATTGTTGAATGATAAGTGGTATTATACCACCATTCAATGAAGGGTAGCCAATATCATTACTATAGTATCATAGTAGAGTAACACCTTAAATCCTAAAAAATTCAATAAATAACTTAGGAAAACTAGGTCATGATCATTTGCACAACTATCAACATCCCCACACTTAAATATTTGCTTATCCTCAAGAAAAATAAATACAACCACTCAGTTTTATCAGTTCATTTTCATAAAGATCGAAGCATACAATCTTTCAAATTTAAGCTAACTCAAATATCAAGTTAATACACATATTATGACTACCTTTTCATTGGTGTACATAAGCAAATTCAACAATTGACACCATCACTCAAAAATAAGTATAGATGCAAAATGAATTTTCCTCATGGTTTTCACTCATTTCTCTCAAATGTTTTCTAGTTATTTTTTCGCTCACACTTCCTATAGGAAACTACATTATTATAGGCTTGCTAATACACTAATTCTCCTTTACAATGATCGCATACATAAATAGATTAAAAGGAACTGTTTAGGGTTGTAATGTGGTAAGGGTTAAGGTGAGTAAAGAGGGAAAAAGGGTTAAGCATAAGCATTCCTAAAGTAAAAGGCGGATAAGATGGGATAACAAAACATAACTCCAAGATATACAATTATAACTAATATTCTACACTTATTGGTGCTACTCACCTGTTATTCCTTTTTCTTTTCTTTTCTTTTTTATTTTAAACATATTTTTTCTCATTTTTTTTCTTTTTCATCATACATGGAAGAACTATGAATATAATAGCAGATAAATACAATGTAATCCATAGGAAAAAATATACTCAACTCATCTTGGTAAAATTTTCACAATGATCCCAAATAATGTATAATGTAGCACTCCACTAGTATAGGGCATATTCTCGAGCACATAGACAGTATTTGAGAACATACTTTACATGCTAAAACAGTCAAATAATCAATCTCATTAAAAGCTTTTCACGAGTCACATGTATATTTCAGAAAACTAGCAATCAAAATACCCATTTTGCTCATAAACATTTTCAAAACGATTTACAAAGTTACAATCAATATACATATCATCAAAATTTCAGTACTCACTTAGGTCCATTACAGATACAAATCACTTTTAGTCATAATGTCATTATAGAATCATTTATACACACATTGTACAGTAATAAACGTTTTTAATATAAAATAAAGAAATACAAATGCATATGCCAATTGATCCCAAACTTTATCTTTTATCTGAATACAGTGGTTCGTCCCCAGTTGGTCTAAAAAATATGTTGCAAATTAGGGTAAGTTTTGAGAACTTAGTGAGGTAAATATTATCGATAGTTCACTTAATTCATGCAATACATCAAACATGTAGACATATAATTCACATTTTTGCATTTTTGCATAAAGCATCACATATCACTTTTGGGACAATTATACCAAACATTTCATTCATACAAAATACACATATCAATTGTAAATGCAATGCACATGATTCAATTTCATTTGTTACTTTGTTCTGACCAAGTGCCTTTTTACTAGCTCATATCCCTTTGTGGATACCGAGCTGTATCAATTAATGTCCCATATCCCTTAGTGGATACCGAGTACATACACAATTGAGTCAAAGGCTCTTATCACGTTATGATCTTTAAGCTTTTTACTAGAGAATCCGGTCACAACTGTCATTATCTTTCATGCATTCATGTAATGAACTGCATCATACATATTCAATGATTACACTCACTCAGTCACATTCACACTCTTTCTTAGTCACATTTGTATTTAGAATTTTAGTCCAGCATTTAACATTGAAATTGAGAACAAATAGTCAGTCATATTCACATTCAAGTAGCACTTCCAATACAGTCCTGAATATAGAACTCCTCGGACAATCAATTGTCCAGAATCAACATAATCAATTTCAAATTCATAAGATAATTCAAACATAATCTAACATAAACAATTAATTGAGTGAGACCATCTACATAAGTGTATCATTCCTTCATCAAAATTTCTACACTCATCATGTACCATTTTGACTAAATCAATCCATCTCAAACCATCATCATAATTGCTTTTATTAAAACAAAATATAAAGATAAAGATTGTATATACTTGTTTAGCTCAAACTTCTCAAAAACATCTATAACATAACTCATAACCTATTTTTGATCATTTATACCAAAAATAGAATATAAACATATTCATTTCCTCCTCCACGTTATAGAACACTTCAAAATCATTCTCATGATCATTCAACCTCTAACTATCATTATATATGTTTCATTTAACAAAACTATGAAGATCCATATGTTTAATTTACTTGTTTAACTCCAAGCTTTGAAGATCATATAACCCTAGCCTTTTATGCTTATACGATCATCAACATTTAAAGGTGAAATATGTTGGGTCTTCAATAACAAGAAGAAGACAACTAAAGATGGAAATAGCAAGGTGTAGATTTTTGGTAAAGCTCAACGTTAAGAGTGTTGGTGAAAAGAGAGTGTCGTGAGTGAAGAAGAGTGAAAATGAAGAGGATGAGAGCAAGTAATAGAAAGTAGAAGTGAAATAAAATTGAGATGGTCTTGAAAAGATGAAAAATATCATGGGTGTAAAGACTTGGTGAGTGTCATAACATATGTCATGACACTTAACAGTTAATTAACCAAATTAATAACTTCTAATTTTGGTACCCAATACCAATTAATCTCTAGTCCATTTATCACCCAATTTTCTATACCACTTGTCAATAAATCCCAATGCCACTTATCAATTTTCTTTACTACCATTTATCATTTATTTCTACTATCACAAATCAATTTGTCTTGCTAATTGCCATTTTTCCTAGTCTAAAAATACACATAATTTCATAAATCTCTCAATTGTAACAAATAATTCTAAATCACAAATTGTAATTCATCAACCAATTTTCAAGACACAAAATTCACAATTCACATCACAACCATTGTAAATTATTCGTACCCCGAAAAATTTCAAATGAGTGCATATACAATATTGGCAATGTGTACAAAAATCCAAAAATTTTTGTGTATGCTCTTGATATACATGTAAATGCAATGCACCTCACGTATTCTCTATACTATTTCTCATACATCACAGTCTAGGATCTTATGTCCTAACCTTTAGTATAGAAAACAGGATATTATAAAGACCCTTAGGAGGTCTTCCTATGTTAATCTACAAGGTCGGGTGGTACTACCAGGAACAGTCTTCCACCACTGATAAGCAGAAACTTGCAATAGTTATATAACGTAGTCGAATCTTTTATCAAACTTGTAGTCCATCTAATCAAACACTCATTATGTTTTTTCTGAATAACCTTCTACCTCAGTAGGGTCTGTACTTCCATAGAAGTCTATAGCCCCTTTCTTCATAAGTTTATCATACCTCTTTTCTCTCCTCTTAAGAATTGTCTGAGGAATTTGGTCAGACCCTAGTACTGGAGACTCTCTATTGGCTCTTACAGGCCCTAGTTCAGCTGATTCTGTAACTTGATCTCCTATAGGGAATGACCTATAATAAACAACAATCTTGATCACTATACGAGCCTCTCATTATATATCATGTCTAAATGTTCTTATATATCCTTAAAGATGCCAAACCATTCTCTGATACTAAAACTTGTAACACATCACCTCCATAAAGCATATGCCAGAACATCCAAAGATATTCAAGAACATACCCTATGAAAATGGCATGTTAAAGTAATCACATTCACTTATTATAGCATCATACAGTATATAAGTAGTTAAAATATCAATTTTTCCCATTTCATTCACAAATATAATTTACATTGTAGCATAATCCAAATATTTACAATACCAAAACAGCTAAGAGCTTAACCTCGGTTACAAAATGTCCTACATATAAAAAGAAACTGAGTGTTACTAAGTACTAGACTCTTCAAGTATCAGTTGTCCAGACCTCTGAACCATCTTGATTCTAAAATCGACAATTCTAAAGTTTTACTAGATTGCCTTAAGAGCTATGTCTCCCTCATACCTAAAAATCAAAGATGCAATTTTGATGAGTTTACGAACTCAGTGAGTGAACTAACATCAATGTGCTCACTCATCTCAAAATACAAGGACAATTCACATTCAAATTCACAAGTATGTCACAGTTCAGCAGGTGTATCACATCATAACTCAACAATCCATCATCGATTTACAAACATTTCAAATAATCATTCATCTCATTAACATGAACACAAACTTTGCAATCCACATTAATAACACAATTCAGTAATTCTGCATAATATTTTGCACGATACATGTAAAGATATTTATATGCATATGCTTATGCACATATGACTCCACTTTTATTTTTTATTTTTTATTTTTTAATTATGATCGAGCACCTTTTAACTGTTCTATATTCGTTGTGAATATCGGGCTCATTTCATATATTATCTTGCACGTATTGTGGATACCAGGCTCATTAATAACTAAGCCTATGGCTCTTGTGCCCATTTTTGAGCTTGAAGCTTTTCTTCTCACTGGTCAATCTGGTCACAACTCCTTTATCTAGTCATGCATAACAATATAATGGAATGCATCATTTCATAAATATGTTATCCATAATTTTCATTTATGCGCACAATCATTTATCATATTCATCAGATCTAAGTACGACATTCAACATTTAGTTGAGAGCACATTTTTTCTAGATTCACATACAATTAGGAAACACTCCCAATACATTCCCAAATATCAAACTCCTAAGATCATCAATGTCTGGAATTATCACAATCATATTAAAATAGTTCACTAACTGAAATTTAAAACAGAAACAAATTAATCACGGTGTGAAAACATCTAGGTTAGCTCACAGTATGCTCCAGATAAGCTATTGCCTCGACGAACCAACAATGCCTAGAAGCTGATGCTTGTGCTTCTATAGTCATGCAATACACACATATTTTAAACATTACTAAGTTGCTTAATCATATAAATATTCAATCACACACAGCACGCACACACAGATATATATGTATATGTATATATATATAGATATATATATATATATATATATATGCTCAATTGACCTTCTCGGGTATATATCCTTAAATCACAAACCTTAACCATTCACAATCATAACTTGGATATAGCTGATTTACAATTAGGTTTATACCTTAAGTAAATATGATTATTCTAAATTCATCAATCATACATTCACCAGTCCTTTTTCTATCATTATATAATCACTCAATATCCAAATTCTCATTCATTTATACCTAATACACCTTACTCATATCTTTTGGATCATATTTGTATTCTTAAAAACAACTTTATTCCTATAATACTCATAATTTTCTAGATTTAGATTCATTGATATAAATAATCCATTCCTTAAGTTAAAACATTAATTAACAACCTAAAACATACCAAACACTTAATCAACTAATCCTACATAAACTAGGTTCATTTCAAGCCTCAATCAAGTCTAAATGCATCATAGGAAAGTAACTTATCCTTAGTTGATTCAATAATCACATAAAGAGAAAATATCACTTCTAATGCCTTGCACAAGATCGTGGAGGACTTCCCACGATTGTGGGATATATGATCTATAAATTTTACTTCTTCATTCTCTTTCCATTTTTCCAGATTTTAACCATTTCATATTAGACCCAAAACATCTTCTTTATAGTTCATGATTTACACCTCAATTCTTCATCAATTTCACCTCAATTCCAACTCAAAATCATCTATATAACAATTCATAAACTATTATGTATCATGTACATAAAAACAGAATATGTTTGTATCCATTCACTGTCATACATAAATCCTAGTTTTCTTCTCAATTCAAGACACTAAACTAGCACCTTTCTTTAGCATCAAAACTAAATCTAATTCATCTTTATAATAACCAATAATCCACCTTTTTATACCTTAAGAATAAAGCGTAAAGCAAACATCCAAGCTCATCCAACATATTCCATCACACTTTATCATCAACATCATATACATCTCATCTTAATTCAACCATCATCAAGTTCTATCAAAACATGCCATAAAGATCAATTTTCTACTTGTTTAACTCAAAAGCTTTCATAAATCATCTAGTAACCTAGCTCTCCAAGCTTACACGATCTTCACAAATTTAAGGTAGAATTGGTTGGGTCTTTAACAACAAGAAGATGGTCACAAAAATCTTGTAGTGGCAAAGTGAAAAATGTTAGCAGGACTCAAAAATCGTGAGGGTTGGGTGAAAATGTCATAGTTAAGAGAAAAAGAAGAAGAAGAGAGCATGTAGCAAAAAATAAAAATGAAAGTTGGTCTTTCAAATGTGTATATCGTGAGTGAGGTGTGGTGTAAGTGTCAATGACACTTATCATATAAAGACACTTGCCACATGTCTTCTACTCATGGTACCAATATCATTTAGCAATTAGTGCATTTATCACTCAATCTCCAAGCCATTTTTCACTCAATTATCTAAGCCAATTGTAACTCTATCCTAATGCCACGTGTTACTTATTTCTACTGCCATGTGTAAATTTGTCTTGCCACTTGACATTTTTCCTAGTCCAAATGTAAATATTAATTTATAAATCTCCCAATTGTATTAATAAATTCCAAAATACTACCTGTAATCCATCAAACCAAAATTCTAGACATCATAATTCACAATCATACCATAACCATTTTAAATCTTTCATAACCCAGAACATGTAAATTGAGTGCATAAACAATCTTTGTAATATGTATGAATCGTAATTCATGTGTGTATGCTAAAGTAATGCATGTGAATAAAAATGCATTTCATAATTTCTTAGTCGATAAAATTCATGCAACTCTATAACCTAAGACTCTAACCCTCAATAATGTTTTGGAAAATAGGTTATTTTATGAGTGTTAAAGGAATGATGGTGTTCTTATTATTGCAAATGTGATCGAAATGATATGAGTAATATGAACTCAGTATGAATGAATAAGATTTGCGAAATTTTGTGAATATATATTTCTAGAAAAGGTTGGTGAATGTATGATTTATGAATTAAGAGTAATCAAACTTACTTAAGATACAAATCTAATTACAAACTAGCTATGTACAAGCTATGATGTTTGAATGGTCAAGATTTATGAATAAGGTTACATACTTGGAAAGTCAATTGGCCATACATTGAACATGACACATATACATGTGCATGAGTGAATCATCATATGATTAATCAACTTAGTAATTGTTAGAAAAGTACTCTAAAGACAATCACCTTTAGCTGTTATTGTACGGATCATTTTATGATTAATAAAGGCATTTTTCATTATTTCGATGTTCATACATTTATGGATTTAATGTTGATCTTAAGTTGATTTAATAAAGTCCTTGATACAAAACATAACATGGAGGAAATCATGATGAGATCATGATAATGAGATTCCTATCATATGTAATTATGTTAGTATCTAAACTTTCCTTAGTCATAGGATTAATGAGAAGGGATATCATTAATCTGGATAGACTAGTGCATGTTATACTTCTTGATTAGATCAAGCAGATCTCATAAGTTATAGACATGAGTTGTTTAAAGTTAACATGTGGATACTTACTAAGGGTAGTAAGTACATTGGTTGACCACTATGAGACAATCATATGGATATTATATTCCAGTGCCAATGATAGTCTCATCAAATCAATGGTGTAAGTATCGTTTGACTTGAGGTGCTCAAGGATATCTCAGATACTAATCCTGTGTTTTGACTCCATTCATCGGTGTCATTCAGGGGTTACTTATAGGGTGATGATTGGGTACAACTTGAGTTATTCAGAGGTAATTGAGTACCCAATAAAGGATTCACCACTTCTGATAGAAGGAGATGATATCCATGGCCTATTGTCAAAGTCATTATTCAGGAGTCTATGGCCAGAGCAGACATATGTCATGAATAGAGTCTTTAATGATACATAAGGCAATGAGATCCTCAGGACAAGATCTAATATCACATAGACTGGATGTAATGTAGTCACTTTGACCATACTGTGAACCAAGTGGGGTATAGATGGTAAAAGGGCAAATTGCATGGCAACATTATGTATGAAAGGGTTCATAGTCAAACCACTGACTTCCTGGTCAATTGGGGGTCATGACATGTTGCTAGATAACGCTCTTGATTTACTTAAATTAAGTGTTAGTTCAAGTGGCCAACATAACTAGGAACCTAATGGGTCACACACATAGGAGATTCGAAGGATGAGTAAAATTGTCTTGAATGGTGATTCAAGATATGAGAGAGTTTTTCGAGATTGTATTGCGATATGATTGTAGTAGAAAATGTTGCATGGAATGGATTAGAAACAAGTGTTATTGTCTTCCATTAATGCATGTTATTCATGGTCATTAACTTCCCATAACTTCCATTAATGCATGTTATTCATGGTCATTAACTTCCCATAACTTCCATTAATGCATGCTATTCATGACCATTAACTTCCCATAACTTTCCATTAGTGATGGGAGTTATGAAAGGTCAAATGGTGCAGAAAATCGGGATGATTTTGGTGCATCTTATGTAAAACAAAAAAAAAAGAAAAAAATAGGTGCATCTTGTGTAAGACACAAAAAAAAGAAAAAGATAGGTTCTTTTTCTTACACACACACTTTTACTCTCTAACTCTCTCAAGAGTTCTTGTCTTCGCTAGCACAAAGAAAGAATTCTAGTCATCTCCTAGTGAGGTTTCATACTTATATCTTTGTGTGGACTTTCATTAGAGACGGTCTGCATTAATTGTTGTGGTTTACAACAACCCAACATGGAGAAGATTAAAGAACGAAGGAGATCATCAGAAAGGTATGTAAACATCTTACATTTCAAGTTTTTGTTTTTCTATATCTATATACATGAGTAGATTTAGTTTTTGAGATTTTGTTTTATTTTCGCTTCATATAATTGATATATATTATGTATGAGATGCATGATCATAACCTAACAGTGGTATCAGAGTCATCTTGTGCCTCGTTAGATGTAGAATACATAACATGTGAAAACTGTTTTCATGCTTATGACAGCTTAGGGTCCTATAATGTTTTGTTCGAAGTTAATTATAGAAAAATAGTTTTCATGATTTTATTTCACCAATCTATTCAAAAGATGTATATGAATGATTTAATGTGATTGAAAATAATTTTAATGTGATTAAAATATTTAATTTCTACTTTACAATAACATGCATGAAATATGTCTTTTGTTGGGCATATGATGTCTATTGGCTAAACTGATCAGGTTACGGATGATTTTTGTGGAATTTGATTATGGAAAAATTATGTGAATATATTTGAGAGGTTTTTATGCCTCTGTAAATTTTTTAGAATTATTAAAAATGTTTTAATAATTTTATCAAACAATTTTCCAGATTTGGACAGTTTTATAAAAATTGTAGGACCTGTTTTGTTTAATGTTTTGCATTTTATATTGCAATTTCAAAACATTAAAAATATTTTTATGTGATAAAAATGTGTTAATTTGATGTTGATCATGATAATTTTTGGGTGATTCCTAAATTATTTTGATCATTATGAAATGACCTAGAGATGCTTGTAATGATTATTTGATGATCTGGAAATTTTGGGAAATTATAGAAATTAATTTTGAATTATTTTTACTAGAGCAATAGATTTTCTAGTAAGACTAGAAAAATTGGCATGTATGACAAAATTGAAATTGTTTAATTTTAGACATCAAATAATTATTTTAAGGTAAATTAATTATGAATTAATTTCTATAATTAGGAATTCATGTTAATTAGATTAATGTTAATTCCAATCGAAATAGCATACATTAGTAATTTTAGCCAAGTTAGTAAAAGGAAGATAGTAAATCTAAGTGTTGGATTGGGCTTAGATCCAAGTGTTGGATTAGGTTTCCATATTAGGATCCATAAGACGTCATAACCAAATTGATGTATTTACATATATGCATTAGAGAATGCATGGTTAGGAGAATGTGTGGGCTTGTATGATGGATGGTTATGGGCTTAGGCCCAATTTGATTGTGTAGTCCATATCATGTCAGCCTCACTTAGAATATTAAAACTAACGCCTTCCTTTAACATTGTGAGAACCAAAGTCCTTTTAAAGTTAAGGTTGTTGGGTAAACCCAAGCCTGCTCTACACGGATATACTCGAACCATGGAAATAGGATTTTTAGATTAATGGCTAGATTTTAACTAGAAGTGTTGGTTTGTTAGGCAAACCCAAGATCAATGTGGACAAAGGTGAAGATGGGTAGTGTACATTAGATGTACACTTGTCAAGAGTTGATAGCTCAATGAGTATGCACACATCAACTATTGATAGCACTAGATTTGATATTTGCATTGGAGAAGCAATTGGTATGATCGATACTTACAGGTTGAACTAAGGTGGCTTGTTGGGCAAACCCAAGTTCACTCTTAGGGATGTTAGATATCAACCCACTAGGAGAATTTCTCTACAAGTTCTCTCGAATTTATATTGAGGATTATGATTTTGTGAAAATAGTGGGAACCATAATGCGTGTTATTAAAGTCTTTATAGACATACATTTAAATACATTCTAATTTTTCTCTTTTTGATGATAGGTTGCTATTACCCGAGTCAAAACCATAAGTACTAGTGTGAATCAAAGATCATTGATGGAAGCTAACAAGTTGACTAGACTAAACTTCCTTGACTGGTTTAAGAACTTAAGAGTAGTTCTCAAATCTGAGAAGCTTGGTTAAAGAACCACTTCCTGATCCCCTTGCTGCTAGTGCTTTTGATGATGATTGGAGGGCATATAGGATGCATCTCGATGATAGCAAGATGGGTCGTTGTATTATGCTAGCCACTATGTCACCGAAGCTGCAAAAGCAGCACGAGGCTATGGAAGCTCATACCATAGTCTAACATCTTAGGGAGCTCTTTGATGAGCAAGCAAGGTCCAAAAACTTCGAGCTTTACAATTGCTCTTCCTCTCCAAGATGGTTGAGGGGATATCTCCAGTACAGTATGCACTGAAGATGAATGGCTACGTCAAGCGATTGGACTCCTTAGGTTTTCTTTTACATCATGAATTAAGTATTGACTTAATTCTGATGGGTTTAACCAATAGTTACACACAATTTGTGCTTAATTATCACATGAACAACATATCCAGCTCAATTCGCGAGCTGGTCAACATGCTCAAGGTAGTTGAGTCATCTGTTTGTAAGGACAAGTTTGTGATGCTGATGGACTCTTCTGGTTCGAAGAAAAAGAGCCAAAAGAAGAAGAAGTCTACAAGGACTAAGGAAGGTGTCAAGAAAGTAAAGAAGATTACCTCAAAGGGAACTTGTTAGACCCCATTTCTAGAGTTTAACTCATTCTTTGATACCAAACCTGTTGGACCCCATTTCCGGAGTTTTCCGGAGTCAAACTCGAGAGTCATGAAACAAGAGCGCAGCACTCTGTAGGGCTTTTATAACATCTTAACATCCATAATTATGTTCATATCCTCAAACATCACCCTAACATATCACTCAATTTATCTCTTATTTTCATAAAAAACTAAGTACATTTTAAGCTCTATTCAAGCCTATATGTATCATAGATAAGCAATGATAAGCCCACAACTTATAAAATGTACATGATTCAGGACAAAAAGCATAACTTTCGCTAGGGATGTCAGATTAGGACCATTTAAGTATAATTTGGAAGAGGACTTTGAGTTTTACAACTTCCATACAGAACCCGAAGAGAGATTTTGCCATCTAGACGGTCGAAATTTTCACGTTTTCATAACTGCCATGAGAATGTATGCTTAGCGTACATATGTCCCTCCAAAAAGTCATAAACTGAGCTGAAATGCTAGAATACCGGAGATGGTCTACCCTACGGACCTTTACAGGTCAAATTCTATATTTCTAACTCCTACAAGTTACCTATGACCCCTCTTATGCATATTTATCATTTCTAACTTATTTTCCTCATCATTGTCACCTCCATTCTAATTCCACCCATTTCAAGACACCAAAGTACTCCTTTTCTATTAACTCAAGTAAATAAAAAGTCTATAAAAATGTCCAACATTCACCCTGTGCAACATCACTAACTTGAAAAGAGAATAACTCTCAACTCCGATATTCAAAAATTTCATACTTTATATCATTGGAAAGTCAGAAAGATAACCTAAAACTTTCATGAATACCACTATGGCTAATTCTACCTAAATCAATACAATTTTTCCTTTAATTTCAGAACACGATTTCTACTCCTGTGAAAGCTTGCAAAATGCAATATCTCATCAAATCTATTCAATTGCTAAGTACTTTTGTTAAACTCTTAAATCTCACCTCAAAAGATTAATCCCATATGACCTTTCCAATCTTTAACATGTTATTCCAAAAGAAACAACAATTTATTATCTCAACGAAGAAGAATATGCCCATACCCATTCCACTTCCACAACCATCATACTCAACCTATAAAATAACATCATCATACACAACAAAAATCCTCAAATTCAAATTCTCATTGCTAAGCAAAGTAAATATTGGAATAAGCTTTACTTACATATCAACATACACATCACTAACTTAAAACAAAAAAAAGCCAAGGATGCTCATGTTTGATATGCCTATAAAGCTATCCAAAATGTTCACTAACTTAGTATAAAAGTCTCTCACTATCATGGAGTTTCCGATGCTTTGCAAGGATTGTTAACCATCTCGTTCTGTACCTGAGAAGTGAGAAAAAGGATGGGTTGAGCTACAAGGCTCAGTAGCTAATACATTTATAGCCATTGACAATCGACCCTAATTCAAGCATAAGCACATGTATAGGTAGCAATTCAAGCATTAATCAATTTAGCACAAAAATCATAACACAATATATAGATTTTACCCATTAAACGCAACACTCAAATGCATCATACTTCACAATTCACAGATGCAATGCATAAGCAAATGGGTCAAGAGTTTCGTAGAACGAAACGGATAAACCGAAGTTTACATCGTGAATAAAACGAGTCTGATTTCTTAGGATCTTATGGCCTCAAGTGGGCAGCCGGGAGAAGGCTATAGGTCAACATGCACGTGACTAATTAAACGGGTTCCTCTCTTACCCAATCATAAACAAATTTTATGATCAATACAGTCAATCACAAATCCATAATCTCATGCTTTTTTTCTTTTTCTTCTTTCTTTTTTATACAAATATCACAACTTTTTTCAAGGCATAACATAATCATAATTCATCATGCATTTTCAAACATTCAGAAAGATTTCAATTTCAAGCAATTCAAATGCAATCAAATCAACATACACACACATTGGCAAAATTTTTCCCAATTACACAATAACTATGAATACATTACCCACCTAAATCCTCTGCAAAAATCCAACTCAAGGTTGTCTTTCCTCTTGCTCTTGGGTAGGATGCTCTTGGTTTCCTAAAACAACCAAGGTTCCATTCAAAACAAAATTATAATAAAATTCATAAACTTCAATAATAAAAAATGCAATAAACATAAATTAAGCTCAAACCTAACCTACTCATAGTCCATCTAGGTTAGAAAATAGAAGACCTAGTTTAGAAACGCTAGGAATCAAATGGGTTCCTTCTTCCTCTTCTTCTAACACAACACCCACTCTCTCTGTAATCCCTTCATTCTCAACATAACCCATTTCTTTAATAAAGAAAGAAGAAAAGATGACTAACTTACCTTAACAAGTTTGATTCCTCTTCTTCCCATGTTTTCTTCTTCTTCTCTAACTTCTCTTACGACTTTCTTTTTCCCTTCTTCTTCTCTCGCATTTTTCTCTCTTCTTTCTCTCTTCTCACGATTTTCTTCTTCTTTCCCCTATTCAAGACTACATTTTTGTCTTGTCTTCCCATTTTTGCCTTCCTTTATCTTGTCCTTCCTATTTTACCCCTTTTTTTTTCTTTATCTACTAACTCCTTATGCTAACTTAATTCTAACATTCCCATAATAATTCTAACTTAATTCTAATCTTTCCATCTAATTCTAATTTTTATTCATGACTACTAAATTTAATGACCCAATTCTAAGATATAAAAAAAGCAAACAAATCGTAATTAAATAATTTAACAAATAAATCAATGAAAATTGAAAAAAAATTTAGGGTCTAATAATTCCCCCCCCTAAAAGAATTTTGTCCTCAAAATTCTTACATGAATCCACGAAGAGATGTGGATACTTCTCCTTCATTGCTTCCAAAGGCTCCTATGTTGCCTCTTTTGTCGAACGGTTCTTCCATAAGACTTTAACCAACACAACCTTGTTTCTCAAAATATTTTCCTTCGAATTTAAGATCTCCACTGGTTGCTCCTCATACGTCAAATCCTCCCTTAATTGGACCTCTAATGGTTGAACTATATGTGAAGGATCTAATCAGTACTTCCTTAACATTGATACATGGAAGACATTGTGAATCTTAGACAATTCCAGTGGCAAGGCTAACTTATAGGTTAAAGGCCCATTCTTCTCAATATTCTCATAAGGTCCTATGTATCTCGGACTAAGCTTGCCCTTCTTACCAAACCTCAAAACCCCTTTCTATAGAGAAGCTCTAAGAAACAATTTGTCTCCAACTTCAAATTCCATCTCGCTTCTATGTGCATTCGTATAACTTTTCATCCTATCTTAAGCTGATTTAAGTATATCTTTCACCAATTTAATCTTATCAACTATGACTTGCACCAATTCAGGCCCTAAAAGCCTCCTTTCACCTTCCTCATCCCAACAAATAGGAGTTCTACTCCTCCTACTGTACAAAACTTCATAAGTTGCCATTTGGATTACCGAGTGATAGGAATTATTATAGACAAATTCAATTAATGGCATATGATCATCCTATGAGCCTTTGAAATCTATAACACAAGCTCTCAACATTGTCTCCAAATTTCGGATTGTTCTCTCCGATTGTCCATCAGTCTATAGATGGAAAGTTATACTAAAGTGCAACTTAGTTCCTAAAGCCTCCTGCAAGCTTTCCCAAAATCTAGAGGTAAAATTAGGATCTCTATACGAGACTATAGAACTCAAAATCTCATGAAGCCTGATTAGCTCATCTATATATTTCTTAGCCAAAGCATTTAAAGAATCTGTCTATTTAATTGGAAAGAAATGTGCTGATTTAGTTAGCCTATCAACAATCACTCATATTGCACAATGCTTCCTGCTATTTCTTGGCAATCCCACCAAAAAATCCATCGTAATCTTCTCCTACTTTCATTCAAGAATAGACAAAGGTTTAAGCTTACTAATAAGAGTTTGATGTTCTGCTTTAACTTACTGACACACTAAGCATCTTTTAACATACTTTGCAACATCTTTCCTCATTCCTCTCCACCAGAAGTTATGTTTTAAATCTCTATAAATTCTCGTACTTCCTGGGTGCATTGCATAATGTGCATTGTGTGCCTCATCAAAAATCTCGTCTTTCAGCTCTTGCATATCAGGAATACATAGTCCAGTACCTACCACCATCAATCCATCTTCCCTTACCTCTATTCCAGAAGGTTAACCATTTCTAATCTCTTTTCTAAGCTTGCTCAAATGCTCATCTTGCTTTTGTAGTTCCTTAATCTTCTCATTCAACACTGGCCTTATTCAAAAATTAGCCAATACACAACCAAATTCAGCTTGTCTCAATGTCACTCTGAGTTTGGCTAATTCCTTAAGCAAAGAAAGATACACTGTTTAACAAAGGAAGATACATTGTCTCCATATGTGCCATAGTTGATTTTCTACTCAGTGCATCCGCTACTATATTAGCTTTCCCTGAATGATATTTCATCATTAAGTCATAATCCTTTAGTAGCTCTAACCATCTTCTCTGTCTCAAATTCAACTCTTTCTGACTCATCAGATACTTAAGACTCTTGTGATCTGTAAACACCCTGGTGGTGACTCTATATAAATAGTGTCTCCATATTTTTAATGCAAAGATTATAGCAGCTAACTCCAAGTCATGCATAGGATAATTCATCTCCTAAGGTTTCAATTGCCTAGAAGCATAAGCAATCACTTTATCTCCTTGCATCAACACACACCCTAATACCTTCTTCGAGGCATCACTATATACTATGTATCCATCACTACTGGAAGGCAAAGTCAAAATTGGTGCAGATGTGAGCCTATTCTTCAATTCCTCAAAACTAATCTGGCACTCCTCTATCCACATAAACTTCTTATTCTTCCTTATTAATTTGGACAGTGGAGCTGCTATCATAGAAAAGCCCTCCACAAACCTTCTGTAATACCTGACTAAACCCAAGAAACTTCTCATTTCATCTATATTTTTAGGTGCTTCCTATTTTACAATCGGTTCTATCTTCCTCAGATCCACATATACTACTTGATCTAAAATCACATGTCCAAGAAATGCTATTTTCTTTAGCCAAAATTCACATTTGTCAAATTTGACATATAACTCTTCTTTCCTCAATGTCTTCAAGGCAATCCTTAAATGTTTCTCATGCTCCTTGTCACTGTTGGAGTAAACCAATATGTCGTCAATGAAGACTATGACAAATTGGTCTAAGAAAGGCTTGAAGACTTTATTCATTAAGTTCATAAAGGCTGCAGGGGCATTCATTAATCCAAATGGCATAACTAAGAACTTGAAGTGCCCATACCGTGTTCTAAAAGCAGTCTTTGACACATCAGAATCCTTTATCCTCAACTGGTGATAACCTGATCTCAAATCTATCTTAGAAAAGACCCTTGCCCTTGCAATTGGCCAAACAAATCATCTATACGTGGAAATAGATATCTATTCTTGATAGTGATATGATCGAGCTTCTGGTAGTCCATACACATTCTTAACGACCCGTCTTTCTTCTTCATAAAAAAAACTGAAGCTCCCGAAGGTGAAGAGCTAGGCCTAATGTACCCCTTCTCCAAAAACTCTTCCAATTTCTCCTTAATCTCCTTCAATTTTTCCAGATCCATTCTATAAGGCAGAATCGATATTGGTACAGTACCTGGAAGAAGCTCAATGGGAAACTCAATTTCCCTAGGGGGTGGTAATCCTGGTAATTCCTCAGGAAAGGCATCTGAGAATTCTATGACCATAGGAATATCTTCTAACTTTCCTCTATCTGCCTTCATGTCTACCACATAGGCCAAAAACACTTCACACCCTTTTCTCATCATCTTCTCTGCTGTCAGAGCCAAAATAATTTTAGGCAGGCTTGCTTTCCTATCCCCCATAAGCACTACCATTCTACCTTCATCCAATTCGAACTCCACTATTTTGTGTTTGCAATCTAGATGGGCGTTATACCTTTCTAACATATCCATACCTAGTATCACATCTAATCCCCCCATCTTCAATGGCATTAGATTCACCACTAAGTGTTCCCCACTAAAGGAGAGCATCTCCCTGTAGCAAGCTTGCAGCGTACACAACTTTCTCATCATCCTCACAATCCATCTAATCTAGTGTTGGACCCCGATTTTCTCTTTACTATATGTTGGGGATTAATTTTATTATTTTGTTGCGATTAGGTATAAATTATAAAGTTTTTGGGGGTTAGAAAATTTTTTCTAAGATTGATGGATTAAAAGTAGAAATTGAGATAAAAAGTAGAAAGCATATGGTGTTAGTCAAAATTAAAAGAACATGTGCTTGTAGGGTCATTTTAGGAAGATCACTAAAGAGGTTAGAACTTAAGTCTTGCAAGGAGGGGCATTTTGGTCTTTTG
>JANZXR010000008.1:38869370-38886125 GCA_027575705.1 Erythroxylum echinodendron
AGAAAGCTCCTTCCTCTTTCTTTCTTTTTCCCCTCTTGCATGCACTCGGATTCTCTCTTTAAGCCTTACAAAAATGGTAAATTAGCTCACAACTCTCTTCTTTCCACTCTCATCTGAAACCTCTCTTCTTCTATTCTTCTTTCATTCATGCTACCTCCTGCTAAGAAGACATGCCCACCATGCCTTTCCCAAAAGTCCACTTTACCCTTGGTACTTAAGCTATATACTGAAAATACCCTCAATTTCCTCTAATGCATTTATTCCATAAGCTATTATGCTTAAGTTAATGGAAAAAGTTTTTAGGGGGCCGACAATTTTACCTTTTTACCACCTATTTATTCAATTCTTACTTAACTTTTACCTTTACTTTCATTTTTAGTTTATCTCTCTAGAACTCCAACTTTCAAACGCTCTAACATCTCTCTAGAAATTTTCAACCATCAACTTTCTAAACTCAAACCACTCATGCCTCGTATCAAGCAAACCACCCGTTGGAAACCTCACGAAGCACAACAAGTCACAGGGTGGGGAAGAATAAACTGAGCAACAAACTTTGGAGCTCCTTTTCCTATCTACACTAAGGAGGAAGGTATTCGTTTCCATTCCCTTCGTTCCAGGCAAATTTTTGTGCCTAAATATTTTGGTTTTGATACATTGGATAGGATAGAAGTGCATGAGCGTGTAAAGAACTTAGCAGAGAGGATTCAATGGGGTCAATTCATTAGATTCCAATTCCCCGTTTATAAAGAGCTTACCTAGAGTTTTTCACGTCCTTAACCTTTGACCCCAAAAAACACTAAGGAATTATGGTTTAGTTTGAGGGGGCCAGTGTTTGAATTAACGATAAAGATCATGTGTGACATATGTGGATTCCCTGAATCCACCATTGTCGACCAATATGATAACTTTTGTGCCTCCCAATACTAGCACGAGCTTACTGGTTTTGAGCGGTTTTATGCAAAAAATGCCCACAACAATATTATTCAGTCCCATAAACACTTGCTGCTACATAAATTTATGTGCCAGCTGGTCTTTGACAAATCAAATAGCAATAAGTGTTCCACCGAGGAACTATTCATATTATGGTGTATGGACCACAGTATTCCGGTATGCAGATCCACGCATATGTTAAATGCTCTTATTGCGACTCCGCAAAAGTGGAGCAACCATCTTGGAATGGAGTACCTACTTTCTGCCATTGCAGAGCATTTTGGTATGGAACGGAGGGGGTTAACTGTCCATCTGTCTAAGTTTCTTAACCACCATCATCTATTTCGGGAGAGATCATTCATTCAACCAATATGAGAATGTGAGAAATCAATGAAAAGACACATATACGAACCAGGGTGGGTCAGGCAGGTTTGAGCTCCACGCCTCCTAAGCGGGCACAGGAGGCATCAATAAGCAAGGAATCGGACGAAGAGGAAGAAGAGGACCAACCCTGGACAAAGGTTTTGGAGGTGATCTCCGAAACCAACAGAACACTTAAGGAAGTGGTGCGTACATAAAGATGCCAGAGCTGAGAGATCTACCGACTCCATCAGTATTTTGAAGCTCAGGGTGTTCCATCACCACCTCCCACACCATCACCACCTCCATCTCCTTAGGATTCAAGTCTAACCCAAATTTGTTTTTAATTCTATTTTGTTTTGTGTTGTTTATTTTCTGTTATTTTTATTTTTATAGTTAATTTTATTTGTTCTTTGTTTTTATTTTTATCGTTAATTTTATTTGTTCTTTGTTATTTTAATTTCTATTTTCACAATTCATTTATGTCTGTGTGGTGTGTGTTTCCTTCTCACATTAAAGACAATGTGTTGTTCAAGTGTGGGGAGGGATTCTGTGTTTTTCTTTTGTACATGAATTTTGAATAATGTATGATAGTATTAGGTTTCATGGTGTGAAGTGTGTGAATGTGTCAATGGCTTAGATTGAGTGAATTTTTTTAACTTTTAGACATAGTCTATTAGGTTGTGAACAATCATTAGCCCGTGAAGTTAGTGAATTAGGCGGCCTTTGGATAAATATACAGCCTAATTAGGACTTAGTGTAAATTTAGCACCTTATAAATTGTTACATTCATTTATAATTTTAGGCCTTTTAGCTAAGTAGCTTAACTAGTATTTTTTTCATGGAATTGAATAGTTTAAAGCAACAAGGTGGGCAATAAAAAAAAGTGTCTAATGAGTGTTCAATAATTAATATTTTGTTGGCTTTCGGGTTATGAATAGAGCTAATAGCCAATTGAACACGTGATGTAGCTAAATAACCGAATCGACACACATCACAAATGTATGCCTTCACATAAAAAGGCTATAATGACATTTCAACCAAGTTGTTAATAAATGACTTAGTCAAATAACCTGATTGACATTCATCACAAATGTTTGCCTCCAAGTAAAAGACTAAATCTCGAGTTAAATAATAATAATAAATAAATAAATATAAAAAATGTGTGTTTAAGTTAAAACCTACCGGACTTGTAACAGGCTTGAAGTTTCATAAAAGTATATATAGGAACAGTTATCGAGTTTGAGGGATCGAAAAATTATTAATGTGTGTGCACAATTGAAATTGGTAAATAGATTAACACTTGGTCTTGAGTTAGTTGTATATTTAGTTCAAAGCCCCTAGATGCATATTTTACATGTTAATGATTTGACATAACTCGAATGGGTGTATCCAAGATTCAATTTAGTTCATGAAGATTAGAGCCATTGTCACAATATTGCATGGTGTGTTTGTTTTGTTAGGTGTTGTTGTTTTGTTTGCTTAAGGACAAGTAAATGTTTAAGTGTGAGGATGTTGATAGTTGTGATTTGCATTGTGTTTTAGGGTTTGATTTGTTAAGTAATTAGTGTTATTTTGAGTGTTTAGTGTGTATTTAGGTTTCAATTGTGTTAGTTTATATGTTTAATTGTTTTTAAGGGTTAGTATGAATCTTTGAGCTTAATTTGTATATTTTTTAGATACCTTGATGTGTGTGCTAATATTGCAGGGTAAACAGGGAAGAACATGAAGATTTAAAGAGTTTTGGGCTAAGATACATAGGCCACGATCGTGCACATTAGCCACGATCGTGATAAAAGAGGAAGAGCTAGTAGCAGCTAGGCTACGATCGTGCACTTCAGGTCACAATCATGACAGAAAGGTTAAAGTGCCAACTACGATTGTGGTAGTCAAAGCCACGATCGTACCCTACGTTAGGTAATTTTTTGGACCGTTTTGACCCCGAATTTGACCTAGAGCTACTACAGAATAAATAGAACAATACCTAGCAGCCATCAACAGTTTTTAGAGAACCGACAGAGTTATGCAAAAAGGGAGATTCTGCAAAAATCCAAGAGAGACTTAGAGAGAGATCAAGCGATTTAGGAAGGAGATAAAAGAAGAGAGGCACAGAGATACGTTTGATTGGCGTACTTTTCGAAACAGGCAGTTTCCCACAGTCGCTACCTCCGAGATCCATTCTGAAAGTATTTTCTATTTTTTTATTTCGATCTCAATGATGTATGAGATTTGGATATTGATTAGGAATATTGTTGTTGAGTGTTCTTGAGATTAATAAAATTTATTTGATTGTGTTTTATTCGATTTATCTGTGATTCAATTTTGATTCTTCATAACTTGGCAACAAACTGAGAGGGTGAGCCGAGTGAAAATCATCAATTTAGGCTAACGAGAGTTAGGTAAATCGATAGGTAGAGAGTTGAATCAAACCAGTAGAGTGGTGTAACGAGAGATCGAACATAGATTTCCAGTAGGTTAATAGATAACTTTAGAACTAATTTAGGTTTTAGACAAATTGCGGATCGAGAGATCGTAATTTCTATAATTTGAATTAGGGATTATTAATTAGGGTTAAGAATTATAACTCAAGAAAGTGTAATTCATCCTAGGACCGTCTAGGCCCTTTAAGTTGAAAAATACATAATTGGGTAGAATTTTTTATTTTCAAATTAATTCTCCCTTTCTTTTAATTGGTCACTTCTAGGTTGAGTTTCGTATTATTTATGTGAGCTGGCTATTTTGTTCATTCTTTTAGTGCTTTAATTTCTCATATTTGATTCTTGATTAATTTTAATTTCTGCAGTAGTTGTTTAATTAGGTATTGTGAACTTAGCTGCATTAGATTTTAGGATTAGTTCCCTTCCTCAAGGGATCAACACTTTAGGTACTACGCGAACAACCTATGTGCTTACGGTGATTACCAAGGTTATAAATAGTAAAACTTAGCCCGTATAACCTTGAGCGAACATATGGGAATTGTTGTGCTTTGATAATATTTATGAATTGTCCTAAGATAATTCAGTCGATAGTACTTAGATACAGTATGAATCATGTGGAGATACCTGACTAAGTCAATAAAGGATTCGTCACTCTAAAGTAATTAGAGAGAATGTTCTGTTATTCTTGATCAGTAGTAATTTATGGAATTCTCTGGCTAGAGTGAATTGACATTTGAAAAAAGGCGTTTTTAAATATCAATTATAAATCAATTACTAATTAGCAAGAACGAACATGATTAGACCAAAAGAGCAGACACTATATCCATACTTTGTCCAATTGGAATATTGAATGATGAAAGGATTAAATTATACATCATAACCATACATGAAAAAGTTAAGTCAAACCGCTTTGACATTCCTGATATTTGGGTGGTCATGACATGTTGCTAGACATCAATCGTGATTTATGATTATAAATTGTTTAATTAAAGAATTAAAGATAAATTAAAAAGAGTTTTAATTTATCTCTCTTTTTAATTTATCTAATTCTAATTATGAATTATAATTATAATTTATAATCATTGTCAATATATTTGGAACCTAATGGGTCACACATCAAAGAATAATTTGTAAAAGAAAAATCAATTTAATTAAGTTGGACTTAATTATAAAGTTTAAGAAACTTTAAGGATCAAATATAAGATATTTGATTTTATTAAAATTAAGTTAATTATAATTAGAGTATGACTTTAATTATAATTAAGGAATTTAATTTTAATAAAATTATAAAAACATCCTAATGATTTTTCTATTAATAGGAAGAAAAGAAAGATGAGCAAACTATTACATTCTTCTTCATTAAGTGTTGAGAAGTTGCTCTGTGGATACTGTTAGAGGCTAGATAATTAAATAGCTTGTGGTTGACAAATCAGGAAAAGTTTCAAAGGATTTTAACGGGAACTCGAACAAAGTATGATTTCTTATGATTTGTATTTTGTTTTATTCAATTTAATCAATTATTAGGATGCGCTTAGAATCCATAAAAATTTATGTTTCCCGCTGTACCCTTGATTCGATCTCAGTTGGATTATAACAGTGGTATCAAAACCTCTTGTAAATGGTTATCTTGAATTAGAGGCTTGATTTTTATTGATGTTGATAAAGATTAAGGTTTTAGATTTTGAATCAGATTATGATAATATATTGCGACTGCTCTTGTAAGTTCTGAATTTTTAATTAATTGACAAGAATAAAATTTAAGTGTTCTGAAAACTTGCTTACGCATGTTTTGAAAAGAATATGTTTTTGCCTCTATTTTAATTTTGGAAAATTTCCATGAACGTATATGTGTATATTCTAGAATATTAAAGAATGCTCCCTTATTTCTGCATTTACGCACAGTCTGGAATTATATGCGATTGAATTTGGAATTTTGCTTGTGCGAGTTTTATTTTTGGAATGCCCATATATGGAGTCAAAAACCAATTGACTTGCATATGTTTATCTATGCAATTTTTTTCGATTATTTTTGGAATCAATTTTCCCTATGCTTTTATGCCTAAGCCTATGTTCATACTGATAGTTGTGCATTAGTGTGTGTTTTTCTACGTATTTGGCAAGTGTTTCTAACATAATAGGTTACTATTGTTGTGTTTTAGGATTCATTTTGTATGCTTTCATTTAGTTTGATTTACATTGTTGTTCTTTTAGGTTTGATGTTGATTTAGGGTAAGAAATGATTATTTTGATATAGGAATCGAGGGTGACAACTTTGAGGTTGAGCTAAAGACGAAAAGAGGAGAAGAGAAGAGGAAGCATTATGATGCAAGAACCCGCGATCATGGGAATCATGTCAATTCCCATGATGGTGGGATGTTTAACCTGAGGGTATATGTAGGGTTCACTTATACTTTTAGGTTTTCATGAGTATTTAAGGATAATAACCCCTATAGACGAGAGTGCTTCATGTGGGACTTGCCTCCTTGAGTAAAAACACAACTTTAGAGCTACGGGAGAGGTAGGGATTCAAGGTTTCTCATTCATCATGGGGAAAAGAGCATACCAATGCCATTCAATCAATTTTCTTTCGTTTTTCTCTTCTAATACTTGTATAATGGATTATTTGATTGTTGGGGATGTTATGGACATCATGGGTGGCTAGTTTAATTATAGAGATTACTTTTGAACTTCTTGTTAAACTCATATTTTGTTCATTTGAATGATAGATGTTTTTTATTAATGTTGAATATATATATACCTTGAAATATATTGAGAGATTGAGTTAGGATATTTGTGTAGAATTGTACAATAAAAGTTGGCATTCTATAGACTTACATTGATCGAGTTAATTGATTAATTGAAAGAGAGATCTTGGCTAATTTAATTGATCACCCATAGGATAATTTCATAACTAATTAAATTGGTAAATTGATTTTGTAGATTTAGAGCTTGCTTAATCACTTCCATTTAATTTGGTTAGGGACAACTGATTACACCTTGAGAGAGGGTAGTTAATACATTAGAATATCTAAGGTGAAACATAATTCAAAATAGGAGGGAGACAAGATATTGAAAAACTGATCTCTAATTCTGAAAATCTTGAATTATAAGTTTCTGCATTTTTTAGTTGTCATTTGTGTTTTGTTAAGTTGTTTAATTTAATTTAATTTTTTAAGTTTATTACCACAAAAATTTGGTTCTTAAACAAAGATTAATCTGAATTAAGTGATGACTAAACATAATTCGTGTGGGATCGATATCTACTTATTGCTACAAGTCACGACCCGTATACCTGTGGTTTTAAGCATAAAACGAGTAGATTGTTTCACATTCAACAAGTTTTTGGCTCCGTTGTCCAGGATTATTTGTTTAGCATCTTATTTAGTTTAGATTACTTTGATTTAAGAGTTTTTGATACTTTTCCTTGTGTATTTGCAGGTGCATGAATACAAGGAGCATAAGAAGATTGACATAAATTAGTGAAGAATAGTTATCGGATATCACAAGACACAAACAAGAGTTAAAAAGAGCGAAGCATTGAAATCCTACACAAAGAAATATGGATGAAGAAGGAGAACATAGAGGAAATAAGAGGACACTGATGGACTTTATGAGGCCAGGATTCAGTCCTCAAAGAGTTACGAGGCCAATGATTCAAGCTAACAATTTAGCCAGCACTCCTTAACATATTGCATAATAGTGTGCAATTTTTATGGGCTTTCCAATAAAGATCTGAATGCCACATTGTAAATTTTTTAGAGATTTGTGACACTTTTCGATTTAATGGGATGTCTGACAGTGTTATGAAGCTACGATTATTTTCTTTCACTTTTAAAGATCAAGCAAAGGCATGGCACAATTCGCTTAGTTCAGGGCAAATCAATACCTGGGAGCAGCTAGCCCAAGCATTCCTTGCAAAATATTTCCCGTTTGCCTAAGACGACAAGGATGATAAAGGAGATCATAAACTTTCAATAGAGTGATAGGGAGTCTCTATTAAAGCTTGGGAAAGATTCAAAGAATTACAAAGAAGTTGTCCCCACTACAACCTTGCGAGGGAGTTCCTGTTGCAGATGTTTTACAATGGTGTGAATCAGAGCACAAGAGGAACAATAGATGTAGCTGCTGGAGGTTCTTTGATGAGGAAGACTATTGATGCGGCTCGTGATCTTCTAGAAGAATGGTGAGCAACAGTTGCATGTGGTCAAGCGAGAGGAATAGACAGGGACAAAAGGAGCACAAAGGTATGATTCCAATTGACTCTATTACTGCTTTACAGGCACAGATCATAGCTCTTACCCAGAAATTGAGCAACATGCAAGGAGCATCTTCATCTACGGCCAACATTATGCAAGTATAGTATGAGCTATATGGGCAGAACAGCTATGGCTCAGCTAAATGTTTCTTGTTGGGAGCCAGTGGTACAAAACAGGTAAGTTACATGGGGCAGCCACCAAAAGGTAATAACCCTTACTCATGATAATCCAGGATGAAAAAACCACCTGAATTTTTCTTGGCGTACTAACAATACAGGTGGTCAAGTAAAACTATAAGGACCTCTTAGACTTTAGCAAGATCGAATTGGGTCAATGGAGAGCAAAATGGACAAGCTGATGGATGTTTTGGGGTTTAAACTAGCAACTCAAGAAGAGAATCAGAAGAGGATGTTTTCCAGCTAGGAGGAAAGTCAGAAGAGGTTGAAAGCAAAGTTTGACCATATTGTGAAGAATCATGCCTCATCCATCCACAACTTGGAGGTTCAGGCAGGTCATCTTATTAATGTTTTGTCTTCTAAAAGTGCAGGTAATCTATCGAGCAATACTAAGGTCAACCCAAAGGAACAGATCATAGCCATCACTCGTACCCAAGAAAAAAAATTGAACATGTGAAGGAAGACGGAGACAAGAGAGAAGGATAAATAATTTTGGAAGTCCTTTTAAATGAGCTCGTAATTTAGCCAATCAAAGAGCCTCAACCTAAAATTCCATACCCTATTCTTGCTCCATGGAAGTCAAGTTCAAGAAGAACAACAAGGAATTTTAAGGAGGTTGAATCAAACAAGATTGAGGATATTATGAATCAACTACAAACAAAACTCACATTAAAGGAACCAGCCAAGAAAAAGGTAAAGGAGCACATAACAGAAGGAAATCCTAACATAATATAGAAGAAAGAAGACCCAAGGGATTTTTTCATTCCTTGCAGTATCTATAGAGTCAACATAGCTAGGGCATTCATGGATTTGGGAGAAAGTATCAACATGATGCCCTACACTTTTAGTCAGAAGTTGGGATTAGGAGAGTTAGAGCCCACAAAGATATTAGTGAAAACGGCTGATTATTAAGAACGAGCAAGTACAAATTGATAAATTCATCTTCCCTGCAGATTTCTATAGACTGGATATTGGAGAATATGTGAAAACCCCTATAGTCCTTGGATGACCGTTCTTAGCTACTTCTCGCTTGATAATTGATGTTGATGGGGGTAAACTAACTCTAAGGGTAGGAAAGTAGTAGATAACCTTCAAAGTGTCAAATAAAGACAACAGTTCTTCTCTACTTCCAACTAATATTAAGGAAACCAAACATAAAGGACAATAGGAAGAGACTGAGTATCTTGGAAATGCATTTAGAAAGAAAAGATCATATAGGAGAAGGCAAAGGAAGGAAAATCATAAGGAAGGTGGAATCTATAACATGGTAGCTCATGTGTAGATTTTGAGATTAGTGACTGCACTACAACTGCAATATTCATTTGAATCACCTTAAGCACAAGGAGAGCATTGAGCTACCGATGTTAAAAGAAAGCACTGCACGGGAGGCAACCCATGAAATTTTAGTTTCCTCTGATTGCTTTTGGTCTCCTTATTGTTTGATTTATTTAGTTATGGTTGGGTTTGATTTGAATCTACTTGGTATTTATTTGGATTTTGTTTGAGTTTTCACTTATTTTTCCTTCTAATATCTTATTGGTTAGATGATTTAGAGGTGTTTGTAGGTTGTGGAATTATTAAAAATGCATGCTAAGCTTGGAACAGGATTAAGAAGTTGAAAATTTGGAGCAACCCACGACCATGGGAATTGGTAAGTTTTCCATAACCGTGGAAAGACTCTCTAGAAAGTTTCTGGAGAGTTAACTCACGATCGTAGGAGTGAGGGTGATTCCCACGATTGTAGGACCCACAAATGTGGAAAATCTCTCCATAAAATTTATGGAGAGTTAACCCACAATTGTGGGAATGATGGGGATTCCCACGATCATGGGAAGGCCCATCTGAAGAAATTTTAAATTTCCCTCTCTTCTTTTGCCTTTTTTATTCTTCAAAATTTTCACAACCTATCTCTCTAAACCCACAAAACCCAATCTGTCAACTTCTCCAATCCTTTATCTTTCACTAAACTCTTGGTATTTTCGTTATCTCTTTCATCAATATTACAATCCTTTGCACTTATAGTACATTAATCACTCAAGAATCAAAAGATTTGGTGAGATTTATTTCTTTTCATCTCTAAAAAATGAACTCATCTCTCTTTTCTTTGTTTTTGCAGGTTTTTATCATCCAATGGCTCTGAAGAAGATGGCATCCTGGAAATTGACCAATGAACTATGCCCTTAAGTCTCTAATAAAGGTAAACCAGATATGGCGGTAACTTTTCGTGCCCTATTCTTGATTTTTTCGAAAGACAAAGGTATGCAATTTTGGGACTCTAGAGATAGAGAATTAATTATTCCAAGATATTTTGACTTTGAACTATTAGAAACAATAGGAGTGAGGCGTAATATTGAGCGATTGGCTGCGAACATTGGTTAAGGTAGGTTCATTCATTGTGATGTGCTAATTTATCTTATGACGACTCTCGAATTTTTCACTAATGTGTGTCACAATCCTAAAATGGATACATTCTGGTTTAGGATAGGTGGCAATGCTTATAAACTTAATTATAATGTCATTCGTGCACTTTTTGATTTATTGAACACAAAATTTTTAGATAATCATGATGACTTTTATGTGGATGATTACTAGAAAATTCTAACGGTGAAGCCAATTTTGACTCTAAAAATGCACCAAATACTTTAATTCGTAGCATCGAGCATTTACTTCTTCATAAATTTATTTGCCTAATGGTTTTCAACAAAACTGAAAGTAATAAGTGCTCGGCTTAGGAACTTTTCTTCCTTTAGTGCATAGATCCAAAAAGTCAAAATAAATACTCCTATCAAATTTTTCGATCAATTGTGAGTCATGTTAATAAAAAGAGCTCTTATTTTGGCATATCATACATTGTTACTGCTTTGGCTCTTTATTATAATCATGATATGGATACTGTGTCTCTTTATTATAATCATGATATGGATACTGTGTGTATGACTCGATATGATATGTTTGACATATCTTATTTGAGGCGCTCTTAAATTTCGGAGCCCTATTCTATGGAGCTCCTAAATCCTCACATGAACATTGTAGTTAAGAATAGGAAGGGCAAGGATGTAGCCACTTCCTGACCATCCATATCCCAAGGGGCCTCGAAGCCACAAGAAGAAGCAGTGGAAGAGGAACCAATTGCACCAGCAGAGGTTAATAGATTTAAGCAAATCCTCGACTAGATGACCTCTAATCATCAGCAAATGACATTCCAAATTAATGAGCTTGGCACCCAAATGAGACAAGTCCATAAGGAGCAGCGATACATGAAGAAGAAATTCCTCAAAGTCATTCAAAGGAATAATTTTGAAGCCCCTTTGCCAACACCGTCGCCGCCACAATCTCTGTGAGCCTTCTTACCCTAAAATTTTACATTGTTTTAATTACTTTGTTAGTTGTTTTTTCTTTTGTTTGGTTTTGTTTGGTTTGATTTCTTTTATTTAGTTTTATGTCTTTGTTTGGTTTGATTTCTTTTGTTTGGTTTTGACTTTTGTTTGGTTTTATGTCATTTTTCCTTATTTTGTGGTTGCCTTGTCACATTGACGATAATGTGTTCTTTAAGTGTGGGGAGGTGATACTTGCTTTGTCAATTGCATTGCTTTAGTCACTGTTTGCATTTTGTTAAATAGGATGCATATTTAGGTATATCATGTTGTTTTGTGTTAAGTAATGGAACCACAATTAAATCATTTTGATTTGTTTTGCCAAAAGATTATGTCATGCTATTTAGAATGAGATTGAATGCATGCTTGAACTCAGATTAGGCTACTTTAATAGAGAGTGAACCATGATGAGTGATGAAAAGTAGTTGGTTGCATAAGCTTACTCACAATTTGACACTTGAGCAAAGAGGTAGTGTGGAGATGCATAATGAATTTTCATTTGAGCTAATGTAAGGATTGAGCCTATATGACTCCATCTATAGTCATTTTATTTCTTTGTTATGTGATACTTCCTTAGGTTATTACCTTCAACACTTGCTTTGAATCGGTTTGAGTCTACTGGATGTATGCTTAATAGAGATGATTAAGGCCCTTTTTGTGTTAACACTTGGCTTAAGTAACCTACCTTTTATTATCCCTTGCTACCCACATAGAGCCTTAAACATTTTATTTCTTGAAAACAACCCAAAATTTTAAAACCCAAAACCTCATTAACCTACCCATTCACAAGCCTAGTAAAGTATTAAGTAATGCATTAGTTGAGATTTGTACTATAATTTTGTTTTTTGAGATGAGTTGAGTGGTACTCCCGTTCGTGAATCACATTGTATTTAGTTGCTATTTTATTCATTGTCTCTTACATGTAATAAAAAGAAGAAAAAAGACAAAGAAAAGAAAGAAATAGAAAAAGAAAACAGAAAAAGGAAGAACATTTTAGGTAGCATCAATAAGTGCAGAGGAGTAGTATAATTACACTTGTGTATCTCAGAATTATATTTTATTATCCCTTTTTCCACTTTTTACTTTATTAATGCTTGTGTTAAACCCTTTACCCTTTTTACGCACCTTAATCTTTACCACATTACAACCCTAAGTAGGTCCTTTTGATCTATTTATGCATGCAATCATTGTAGAGGAGAATTGGTGTATTAGCAAGCCTATAGTAGTGTAGTTTCCTATAGGGAGTTTGAGTGAAACACTAACTATCAAACACTTGAGAGAAATGAGTGAAACCGTAAGGAAGATTCATTTTATAGCTTTACTTATCTTTAAGTGATGTTGCCATATGTTGAGTTCGCTTATATACACTAATGAAAAGTAGTCATGATATGTGTAGTAGCTTGATATTTGAGTTAGCCAAATTTTGAGGGATTGCACATTTTGATCTTTATGAAAAATGAAGTGATAGAATTGATTGGTTATGTTTGATATTGCTTGAGGAAAAGTAAAGATTTAAGTGTGGGAGTTGATAGTTGTGCATTAATATGTGTTTTTCTAAGTATTTGGCATATGTTTCTTGCATAATAGGTTATTATTGTTATGTTTCAGGATTCATTTTGTATGTTTCGTTTAGTTTGATTTACATTTTTGTTCTTTTATGTTTGATGTTGATTTAGGGTAAGAATTGATTATTTTGATGTAGGAATGGAGGTTGGCAACTTTGAGATTGAGCTAGAGACCAAAAGAGGAGAAGAGAAGATGACGCATTATGGTGGGATGTTTAACTCGAGGATACTTATTCTTGACAAGAGAGCTTCATGTGGGACTTGCCTCCTTGAGTAAAAACGTAGGTTTAGAGCTGCGAGAGAGGTAGGAACTCAAGGTTTCTTATTCATCATTGGGAAAAGAGCATACCAATGCCGGATTTTCCAGATTCTGGACAAGAAGAGGAGGAGTTTGATTCAATCAGTCTTCTTTCATTTTTCTCTTCTAATACTTGTATGATGGATTATTTGATTGTTAGGGATGTTATGGACATCATGAGTGGTGTGGCTAGTTTAATTATAGAGATTACTTTTGAACTTCTTGTTAAACTCCTATTTTGTTGATTTGAATGATAAATGTTTTTTATGAATGTTGAATATATATATATATACCTTGCAATATATTGAGCAATTGAGTTAGGTTATTTGTGTAGAATTGTACAATGAGAGTTGGCTTTCTATATACTTACATTCGTCAAGTTAATTAATTAGTTGAAAGAGAGACCTTGGTTAATTTAATTGATCACCCATAGGATAATTTTATAACTAGTTGAATTGGTGGATTGATTTTGTAGATTGAGAGATTGCTTAATCATTTCCATTTAATTTGGTTTGGGACAATTGATTACACCTTGAGAGAGGGTAATTAATACATTAGGATATCTTAAGTGAAACATAATTCAGCTAACAAAATAGGAGGGAGACAAGATAATGAAAAGTGATCTCTAGTTGTGAAAATCTTTAATTCTAAGTTTCTGCATTTTTAGTTATCATTTGTGTTTTGTTAAGTTGTTTAATTTAATTAAAATTTCCAATTTATTGCCACGAAATTTTTTTTTTAAAACAAAGATTAATCTGAATTAAGTGGTATCTAAGTACAATCCTTGCGGGATCGATATCTACTTATTACTACAAGTCACGACCCGTATACTTGCAGTTTTGAGTGTAAAATGAGTAGATTGTTTCATAATCAACACATATGATGCTAGAAATTGTTTCTATTTTATTTTTCTAAGATGAAAATTTTTCACGACTATTCATTTTCGCCTCTTGAAAGCCTTATGTTTTCAATTCTGGAAATGCAAGTATGCGATGGTTTTGAAAACTATTTTCTATATGCATGTGCTTATTTCCATTGCACTATTATTTATTTTCTGGATTTGGAAAATTTGCTTTCCCTATGTATTACCCATTTGTTGGATTTACTGTCATCTGTTGTTCTTCATCTGGATTGTCTCTCTTTATGCTTGCCATTTTTGCCTTAATGCTATTATTTTTGCATACTAAAATAAAACCACTGGCGGCTAGAACCATAGTTGGTGAGAGACTCACAAGTTGCAGTTCACTGTTGGTTAAAGGATAAAAACCAGTGGCGTTGCCATTGGTATTGACGCCACTACTTTAGTCGCCACTAATGAGACCAATGGCGTCGCCATTAAGGCCCATCAAAGGCAAACACAGGCGGCAAAGAGGAGGGGAACAATGATGAAGTGGACAGTGCAGGTGGCAGCAACGTAAGGGAAACAGTTAAAGGAATGTGGGTAGACAGGGGCAGGGATTGGAGACCCGTCGATTGAAGAAACATGGAGTATGGCTGCATGTATGGCTATGAGGATGATTCTCAACATACGTGAATGGCGTATGCTCTGCACGTGTCATTCAACTCTCATCGTTGACTATAAGCATGCGCGTAGTATCCTCTAGCGTGTGTTCTTACCTTGTTTTCTTTGATTTTAAATTTTTATAAAAAACAAAAAACCTTAATTTCAATTGAATTAATTTAATGGAGATTAAATTAATTTGTATTCCTAATAAAATTTTAAAAAAGTGTTTTCAATTTTTGAAAATTGCTTTCAAAGGGTAATTTTTATTAGGAATATTTTGGAACTTAGTTTAATTTTTCAATTGTTGAATTATTAAATTAAATTAGTTATCAAATCAATAATTAGAATCAAGCCAATGTTTTAAATGATTTCTTTCATAATTAGATTATGTTAGAAATTATAAATATAAAGAGATTACATTAATTAAGATGAGATCTTAACTTCAAAATTTTCTTAATATAATTAAGATAAATAATTATATTGATTCTTAATTAATTTTAGAAAAGAAGTTTCTAAAACTAGAATTAATTAGTTTCAATTAGATTAAAATTAATTAATTTGACTCTTTAAAATTAAGAAAAATGTTTTCTTAAGAAATTAAGAAAGTTTTTTCTTAATTAGATATATTTATTTCAATTTGGTTGAGAAAAATTAAATTTATGATTATATTTGTTTAGAAAATTATTATTCAATTTAATTTATAAATTTTTTTATTTATAAATAATAAGTTTCTTGATTTATTAGAAAAGGCATTTTTCTTCATTAAATTTTTGAAAAAGCATTTTATTTATTAATTAAGAAAAATGAGATTTTTTAAAATTTTTTGAAAAATAGTTTTTCTAATCTATTAAAGAAACATTTCCTAATTAATTAAGAAATCAATCTCAAAATAAATATACAATGACTTTCTTAAGTAAATTTAAAAGTGTTTTATTTAATTTTAAAAGTAGTTTCCATTAATATTTGAAAATAGTTTTCTAATTAAGAAAAGGCAATTTCTATTGAGATTAGAAATAGTAATTTCTAATTAGATTAGAAATAGTTTTTTAATTGGATCAGAATTTGTTATTTATATAATTTTGAAAAAAGGAGTTTTTCGAAATTATAATAATTAAGTTGTATAATTTATTAAAAATTGTCTTCAATTAAATTTTGTTAAAGGAGTCAAGATAATTAGAAATAATTTCCAATTGGATTTGAAAATTTCTTTCAAATCAAAATAAATTTCTATTTAGAATAGGAATTTAATTTATTTAGGAATCAATGAGTTTAATCTAATGTAATTTTTTAAAGAGTTGGAAATATTATTTTAGATTATGAAAATCCAAGTTTTATATTTTATGCATATAATTTGATTATGAGTGCATAAATTGTAAACTTTATTTATATGTTTGATAGAAATATTGGATACATTTTAAATAGTTTGTTTTATATGTGTGATATTTTGCATGCACTTTTGTGATTGATGAGACAAATTAAAATCTCTTATTAAAATATTAAGTACACATTGAGAACGTGATTGTTGCCTTCCATTGTTATAAGAATAAACCAGAGCTCTATTTATTGTAGGCTTGTTGATCAAACTTAAGATTGCTTTAACACGAATATATTTAGTCTTATAATATTGTTTTGGCAAAAGTTATTACCTAACGAATCTAGGAGTCACTTGAGATGTGATTGATAAAGTTGTCATCTACTGTTGGGCCCCGATTCCTTTTCTTACTAAATAAGCATGTGTTCACTTTATTTTGAGGTTGAGTTTGATTAATTTTTTTTAGTTAGGATTTAATTAGAATGTCTATGGGTGGAGGAGTTTATTTCTTAGATTGATGGAATTAAAAGGAGAAATTAAGA
>JANZXR010000008.1:38886225-38900163 GCA_027575705.1 Erythroxylum echinodendron
TTGAAGAGCTTCATCAATTTTCTTAGGCTCTATTTCAGAAATAAAGGCTACATTTGCTTCTCTTCTGAATTTAGACCCAGTTCTCACACCATCTGATATTTCTCCTATAATCAGATTCTCTGGGTGAGAAGACTTATATTTCCAGTCCTTTTTCAGACTAGATTTTTCAGAAATCTCTTTTACTTTATTTAGAGGTCCATCTAATAGTGACACATGTCTATTATCATGCAAAGATACTGCTAAGGTTTCATCATCAATATCATTACTTCTATCTGGTTGAGAACTATCATCGAACTTAACGTGAATAAATTCTTCAACAGATTTAGAAGTAAGATTATAAACACTATAAGCTTTAGACGATAAAGAATATCCTAGACAAATTCTTGAATATACCTTAGAGTCGAATTTGTCCAGACTTTCTTTTGTATTCAATATAGTACACTTGCAACCAAATGGATGAAAGTAAGATATGTCAAGCTTCCTTCCATTCCATAACTCATTTGGAGTTTTATTCAACAATGGTCGCATAAGTATCCTATTTTGAATATAACAAGTTGTATTCACAGCTTCTGCCTAGAAGTAATTAGGAAGATTTATTTCATATAGCATGGTTCTTACCATCTCCTGAATTGTCCTGTTCTTTCCTTCTACAACTCCGTTTTGTTGTGGAGTTCTAGGAGCAAAGAAATTGTGAAAAATTCCATTCTCTTCACAGTATATTCTGAATTTTTCATTCTCAAACTCACCACCATGCCTTATGATTAATCTTGATATTGTGCTACAAAGGGACTGAGTTTGTAACCATGGTTACAGGTTAAATTGGATTACCAACCCTCATTTGATTTGGGTAGTCATAATGTCTTGCTACAAGCCGCTTATGACTTATGGGCCTTAAAGTGTGATCAAGCCCATTGCCAACATCAAATGAGCCTATAAGGTCGCATATAAAGAGTGATGTGATTTGGGATTATTCTCTTAGGCCTAATTTATTAGGCATTGAATAAATATATTTGGATATATTTATTGGGTTAGATTGAATTAAGTTGTCGTGCTTTTATTATATGAAATATAATGTAAGCCGAAACTTATTGGGTTTTCACAATCCTAATGGGGTTTAGGATTATGATATTCTTATTCCTATTAAAATAGGATTGTCCTATTCCTACTAGGAATAGGGATAAGGGCTTCTCTATAAATAGAGGGCTTATTTCTCATTAGAAGATATACGAAAAAGCCGTAGCTACCTAGCCACTCGTCCCTTTTTCGAGAGAAAAATTATGTGACATTCTAAAGTATTTTAGAACGTGCTAGCATACATTAGCTGCTGCCCGGATAGTTCATCCTCATGTGGATACCGGTAGAGGATGTTAGCGAGCCGTAGCATCAAGATATCTGAAAAGAACCTCAATCTATTTGCTTCAAGAGGTAATTCCATACACTTCTTGTTGTGAAATTTCGATTAACCAATGCACAAAACCTAAAATCCTATGATCCATTCTGCTGCGTATTGTGCATTCCCGGGCCATAAGTGATCTAACAAATATTACTGAAACTTTGTAGAAAATCATAACCACCATTAACTCATATAGTTTTTCACTGCGATCTATCCTTTAGAAGGACAAGTTGAATGGTTCAAATTTTCTATATTGATATAGGAACTTTAGAATTGTTCCCAAGCAAGAAAAGTAGACTATGTCCTTGAAAATCCATGCCCCATAAGGCACCTCTTTCCACTCCTTCCTTTGCTAAAAGGAATGCTTATAAGATGCATAAGGATGATGCTCTCGATGCTGGTTGTCTCATACTGGCGACTATGAACCCAAACCTTCAAAAGCAGTTTGAAAATGTGGGAGCCTGTGAGATGATTACAAGCCTTAAAAATTTGTTTCAGGAACAATCACGAATTTAGATATTTCAAACTATGAAGTTTGTCTTGAAGTGCAAGCTAACAAAAGGGAGCCCAATTAGCCCATATGTCATTAAGATGAAAGGCCTTGTTGAGAACTTGGAAAGATTGGGATTCCTATAACCTAATAGTTGGCCACTGACATCATCCTTCATTCTCTATCCAATGATTATGACTCTTTTTCTATGAACTATAATATGCATAATCTGAATAAATATTTAACTGAGTTGTAAGGGATACTAAAGACTACTGAGCAAAACATTAAGAAGGGCCCCACCCCTAAGGTCCTCATGGTCCAAAAAGGGAAATGTTTTAAGAAACAAGGCAATGGTAAAGGGAAGGGTAAGAGCAAAGGTCTAATTAAGGATCAGAGCAACCCCAATCCTAACCCCAAGACCAAGCCCGGTCCTTCTAATAACGATCCTTTCCATTATTGTAATGATCTGGGTCACTGGAAGAGAAACTACAAGAAATATTTGGAAGATATGAAGAAGAAGAAGGGTAATGACACTTTTAATTCAGTCATTTATGTTATAGAAGTAAATGTTGCTACTTTTAATTCTACATCTTGGGTATTGGATACCAGTTGTGGTTCTCACATTTGTGTGAATGTGCAGGGACTACAAAATAGTAGAACTTTGGAAAAGGGTGAAGTGGACCTGCCCGTAAGTAATGAAGAAAGATTTACTGCTTTAGCTATAGGGACATTTCATTTATCTTTTCCCTTAGGCATGATTTTGGAACTAGATAATTTCTAACATGTACCTACTATAAGTAGGAATATTGTCTCTGTTTCATTTTTGGTCATGGAAGGTTTTCGTTTTACGACTAAGAACATTTGTTGTTCATTTTATCGTAATAATATATTTTATAGTAGCACCAAATAAAAGAATGGGCTTTATGATCTAAATTTGAAAATGCTTGCTTATAACATAAATACCAATAGATTCAAATCCAATTATTCGAATCCCACCTACCTTTGGCATTGTCGTTTAGGACATATGAACAAGAAGCACATACATAAGCTCCATAATGATGGACTTTTAAACCCTTTTGATTTTGAATCATATGAGATATATGAATCTTGTTTCTTAGGAAAAATAACTAAAACACCTTTTATTGGAAACAGTCAGAGGGCTACTGATTTATTAGCATTCATACATACTGATATATGTGGACCATTAAATTCTATAACCAGAAGACGTTTTCATTACTTCATTACATTTGTTGATGACCTCAGTAGATATGGTTATGTTTATTTTGATGAAACATAAATCTTAATCCTTGAAAAGTTCAAGGAATTTCAAAATGAAGTATAAAACTAAATTGACAAGACAATAAAAGCCCTTTGATCAAATCGAAGAAGTGAATATTTGAGCTGAGAGTTTAATGATCATCTCAAAAAGTGTGGAATAGTTTCACAACTCACAACTCCTGCAATACCACAATGGAATGGTGTGTCTAAAAGTAGGAATTGAACATTATTGGACATGGTTCGATCTCTAATGAGTCATGCAAATTTTCCATTGTCCTTTTAGGGATATACTCTTGAAATAGCTATGTTTAGACTAAATACAAGTCCATCAAAGGTAGTAAAAAAGAAACCATATCGGATGTGGATAAGAAAAGTTCTTAGTTTGTCTTTTCTAAAGATTTGGGGATGTGAAGCTTATGTTAAAAGGTTAACATCTGAAAAACTTGGACCCAAATATGATAAATGCTTCTTTGCAGGGTATCTTAAGGAAACTAAAGGATACTACTTTTACAATCCCACCGAGAACAAAGTGTTTGTTGCTTAAAATGGAGTAAAGTACATCTTGAAGAAATTCAAGAGTCATAGGAAAATGCTCCAACACAAGAGGAGCCTTGTTTTGATCTACAAAATATTGTAGAAACTACACCTATGACACCAGGCCCACGTAGGTCTAAAAGGTTCCATCACGAACCTATAAGATATGGTTTCATAGTGACTGAACATCATCATCTATTACCGATATAGGATGATGAACCTACATCCTACAAGGAAGCAATGATGGGCCCTGACTCCAATAAATAGATTCAGGCCATAGAATGTGAAATAGAATCCATGTACCAAAACAAAGTATGGGTTTTGGTCCACCCACCTAATGGTGCATAAACCATTGAGTGTAAGTGGGTTTTCAAGAAGAAAGTTGACATGGATAGCAATATACATATGTACAAAGCAGGATTGGTAGCTAAAGGTTTCATGCAAATTCATGGTATTGACTATAATGAGACGTATTCCCTAGTTGCAATGCTTAAATCCATTTGCATCCTCCTAGCTATTATTGCATTCTATGATTATAAGATTTGGAAAATGGATGTAAAAATAGCTTTTCTTAATGGAAATCTGGAAAAGGATGTATACATGACATAGCCTGAAGGTTTTACATCTTCTATAAATGCTGGGAAAGTATGCAAGCTTCAGCGATCCATTTATGGATTAAAGCAGGCTTCTCGGAGTTAGAATCTTTATTTTAATAAGGTAGTCAAAGGGTTTGGTTTCTTTATAAATGAAGAAGAACCTTGTATTTACAAGAAGACTAATGGGAGTGCAATTGTTTTCTTAGTCTTGTATGTAAATGACATATAACTCATTAGAGAAAGCATTTATATGCTTCAATCTGTGAAAGCTTGGTTAGGAAGTTGTTTTTTAATGAAAGACTTGGGTAAAGCAGCCTACATCTTGGGTATTAAAATCTAAAGAGATAGATCAAGAAGGCGTATTGGACTAAATCAAAGAACTTATATTGATAAGGTTTTGCATATATTCAATATGCAAGAATCTAAGAGAGGCTTTTACCTATGTCACATGGCATAGCTTTAAATAAGGCTCAGAACCGTTCGACACCAGATGAATGAAACCATATGAGTAGGATCCTATATGCATTTGCTATAGGATCTATCATATATCCCATGTTGTGTACTCGTGCAGATGTTGCATATGTTTTGAGTATGATGAGTAGATACCAGTCAGATCTAAGTGAAAGTCACTGGATAGTTGTTAAGAACATTTTTAAATACTTGAGAAGAACTAAGGATATGTTCTTGATCTATGGAGGAGAGGAAGAGCTCATTGTAAAAGGTTACACTGATGCCAGCTTCCAATCAGATAAAGATGACTTTCGATCATAGCCAAGTTTTGTATTTTGCCTGACAGGTGGAGTAGTTTGTTGGAAGAGTTCCAAGCAAGACACAATTGTCGATTCTATAATAGAAGTTGAGTACATTGTCGCTTTAGAAGCAGCAAAGGAGGCTATTTGAGTTAGAAAGTTCACATTGAACTTGGTGTGGTTCCTAGCATTGTGAATTCATTGGATCTCTATTGTGACAATAATAGAGCCATTACTCAAGCTAAGAAACCAAAATCTCATCAGAAGACAAAACACATACTCAAACGTTTTCATCTTATTCAATACATTGTTAATAGAGGTGATGTGAAGGTGTGCAAAGTGTCAACAAATCTTAATATATCTTATCCGTTGACTAACCTCTCCAGCAGTCTATGCATGATCGTCATACTACAGCATTAGGCATCAGACTCTTCAACGTGTCATCATATAAGGGTGTAATTTGTTGATACTAAAGCATTAGGCCCAGTCATTGTTTTTTGTGTTCATTTTATGGAGTTATAAATGAATTTGAATAATAATCCCCATGAATAATGTGTATCTTGCAATTGGAATCAAATGCATGACTTGATTGTGAGACGCTATTGTAATATGGATACAATTATTCTCAAAGGTCCCTAGTTAATGTCACTACTGTAAGGAGTCATAATGACTATCAAGACTAGCATTTTGATTAATAGATAATCGTGTTTCACAGGTTATTAAGATTGAGATATTATGTTAATCACATAGGTGCATATTGGAGAGCATTCGATTGGATCGACCCTCTATAAGAACACTTCAAGGATTGTTGTATAAGTGTCATAACTGGTTCTCATCACAACTGATAAATATAGTCCTTTGACTTGAGTTTGTCACAGTTTCCTATATGTCAATTAGTTTGTTTTGACATCGTCAAACGTCAGTTGTAAAAGACGATTTTTAAAGCAATGCTCGAGCTTGCTATGAATCATGCAAAGGAATGTGGATGAACAAGATGGAATTTGTCTCTCCTATATAACGGGAGAAAGATATATCTAGGCCCCTCGTTGAGTTGAGACTGAAAAGGTGCATGGTCGTGCACAAATGAGGTGAATGTTAGTCGTCTGTTACACAGTCTAACTCGAAGGTTAAGAAACATGATTGGGCCTAATAAGGATGACATTGTTTCCTACCTTATGCTCGATCTAGATATAATAAGACAAAAGGACTACTTATAGATAATTGGTTCTTATGCAAATGGGAGATTATTAGTGTATGCCCTACGAACCAATTATAAAATGTACGATAATTTATCAGTTGTGATTCAAGTAAAGTCGGACTTCCACCTTTTTTAATATTAGGTAGTTATGATGTCTTGCTAGAGACCACTTATAACTAGTGGACCTAAAAGAAGCTTGAGTCTACTATTAATATTAAATGAGTCTACAAAGTCACACACTAAGATATGGAACATTCGTTGCGTTCGAAAAGGTTTTGGGTTTTTGGGCCTTAGGGTTTTACTATATATATAGGTGTATAGTATGACTTGAGACATGCAAGACTTATCTGCCCAAAGGAAACCCTAGTGTTGTCGTCCTCCTCAAGTAATAGAGAGAGAGAGAGAGGTCTCAAGAGTGGTGCTAGCATACCAGAAGCATTTGTTTGGTCTCGCAATGGTTTGGATACCAGTAAAGGAATAACATTTGACGTGCTCTTCCAACACTACGAGCATCTTTATTGTTTCTGCTATGAAAGATATAAATCTTATATGAATTTATTTCGATGCTCATATAGGTTTTGGTGTTTCGGATTTGCAAATGTTGGTAAATGTCATTGTGTGATGATAGTCTAAATAACTTATAACAAGTTGCTTTTGACTTATTTACCTTTTAATCAAGCCTCACAAACCTTATTTCTTTTAAACTTTAAGGTTTGTAGTCCTCTTATTAACTTGTTTTTGGGTGATTTTGATAGAATTCTCATGCTGGCATTTCCAAATCTTCTGTGCCAGATAAACAAATCCTTTTTTAAAGAGACAAAAACATTTAACATTTTATAAGGACATGTCTTTTAGTTCAGCACAATATATATTCTGATTTCTAAGAACAACAAACACAATATTGTCATTATGAATATCGATAATTTCATAATGAGATGCATAAAAAATGACTTTATAACCCTTGTCACATAGCTGACTCACACTCAACAGGTTATGTTTTAAACCATCAATAAAGAGAATATTATCAATAAAGGTAGAGTCAGAATTACCAATTTTACCAATTCTAGTGACCTTTGATTTATTTTTATCTGCAAAGACAACATTACCTCCGTCTTTTCTTTCAATGTAGTTGAAGTGTGATATTTCACATGTCATGAGTCTTGAACAGTCGCTACCAACTATCCATTGATTCTCCCTTGTCTCTGTTTTGAAACATATCTCATTGTCTCCTGATTTAACCATGAAGCAAACGTTGCTGACTTCTTCTGGTTCTTCTTCTTTAAAGTTTTCAAAGTCCTCATCTGACCAGACTGCAGTCGTCGCTTGCTTTCTAGATTTTCTATAATATGACTTATCATTTTGAAGAAAAGGACATTTTGGTCTTGTGTGTCAAGGCTTGTTGCAGTGATACATATAATTTGATTGTTTTGTATATTGTTATTGTTGCTGCCGCCTTTTGATAGGAACTTGTTGTTTCCAAATTTTTTGTTTCCTTCTCTTTTCTTCATCAGCTTCTTTTTATAAAAGCATACATACTTTCTGACCATAAAATTGAACTCGTCATCTCCATCTATTTGCAACTTATTGTCACTTTGATCATTGTTTGATTCATTAGTTGTTTTCTGTGTCATCCTTTTCTGTAAGAGGATTCTTTATCTCGTCTAAGCTCGGTTTCATGGATTATCAGATTCTCTCGTAGCTAGTCAAGTGAAATAGTGTATAGATCCTTTGTCGTTTCTAGAGATGTCAACTTAGATCTCCATTCCTTTGGCAGTGACATCAGAATCTTCGTTATGAGCTCATCATTGAGATATATATGTCCTAAGTTCTTTAAGGTCATGATGATGTTGTTGAAGCGTTCGAAGATTTCGTCTAAGGTCTCTCCCTGTTTCATGCCAATAGTTTCGTATTGATGCATTAAAAGACTTATTATATGCTTCTTTACCTGTTTCGTTCCTTCAAACGTGACTTGTATTTTTTCCCACATTTCTTTTGTTGTAGAGCGGTAATATATCTGTTCATATTTTTTTGGAGATAAAGCACATATCAGGTGATGTTTTTCCTTAGCATTTAGTTGTGCATTTCTCCTGTCAGCAACAATCCATACTTCTACATTATCAGAAGTAGGAATTGTAGCTCCAACTTTAATTGGTTGCCATACTTCGATATCTATAGACTAGAGATATATAGTCATTCTCTTTTTCCAGTATGAGTAGTTATTTCCATCGAAGTAAGGAGACTTTAAGACAAATTGTCCTTGAAAACTTTTTATAGTATTTGCTATAATCTATTACGTGCTGTAAAATACAAATATGTGAAACTCTCTCTTATACTAAATGATAAAGTAAACACAAGCAAAAGGGGATCAATTGTGTGTGACTTAAAAAAAATTTCGCAAGTTACTTTTAATTCGTATAAAAAACAACTCCTAGTTAAAAAATAAAACCATTAGGAGCCTGTCAGATGATAAAACTTTTTATAGGAGCTTTCTGTGGAATAAGATCTTGCTTAAACGAAAAGGACCTACTGAACAATGAATCATGTTAAAACAATTTAAAAACAAAAGGCACCTGTTAAAAGTAAAAGGAACCTTTTCCAAGTTGAAAATAAAAGAGATATATTATAAAAGTGAAGAAGTCTCTTGTTGAAATGAACATACATACAATATAATACAGAAATATAAAAGATAACGAGAGAGAGAAAAGAAGGACGCAATCAATTTATATTAGTTTGGCTTACAACCTAAGCCTAAATCCAGTCTCCAAGTATCTAACTTGAGTGTTTTACTATAAAAATCTGAGTATTAAATTTGGCGAGCCTCTCAAAGCTCACGAGTACATATTTTTCAAGGTTTTCTAACCTTCCATACTCGAAGTATATAACAAGATTCTAAAAGCTTAGAGAAAAATAAAATAATAATTTTTTTCTTAATATAATGATTTCACTTTCTAAGGAACAATAAGAATGATATGATTCTCAAGAATATATATGTTGCTCAAAATTTTGAAAGTTTGAGTATGTTCCTTTTTTTTTCACAAGTGTTGTTGCTCTTTTTTAAATAATCAATTTCTTTAACTAGTCGTTGCTTCATCTTACATCCTTAGTCAACTGGATAGATTTAAATATGAATAACTTTAATGTCATTTTTGCCAAAAATCTTTCAATAATCATGGGCTAATATATGACCTTCATAATTTCTAGGATCCTTTTGGATAAATTTTTTCTAATAAGATAAGTTCATAATGAAGATTCCTGTAACAAAGAAAGTGTATTTCTTAGACTTTTATTTTCTTTTGAGAATAAGACCATTAATTATAGAAAAAAATAAATTCAATTTAAATTTTGAAATATTACAGTTATCATCAAAATCGTTAATCATAAACTTTGAGCTAATCGAAATTTGAGAAATTTTTATGCAAGAAGGCCATCCTCGTATGCTAATATGATAGGTTTTAATTGTTGAAACCTAATTTCAAAATTTGGGAACTTTAATTAAACGATGTAAGGAAGATAGAAGAAGATAGAATGAGAAAGAAAAATCAATTTCAATTCGTTAATCGTTTACCTGATTGCAACATTTTCTTTTTATTGTTACACTAGTCATTACTTTTGTATTAATGGATTTATTATACTAGTCACTTCCTCCGCTCTTCACTTGAAGTTGGCTTCAATCCACTCTTTCTCCTCTTCATCGTCTCCTTCCCGCAATTGGCTTCCTTGCGCAACACTCTCGTCCTACAACTATTACAAACTTGTATCGTCTCTTCATACGTTTTTGTGTTTGCCTTTTCTCTTCATTGTTGTCTCCCTCTGCTTTTCCTTGCCTATTCAACGTGTTCTAAATTTTCAATAATTTACTCTAATAATTAATTAGGATAATTGTTTCTACGCAAAATTTACATAATTATTTATTAAAAAAAGTATTTTAATTTACACAATTGTTTCTAAGGCCATGTTTGGTTTCACTTTTTTTACCGTTTTTGGTTGTAGTTTTTATAAAAAATAATTCATTCATAAAATCATGTTTGGCCCGTGTTGTTGTCATTTTTTGTTTCTAAAAATAAAAAACAACAATAACTTTACGAAAACGTAAAAAAGACGTTTTCTTAAGATTTTAAAACAGTTTTCTTCTTTTATCAAAACAGGTTTTCTTTCAAACCAAATCTGTTTTTGCACCGCCCGACTCTTCTTCATATTCAGGTTCTGCTATGATTTTTTTTGGTACAAGTTTATATCTGCTTTTGTTACTTGTTATCTGTGCTCTTTTATTCTGTTTCTGTGAATATTACACGTGAAAACTATGACTGTGATGATGAGGTCTGCGTTGGGTATCAGGAGGTCCCATAAATTATCATGTCTTCTCCTGCACTCTCTGAAAACTATGAACTCATAACCATATGAAATCGCACATTGTGAACTCTTTGTGTGTGTATGTGTCTGTTGAAGATAGAAAAAGAGAGAGTATATTTGCATGGGAATAGGACGGGTGATGAGTCGTAAAATGACGAACTGGTTTTTAAGAAGAGAAGAAGCACATAGATGATAGTTACGTGAGTATAGCTGTGAGTGACGTGAGTATAAAATAGATAGAGGATTGAATAACGTGAGTATATAATAGAGAGTGAGTGAACTGAGTATAGGTGGGAAGAGAAGAAGCATACAGTGACGTGAGTATAGCTGGGAAGAGAAGAAGCTGTGAGTGACGTCAGTATAAAATAGAGAGCCCATTCTTGTGTTTGAACAATGGCTTAAGCTCATCAACTCTTACATTCTTTTCTTTCATTGCGCTCTGCTTCATCTCCATCTCCATGTCTGACTCTTTCCAATAATTCGTCTCTGTTAATTATCTTTCTGTACTCTTTATATACTTGGGAAAAGCCCCTGTCTTGTAGAAACTCTCTTTTATAGCCAATCTGTAACGCTGTTTTCGGGAATCTGATGTTTATTTGTGCGCATGAAATAAACTCTGACAGCTAATTGATATTGAACCATAGTGGGGAAGGTTACGAGATCATCACAAGTGTTAGGCAGACAAAGGTTAGAGAATAACGTGAGTGAATAATGATAGACAGAGATAACAGTGATAATAGTGAGTATATGACAAGAGATAACAGTGAGTGCAGTGAGTGTAGCTGAGAAGAGAAGAAGCACACAGTATAACGTGAGTGTAGCTAGGAAGAGAAGAAGCATATAGTATAACCTGAGTATAACGTGAGAAGAATAACGTGAGTATATGATAGACAGAGATAACAGTGAGTGCAGTGAGTATAGCTGGGAAGAGAATAAGCACACAGTATAACGTGAGTATAGCTGGGAAGAGAAGAAGCGCATAGTATAACATAAGTATAACGTGCGAAGAATAACGTGAGTATATGATAGACAGAGATAAAAGTGAGTGCAGTGAGTGTAGCTGGGAAGAGAAGAAGCACACAGTATAGCTGAATAACGTGAGTATATAATAGAATAACGTGAGTGAATAATGACAAGTGTTACAAGATCATGACAAGAGAAGAATAACGTGAGTATATAATAGAGAGAGATAACAGTGAGTGAAGTGAGTATAGGACACGATATAGCTGAATAACGTGAGTATATAATAGAATAACGTGAGTGAATAATGACAAGTGTTACGAGATCATGACAAGAGAAGAATAACGTGAGTATATAATAGAGAGTAAGTGAAGTGAGTATAGGTGGGAAGAGAAGAATAATGTGAGTATAGCTGGGAAGAGAATAATAACGTGAGTATATGATAGACAGAGATAACAGTGAGTGAAGTGAGTGTAGCTGGGAAGAGAAGAAGCACACAGTGACGTGAGCATATCTGGGAAGAGAAGAAGCAGTGAGTGACATAAGTATAGATGGTTTTTGGGAAAAGAAAAAGCATTCTTATAGTTGACATAGTTGTTGATGGCTGAAGATGAAGAGAGGAACAAACTTACAGTTATACAATAAAGACATATCTCAAGTAAATAGTGAGTGACGTGAGGATATAATAATGACATGTTTCAAGTGAATATCGACTCACTGATTTAGATTGCCATAATTTATGCATCTATTGTTATTATACTGATTAGAAAAATAACTTATGTACTTTGCTTCGTCATAAATAATTTTTTAAAATAAAAGAAAATGTTAGAGGATTGAATACTAGGCTGGTCTAATATATTAAATTTTCAAATCTCTTGTTAAAAATTGATTATGTTTTTTGTATGGATTGATTGAGTTGTCTTATGTTTATTTTGAACCATGTTTACCATTTAATATTTTGTAAAAATTATTATGATTCATGTCACTTATACGTGGTTACATTTAGTGATGGAAGGTTTGAAGAATATGAAGGATTCTAATGATTGTGTGGAAATAAATGAAAAAGATGGGGTATGGAATGATACTATAGAGATGTATTTAATCTCCTTGATGGTTGATGTAGTAAAGAAGGGAAATCAAATGACTACTACCTTTTCTAAATCTGGTTGGAAGAATATTAAGGCAGGGCCTCAAACAAAATTCAATAAGGAATACACTGATATTCAATTGAAGAATAAGTACAATGGATTAAGGGCTAGATTGAAGAATTTCAAGAACTTATTGAAAGAAACAGGAATTGGCTACAATTCCCTTACTGGTGAAGTTAATGCTACAAATGAACGTTGGGAAAATCTATTTAAGGTAAAATATGTCTTTTTTATTAATATAGCATATTATATAATATTTACTCTTATATTCATTTGTCATCATTATAGGTGCATAAAATGGCTCATAGATTCAAGAAAAAAGGATGTAAGGAATTTTCAGACTTGTGTCTTATTTTTGGAGATACTACTGCAACTGGTGTGCATACACATCCATCAACTAAATCTCTATCCAATAGTAGAGTAGAGGAATATGAAAATAATGTTGATGAAGATTACTCGTATAATGAGAAAGAAGATCAAGATATAAGTTCTATATCTCAGAGAAAGAAATCTCCTAAGAATAAGAAGGTAAAGAAGATACATTCTAATATTGTAGAAGAGACCTTAATTGTAATTGGTGAACAATCAAAAAGGAAGAATGATTTACTTGCAAAAAACTGAGTGAAACTTCATCCACCGCAGAGAGTAGATCTCAATAGTGTAACATAATGATGGAATGTATGAAGTCCTTAGATGAATTGGGAGCTGACGATGTGCAGTATGGAAAAGCTACAAAGGCTTTACATAATTCTCCACTTTATAAGGATATTTTTATGACGATGATAGATAGAAGGAAGTTGCATTGGATTATGTCACTTTAGTTATATTTTCATGTTATTGCAAATAGAATTCTTATTAATTTGACACTTTTATTTTAAACATTGTTCCATAGTTTGAACATTTTAAGTTTGTGAGTTGTATAAATATTTGACTTAATGTATGAATATTTTGTCTACCTTCGGTTAATTTTTTTGATTGAATGTTATATTAATTATTTAATGTTGTCATTGTAGATACATGAATTTCTTATCAGATTTCGAATCAGATTCTGACGATGAACGTAAGAAGGTAATCATTATTTCTCTAGCTAGGGGAGAGAACAAGTATTTTTACTTACAAAAACAACCATGTAGAACTTCTGCTCTACAAGGTCATGATTGGATAATAGAACTTTTGAATGAGAATCCTACAAGGATTTATGAAAACTTAAGAATGAGAAAGATAATCTTCTTGAGCTTATGT
>JANZXR010000008.1:38908561-38919132 GCA_027575705.1 Erythroxylum echinodendron
ATGAGCATGAGATGTGTTTTCCTAACTTCTCCGATTGACCTCACTTGGGCCCGTTTCTCAGGTCCGACCCGTTCTATAGAAACGGGATGTTACATAAGACATAGAGCTAAACATCTCTAGAGATACTTTGACTTAATTCTAGCTTTATGATAAAGGAAATTGAGATCGAAAATGGGGACCTGATGCTGCCCCTGCTTTGGAGTAGGTTGTGATATTTGGTCTATATCTTATGAGTTAGAAGTCCAAATGACGTGATTGTTAGTGCTATAGAAACGAGAGACACAGAGTGAGAAATGTCTACAAGACCTAGAAACCCAGTTCTAATGTTTGTATATGAATATTCAGGAACAAGTAATGGTACAAATAGAGAAAGTGTCTGTCATGGTCATGACATTGTTTTTGTTTTCGATTTCTACTGCATCTTATCTAGACCTTTATGAATGTGTATGAAAATTTTCAAATACCTAGAAATAGATGAAATAGGACTTTACCATATATGAATTGAGAGACTGAATATTGGAATATAAGATTGAGCATAATGCATTTTAAAGAAAATTTACATGTACATAAATGATTTATATATATATTTATTAATCATATGTGTATAGTATGATTATACAAGAGTGATTTTGATACCCTTGTAATAGTGGTAAACCATGAATTGCATGTATGAATGCAAATATAGATTTTATGACTTGAAATGTATATCATATAACTTGTTAATATATGAATTGTGAAATTAACAAATGGTTAAAGGAAATGTTACAATGTCTGCTCTATTATTTTGGTTGTGGATAGATGGGCATACCTATAGGGTTTCAATGCAGTTGCTACAATTTGACACCACCGGTGTCTACAATTTGATACGTTCGTGTATCCACAGTTTGATAGCTTCGAGTATCCACATTTTGGTACCTTTGGATATCTACAACATCCGTTATCCACACCCACAGAAAATGTGCAAGCTTAACACAGAAAGGAAACTTAACAATCATAAATAAGAAATACAACATGACAACATTAATAATTGGTATTGATGAGCATTAGTATTGGTTGTAATGATAAATTGTAATGATGTGCAATTATATTGATAATTTGTACCAATAAGTGTTGAATATCAATGTTTGACTTTTGAAGGTGAATTTATGGTATATGCACAACATATTAAAGCATATTTGTATTATGTGGTTTACTTAAGTATGCCATCATTGTTTATATGAGCATTGAATATCAACGTTTGGCTCATGAATGTGAATTTATGGTATAAGAGTTACGATATTTCTGAATGTGTGTGCTTGGCAGATGATTGCTGTAATTGGTCATCCAAAGTAAGTGTTGTCCCTACTAAGCTTTTAAGCTTGGCACGTTGTTAATCCGTGTAGGTCCAGGTTATAGGAGTGAGGTACAGGGAATATCTACAAGGACAAAGGCAAACAGTTAGGAGTAAAAATACCTTTAGATGTGTCATTCGATTAAAGAATGGTTGTATATGTAATAAAGGAAATTCTATGCTTTCTTTTTGGATTATCACGTTAATGTAAAGATGTAATACTACTTTTCAATGATAATGTTGAATGATATGAAATTTTGTAATATGTACATGTACAACATTGAATAGAATTGTATGCCTTAAATGTATGTATAGGAATTTTGGGTGCCATGTGTATGGGTGGTTATAGGTTTCTGTATAAGGATACACTTCCAGTATCCGTTGACTTTACAGCAAAAGCATGTGCCCTTATCATTGCTCTTCTTCTTGACTGCTCCTTTAGGCTTTACTATATTAATATAAGCCTTCTATTTCTTATTCTTATTTTTCTTTAAGCCTTTTTTCTTACTCTTAGAAGAGTTCACAACAAGTACATAACTGGGTTCCTTCTTAAAGCACCCTTCTGTAGTCTTGAGCATGTTAAACAATTCGGGCAATGATATGTCCTTTTGGTTCATGTGGAAGTTCATGATGAATTGTGAAAAGTTTGAACTAAGATACTGCAACACCAAATCAATGCTCGACTTATAGTCCATGACAATACCTAATTGGTTTAATTTTTTAATATACCAAATCATCTTCATCATGTGTAAGTTACTGAAGATCCTTCTGCCATCTTCCATTGAAGTAGCATCTTAAAGAATTGATATCTCTCCACCTTACTTTGTGCACCAAACAACTCCTTGAGATGCACAATCATAGGAGGCGTATCCATGTTCTCATGCTACCTCTAAGGCTTGGGAGACATGCTTGCCAACATTTCACATGTGGCTTGCTTAATAACGTCAATATAACGTTGATACCTCTTCCAAACTTTATTAGTTGCATCTGAACTAGGTTCTGGTAGAGCAGGAGTGTCAAGAATGTATAGTTTCTTTTCTTGCCTGAGAACTACTCTCAAGTTTCGAAATCAGCCCGAAAAGTTAGGTCCAGTCAACTTGTTAGCATCCACGATGCTCCTCAACGTCAAGTTGGTACTCATATTCTAATTTGATGATCGAAAAACATAAATGGAGCTAGTATTCGTTTATATCCAAAATAAAATAAAATAAGGACTTTAAAATTATTTGATCATTTCCACTTTTTTTTCAAAATAATAGCCCTCACTTTCAAATTGAGAAATTTTCAAATAATTTCTTATTGGGCTAGGATCCCATTCAAAATAATTAATCTTGAGTTTACTCAACAAACCAACTACATTTAAATTAGGTATAACATCGTTATCAATCACAGCTTATGTGACTCCTAGAACCGTTAGGTAATAACTCTTGGCCAAAATATATCATTTATATTATTGCTATCCCTGCCTTTAAATTTATACGATCATGAGTTTGCTCATCCAAATCATACAAATTTAGTTAAGTAGGACCTATTAATTTAAGGTAAAACGTATTTGGGTTAAAGTAACCTTGAGTTTACTCAACAAGCCAAGCAATAAACATAATTTTAGTTTTATTCTTAAATAATGGAAGGCAACTATTACATTCCTAAAGTAAAATTAATATTTAAATTAGGGATTTCAAATTTCAAAAAATTTGGGTCTCATCAAAATATTATAATCGTATTATATTTATAATTTCAATCATAATCTAATTATGAAAGAAATTATTCAAAACCTTTGCTTGATTCTAATTATTTATTTGATAAATAATTTAATTTAATTTAAAATTATAATTAATTTAATTTTAATAAAATCAAACATTTCATATTTAAACCCTAAAGTTTCTCAAACTTTACAATTAAGTCTAACTTAATTACAATTGATTTTTCTTTCACAAACTACTCTTTAATATATGACCCATTAAGTTCCTAATATATTGGCAATGATTATAAATTCTAATTCTAATTTACAATTAGAATCAAATAGATTAAAACTCATTTTAATTCATCTTTAATTCTCTAATTAAACAATTTATAATCATGGATTAAGATTGACATCTAGCAATATGTCATGACCACCTAAATATTAGGATAATTCTTTTGTCATCCAATGTTCCAACTGGACAAACTATGGATATATTGTCTACTCTTTTCATCGAATTGTGTTCATTCTAGCTAATTAGTAATTGATTTATAATTGATATTTGCAAAGACCTTTTCAAATGTCAATTCACTCTGACTAAAGAATTCCATAAATCACTATTAATCAAGAATAGTAGAACATTATCTCTAATTACTTTAGAGTGATGAATCCTTTGTTGACTTACTTAACTATCTCAATATGATTCGTACTGCATTTAATTGCTATCGATTGAATTATCCTAGGACAGTTCTTAAGTAGCATCAAAACATAGTAATTCACGTATGACATACCTTGGTAACCTCAAGTCTAAGGATTAATTATACAACCATCATTATAAGAAATCCACAAATACATAAGTAATATTCCATTCGGGATTCTCATAGTCAGGTCAATTCGGTGACTTATTCTCTAATAATCACCCACACATTAGTTTATCTCCATACTTTAATTTATGAGATCAATTACTTGCTTCATAAGAAAGAAGCATAATGTGTGCTAATTTTACCATTTCAACAATATCCCGTCTTGATGCAATTGCAACTAGGAATATTTAGGAACAATATGTAAATGTAAATTGAATCTTATAATTATGATCTCATCGTAATTTTAGTTACATAGTAATTATTCCATGGATTTTACCTTTAATATTAAGACATAAAATATAATTAACTTAATACAAAGAGATAAAGAATGTCTTTTTATTAATTAAATAATGATGTCATACATCAAATTACATCCAATTGATTAGCTACAAGGGCATAAACTAACAGTGAAACCAGACCATTAATGATTAATCGTCAAATAGAGAAAGTGAGTAAATTGACATGTTGAGGCGTTGGTATTAAACTTATCGCTCTAGGATCTAGGTGTTTTTATATGCTTTTTCAAGTCCTTCTCCACTCTTCCCATACTTCCCCAGTTCTATGGCTTTCTCTAAAGGTTTCCTCCTTCACGGTCACTCTGTTACCCAATTGAGAGGCTTTTATAGAGTCAACATGAGTTTCCTCACTTTGACTTTTCAACGACTCCTCTTGTGCTTTCAGACCACTTAATGAAGCAGTTGCCATAGGGTTATACCCATAAAATTGCAAATCTATAACTCCAATAATGAGGACACAGATTTTTTGAGTGATTGTGTATTAATTAATGATAGGGTGTTTCCATATGAGGTATTTAGGTTTAAATGAGTTCTTGAATGAATTTAGTTGATGTTGAATGAAGGGATTAAGGTGAGCAAAGAGTATTGTGTGTTGAAAAATGTTTGGAAGGTGATGTAAATTGATTTTAAAGTGTATTAAGGAAATATACCCAGGAATTTGTCATTGAATATGCATTATACATGACACACACATACACATAGACACACAAACACACAGATACACACACACACACACACACACACAAAATATATATATATATATATATTTGTGCTTATGATTGATTATTCATATGAATGTGCAATATGGTAATGTGTAAATGTATGTGTTTCTATGATATAGAGGAGCATTTAGAGCAATCGCTTCTAGACATTGCTGGGAATTCGAGGCAATAAGCTATTTGGAGCAAAATATGAGTAACCTAAGATGGTTTCACCTTGAATGTTTGTTTGTTAAACTATGTATTGAATTAATGTGATGTGTATGTACTAAATTCTAGACATCCAATGTCCGACACAGTTAACGCATGAATGAAATATTGGAAGTGCTACTTGAATGTGAATGTGATTGACTAATTGATTCTCAACTAGTATGTTGAATGTCAGACAAAGTCTGATGACAAATGTGAATGAGAAAGAATGTGAATGTGACAAAATGAGCATAATGATTGAAAATGCATGGTGCATTTCATTACATGAATGTATGAAACATAAAGGCTATTGTGACAAGAGTCACCAGTGAAAAAGTACTTAAAGCTCAGACTGTGATAAAAGCCTCTGGCTCGCTATATAAAATGGCCCTTGTATTTCCAACGAATAAGGGACAGTATTAATAAGCCTGGTATTCACAACGGATACGAGACAGTGAAAAAGGCACTCAGTCACAACAATGTAATAAATGAATGTGAGTCTCATGAACATTGCATATACACGTGAATTATATGAGTTGAATGATTACAATTGAAACGTGGAATTGAATTGAAAAAAAATGTGAACATATTTGTACAAAGTGTTTTATGATGATACATGAGAAATTAAATGTTATGAATTACGTTATTGTATGTGTTGATGTGATATGTGTGATATGAGTGAACCATCAAAGATGGTTACTCAACTCTTGGCCCCCGAAATTTTTCGTTAAATTAAGCATAATAGTTTATAGAATAAGCATGGAATTTGAATTTTTGCCTTAGAATAATTTTGGGGTCATTATAGAATTATTTTTCGAAGTTTAATTATTTTTTTTGCAATGTTAGTATGATTTTATTTCATTAGTTAGTGAAATTAATGCATTGAGAATGAATTGAGGGCATTTTTGGCATATCACTTAAGTATAAAAGAGCATAAGCTTATAAGGAAGGGTAAGAGGGACTTTTCCCACTCATTAAGGGTAAAATGGGAAGACGAAAATGTTGTCTTGTAAATTAGACGACCAAAAATGTGAATGAAGGAATGAAGGAGAGAAAAATTGTAAAAGAGAGAAAGAAAGAAGAGAGGTTTCGGTGAAGTTGAGAAAGATTAGAGTTTGGGACTAGGTTACATATTTTCTTAGTCTTAAAGAGAGAGTTTGAGGTTGTTCAAGAAGGGAAAAAGAAAGAGGAAGGGAAGAGCTTTCTTTAGAGCCAAAAATCTCATTATTTGGTGAAGATTCAAGGTAAGTTGATTTTTAAATCTTTTGGATTTTTGAAAGGGTTTTCGTTCATAAAGCTTAAGAAATGTATGGGTTTAAGTATTCTATAATCAATTTTAGTGAATGTGACTTTTGGGTTCTCAATTTGGATTCCTATTGAATTGGAAATTTTCCAATATTGAACGAAATCAAGGGGAGAGGCCATAGGAGCAAGAAGAGAGGCATCTTTGAGTATGGATTAAGTAAGGATTTTCAAGGTGGGTTACACTTTTATAATTAAGTTATAAGCCCCTAATGTTTCTTTAAAACCAAAAAAAGTTTTAAAATGTTTTAAAATGTGTTATAAATGCACTGTTAAGGCTATTTGAATGCCTTGATAATGTCCACATGTTTGCATATGAATGGTGTCATTGGGTTATGAAATCAAGTTTCGGAAAAAAAAAATGCCGTTGAGGCCATATATTTACAAGTTGTGAAATGCATGATTATGTGGGTTTGTGGTGGTCCCCTAAGTTCAGTCAAGTGCACTTTGACAAAAGGTTTCTCCCACCTGACCGCTAGTGGCATAGAGCTCCTTTATGGACTCTCATAAGTTCACGGCTATGCAAGACCATTAAGTTAAATTGCGATAATACGTTCTGCTCACAGCTACACAGGACCCTTAGGGGAAATGTGTAGTACGTTCTGTTTTGGATCCACCTAAACCATTTTGATGTGCTTATGTGTTGACAAGTTTATTGAATGCTTGATTTGAATTACTTATAAAGTGTTTGATGATTTAAGAATTGAGAAATATGTGTTTATGATTCAATGTATACTATTTCAACGGTTTTGCTTATTACTGGTTATAAACTTGTTACCCACGAGTTTTTAAGCTCACCCCACCTTTTCACCCCATCTTCAGGTGAAGAAAATGAGATTGAGTGAAAGAGAATCGAGGCATCACTCCAAATTTTTGTATCTTTTGTGTTTAAGCTAGATTTGTAACCACAAGGCTTTAGTTGCATTTAGAGCAAATTACTGTTCATGTATCTTTTTGTATTTTGGGCATTTTGAGATATTGATATATGGTGGCTGAAAATACCCACTAAAGCTTTGTAAAAACTCTTATATTTTGATGTTAAAGAAGTATGTTTGTGTTTTGCCGATGGTATGTCGAATTTGTTCATTATTTTTTTAAGTTATTCATAAGGGTGAGAATTTGTGTTCTAGCATCAAGGAAATACTGTATTAATCTAGGCTGAATTGGACAAAGTTGCCTTCTTAGAAATTGTAGATTATTTTTCTAGCTTTCCAATGATATATAGTATGAAAATTTTGGACATTGGAGTTGAGAGATATGAGCATTATAAGTGGTGATGTTGCGTAGGAAGTATGTATGTGACAGTTATGATGAATAATGAGGGTTTGGGTCTGTGATGACATCACATCTTCTGTGATGATGTCATATCGTCTTAAGTTAACCATCTACTTCTTCTATCTTTTTGCTTCTTCTATCTTTTTGCTTCTTTTACTTTCTGCTTCTTCTGTGATGACGTCACATCTTCTGTGATGACGTCATATCATCTTAAGTTGACCGTCTACTTCTTCTATCTTTTTTCTTCTTCAACTTTCTGCTTCTTCTATGATGACGTCACATCTTTTGTGATGACATCATATCGTCTTAAGTTTACCATCTGCTTCTTCTATCTTTTTGGCTTCTTCTACTTTTTTCTTCTTCTATGATGACGTCACATCTTCTGTGATGATGTCATATCGTCTTAAGTTAACCATCTGCTTCTTCCATCTTTCTGCTTCTTCTATCATTTTGCTTCTTCTACTTTCTGCTTCTTCTATGATGACGTCACATCTTCTGTGATGAAGTCATATTGTCCTAAGTTGACCATCTACTTCTTCTATCTTTTTGCTTCTTCTATCTTTTTGCTTCTTTTATCTTTTGCTCCTTCTATGTTTTGCTCCTCCTATCTTTTGCTTCTTCTATCTTTTGCTTCTTCTATCTTTTTGCTTCTTCTGTCTTTTGCTTCTTCTATCTTTTACTTCTTCTATCTTTTGCTTCTTCTATCTTTTTGCTTCTTCTATCTTTAGCTTCTTCTATCTTTTTGCTTCTTCTATCTTTTTCTTCTTCTATCTTTTGATTCTTCTATTTGTGCTTCTTATTTCTTTTGCTTCTTCTATCTTTTTTCTTCTTCTATCTTTTGCTTCTTCTATCTTCTTATGCACTGTCGACGAAACATCTTCTTAAGCACTGCAGACGAAACGTCTTCTTAAGCACTGTAGACAAAACATCTTCTTATGCACTATAGATGAAAAATCTTCTTTTGCACTGTAGACGAAACATCTTCTCATGCACTATAGACAAAAATCTTCTTATCCACTGTAGATAAAACATCTTCTTATGCACTGTAGACAAAACATCTTCTTATGTAATGTAGACAAAACATCTTCTTATGCACTGTAGACAAAAATCTTCTTATGCACTGTAGACGAAACATCTTCTTATACACTATAGACGAAACATCTTCTCATGCACTGTAGACAAAAATCTTCTTATCCACTATAGATAAAACATCTTCTTAGCACTTTACACAAAACATCTTCTTATACATTGTAGATAGAATCGTCTGGTCCAATTTTGACCCTTTAGATGATAGAATTTACCTTTAAGTCTTCATGAAAGTTGTATATCTATACGTCCTCTTTCAAACTATCTAAGAATGACCTTAATTCGACATCTCTAGAGGAAGTTATGTCAATTATACTGAAACAGGTTCAATATGATTGAGGACAAAACCTTGTTTGATTCCTTCGGCCATAACTTTGTTACCCGACCTTCAAATGAGATGATTCTTACTTGTAAATAAAATAGAAACATAGAGCTACAACTTATCTGAAGGAATTGAATTTTAATTTAGTCCCTAAGACTTTGTACTTCTATATTGAATTTATGTGCAATGTACTGTTTCAGTTAATAACAATCTGAAAATGTTTGGGCCCTAACTTTCAGATTTATGAATCAAATTGAATGATTTTGGTGTCATTAGAAACTTAAGACCAAAGGGGAACAAAATATTCTGAAGAAGGTAAGTTGTAATTATAGTTTGAGGTTTCCCAACATCTATTATGAAATAGGAGAAATGTGTTTGTTTTTTGATGTTTGACTGGTGTAGGCACGCCACTCTTGTGGGATGCGCGTCCAGATGTCACTTAGGACGTCATGCACGTGACTTGTAAAGGCAGGGTCCCAACACTTATGATATCAGAGCCTTAGGTTGAGCTCCAGGTGTAGGAGCAAGTTTAGGAGTATCCGAAGCACGAAATGGGTAGGTCGAGACATTAACTGCTCATGCATTGTTTTAAATGAACTATTTGCATTGTTTTGAATTTTTTCACATGATTTGATATTGTTTTATACGATTTGAACTATTTTGCATACTTTAAAAAATGTTTTACATGAACTAAAGGTTTTCAATTGTTTTATATTGAAGGAGTGATAATGCCACCTCAAAAGAGAACTCGAGGAGCTATGACTCCATCTCACTCTTGCCAAGGGAGTAAGGATGAATCCTATGTCCCGCAAGATGCTGGGACACATTCTGCTCCTAATTTGGAGGCACCTAGTGTGCAGCATGAAGTGCTACCACCTCCTCCTCCTATGCCTCAAGCAAACCCTCTTGATCCACGGTTCTTTAAAGCCTTTGCCCAGGCTTTCACTTATGCCATGGGCCAAGGGTCACAAGTGCCAATTCCAGCTCCAGTGGAGAGGAGTGGGTAGTATGATATGCTCTGCAAGTATGGGGCTGTAGACTTTAACGACACTACAAATCCGGAGGAGGCTGAAGCATGGTTGAAGAGAACCAAGAGAGTCCTACTTCAAATGAAGTGCTCTGATGAAGAGAAGCTAGATTATGCAGTTAGCTTGCTGCAATGGGATGCACTTCATTAGTGGGAATCATTGCCCCACAGTCAGGTTATGCCTTCGATGTTGTTATGGAGAGATTTTGTGGAAGTGTTTAAGAAGAAGTACCTTTCCAGGGTTTATGTACAACAGAAGGCTAGGGAGTTTCTGAATCTCACACAGAGGGAGATGAGTGTGAGTGAGTATGAACTGAAGATCACTCAGCTTTCCCGATATGCGGCCAACATTGTGGTGAATGAGGAAGATAAGTGTCACAAGTTTGAGGGAGGTCTTCATCTGAGGATCAAGGAGAAAGTCTTGATCCATAATTTCTGTGACTACCAACAGTTGGTAGATGCTGCACTTCAGGCTGAGAAG
>JANZXR010000008.1:38919232-38933809 GCA_027575705.1 Erythroxylum echinodendron
TGTTAATTTCATTGTGTTGTATCAAATGGTTATAAAATAAAGTGGAACGTTTTGGTTACTGATTTTTTGTACTTTATGTTGTGTATTTTTTAAAAAAATATATATATATACCGACTTTTGAATGTTTAGTGATATGGCACACTACCATCGTGGGACACAGACTCGGATATCACCATCGATATCGGGTTTGGGTCTAGCGAGAGTGGGGTATTACATTGAATACATTCAACGCTAACCCCAAATACAAGATCGAAACCTAAGCATGTTCTATGTGCACATTCAAACAGATGCAACAACAGACAACACATAGAAAGCGACAAAAGCAGAAGAAATAAACTCAACTCAAGAGTAAGCAATCGAAAACCCAAACCTAGTAGAATAGAAGAGAGAAATGTACAATTATATCAACAACAAAAAATGAAGAAGAAAAAAAGGAAGAAAATTACTACTGTTACTTCGTGGTTTCAGTTGTTTCCCTGGTGGGCTGGGATTAATTTGTGGAGAGATAGAAGGAGCAAGATTGAAAAAACGTGGCTTGTAAGAACAAAAGCAAAGATGGGTACTCTGCTATTACTTGCTTATGAGAGAAGCGAGTGAAGGAGGAAACTTGCAGTCACAACGTGCGTGAGTTTTATAGAACAATGACTCTCATTCCTCTGGATTACTAGAGGGATGAAGTAATACTCAAAAATAGGTAATCAAAATAATGACTTTATGATTATAATTCCTTACCAAACTCTACCTTTCATTCCATACTCATTCTCCTTTCTTCATACCCACTAAACAAGCACACATTAAGTTAATTAACTTCGATTTAGACTAATAATTTAAAATAATTGCAATAAATTATTAATTTAAGTGAGATTTAAGAGTAAAAGTCATCAATATTTTATTAATTCATGTGAGACATTCATAATATGTCAATTTTATAAAGTATAATTTTTAAAAAATTAAAAAATATAAAATTTTTCAAAAATTCCTCAAATTATATTTTTGAATTATGCCGCAGCGGAATCTCTTTCGCCCTTCAATGCTGTGTTTGGTTACTGTCTCTCATATGCGAAGACTGAACAAAACAAAAATTTGGAGACATAACAAAACAAAAATTGGAGATAGTGAGGTGTTTGGTTGTGATGGACAAAACAGAGAAAACTATATTCGTCTCGAGGACAGAAATGTATTTAATTGCAGTTGACAGAACATAAAAAATAGTATCAATGACTAAAGTACCCCTTCACTATAATATGATTGGAAATTGGTTATTTTAAATATCAATATCATTGTTATTTAAATGTTTGTGATAATTAATTAAAATATAATTCATTCACTAATTAAAATATTATAATTAATTAATTAATAATATAATTAAACTATAATTAATTAAAATATTATTATTAATTAATTACATTATAATTAATTAAATATAATTAATTAAAATATAATTAATTAAATATAATTATTCATTAATTAAAATGCTGTAATTAATTAATTAAAATATAATTAATTAAAAATTATTATTAATTAATATCATAATTAATTAACATATTATTATTATTAATTAATTAAAATATTATTATTCATTAATTAAAATATTGTAATTAATTAAATAACTAAAATGTAATTATTAATTAATTAATTACATTATAATTAGTTAAAATATAATTAATTAAATATATTTATTCATTAATTAAAATATTATTATTAATTATTTAATTACATTATAATTAATTAAAATATAATCAATCAATTAAATATAATTATTCATTAATTAAAATATTATAATTAATTAATTAATTAAAATATTATTAATAGTTATTTAACTACAATATAATTAATTAAAATATAATTCATTCATTAATTAAAATGTTGTAATTAATTATTTAAATAAATTAAATTAATTAATTATATTTCAATTGATTATATTATTGGAGAAGATAGGATTACTTTTAAAAGTTGATATTCTGTTTTGTTTCTATCACATGGATAAAATTTTTTATCTTGTAATTTTGAAAAGAATAAAAAATTTATATTTCTATCATTTGAAGATAGAATAAAAATAAGCGAAGATAATAAACAAAAACTGCAAGGCATACAAATTTTTTATTTTGTCATTCGTTAACGGAGACACTAACCAAGGGCAAACAAACACCAAAAATTTGTTATATACAATAGCGGAAAAGAAAGTTGACGACGTCCTTGACTGAATACAATTATTCGGGCAACTAAAACCCTTCATAAGCCCTGCTCGTACCTCTGTTACTCACTGCCATCTCTGGTTATTGTGTCTTTTTAAATAAAATTAACATACTGGGAGTTCACTGCAACTTTAGCAAGTTCAGGTCAACAATAATCCTTTTCGTTGGTTGTCTTGAGCTATGGAGAAAGAAACTTACTTTCTTTTTGCTGGCATCAATTTCGATAAGAAGAGATTCGCTACCGATATTTCCCGTTTTAAGGTACTCTTAATGTCTTATTATTTTCTCTCTATATTTTTCTTGGAGTTCTCTCAACTGAAAGCTTCTGGGTTTCTTGTTGACGTTTTCTTTTAATCAGGAGAAAAAAGAAAGTAATCGTACAGTTTCAGTGAGTGACACAAACTTGATTGAAAGTGTTATTCCTGAACCAGTGGAAGCAAGAGTCTCCAAAGTGAGGAGGAAGCGAAAAAATATAACTTCCTCGGGTAATTAGTTTGTGGGTTTGCACTTATTTTGATTTTGATTCTTTTTTGGTTTTAACTGAAACCTTTGACTTTGTTGATAAACAATATACTCGAACAGATACTGTGGAGGGGTTTAGCGTATTTAAGAGCTCAAATTCACCGGGTGTGGCAACTGATGAAAAGAATGAACAAGAACAAAACGATGAAACGTTGAGTGGGAAAAAGGAATTAAATAAACAACTGGAGGTTATTATTATTTCTGTCCACTTCTCGATTTTAAAGTTTTTGCCTTTACTTTCTGGTTATCCTTTTATTTTCCTTCTTTTCTGATTTCTGTTTTTTCTTTTATTTATGAGGTTAGGAAGATGCACTTTTAAGGAAGAAGTATAACATCCATGTGTCGGGTAGTAATGTTCCTACTCCACTTCAAAGTTTTGCAGAATTGAATTCGAGGTAGGTTTCTCTGCTTCCTTGACATGTTGATGCCGTGGTTTGATTTTGAGTTGCCAAATCTCAATTTGTTTGTCCCTTTTCTTCAACAGTAAAATTAGCCTTTTTTAACGTAAACTCTTTTCTAATGTCTGAGGTAAGATCAAAGTTGTTGCAAAAGCTTGCCTTTTTTCTGGTCCTATTCAAGTAATATATATAACTCAAACATTGTTGATGCCATTGATATTGTGATAGCAGTTACAGTTTCTTTCATTTGTCAAGGTCTTCTGCATTCATCATAAATGGTTGTAATGCAGTTTTTTTGGGACTGTGTACCATATTGGTTATCTTGAGATAGATTGAATGTTTTTCCCATTTCTTGTCCCTTGTTCAATGTCATGAGAGGTGCTTTGGTTAGTTCCATTCATGTTAAGCTGCATATCAGAATTATAATTATGTTTCTTCCATTAATCTTGTTAAACTTTTCACTGTACTGCCCTAATCCTTGGAAATAAGAACTGTTCTTTTTCGCAGATACAGGTGTGAGTTATATTTACTAAACAATTTTACAGAACTTGGATTTCAAGAGCCAACCCCAATCCAAAGGCAGGCTATTCCAGTCCTCTTATCGGTATGGTCTACGTGTTTGTTACATTTTATTGTTTATGCTTCTGCAGTTATCCTTTTTTTCCATTTACCTATTGATGCATAATAAGATTTAACCACACATTTAGCTAGTTCCACATTGTCAAAACTCACAAAGAGGTGAGTTGTTTAGCTAATTCTTTTTAAACTAAGCTCCTGATCATTTATCTTAGGGTCGGGAATGTTTTGCTTGTGCTCCTACGGGATCGGGGAAGACTTTGGCATTTGTTTGCCCCATGATAATGAAACTCAAGGTATGAGAGTTATCATTTAGCAATTCATCCAGAAATTTCAGTTTTAAGTTTCTCTGACAAACTACCTGAACAAACAGCATCATTTGAATACTGGGATTAGAGCTGTTATATTATGTCCTACCCGAGAGTTGGCCGCACAGACAACCAGAGAGTGCAAAAGAATGGCTTACGGAAGTAAATTACGTGTGTTGCTAATGACTAAGGATCTCATAAGGAATGCTGATTTATCAAAATGTCATTGTGATGTACTTGTTTCCACACCATTACGGTTAGAATTGGCTATTCGGAAGAAAAGGATTGACTTAACCAGGTGGGGGCTGTTTCATTATTTGATTTTTAATGCCATACTAATGATAGCATTAAACATTTTGGTCAATTGCGCACCTTTGCTAGATGTCTTATCATATTGAAAGGCAAGTGTCCTTTGATACTTTATGGCTTGCATGTGAGCAACTTAATCATATGAATAATCTAGTCTTTTAGTGTAAGAATAGCATTATTGCACCAAGGAAATTATTGCCTTTCTAGAAGTGTGATGTGGTTTAAATTTACCTTTAAAGTTCTTGAGTTTTGATAATTAGTTGACAACCAATTTTGTAACATTTTGTGAGTAGTTAAACTACTGAAAAATTTTTGAACAAAAATGACTTCAAACTGCTTTTGAATACATTCCTAGTTATAATTTTGTAAAATGTTAGTATAAAATATAGGGAAATAGTTTATTTTATTAACTATAAAGTGATGTAAAAAAGTTTAAAGTCTATAGAAGAATTAAAAGAGGAAAAATTAGTTAACTACAAGCCTTAATTTGGTGGGATGGACGATGGGAGTTGACTTGACCATAAAGACAACAAAGGCTGAAATTTAGATTATGTTAGGATTCCTTATTAAATAGGAAGGAGTAGTAAGATAATTATGCTATTCTAAGTATTTAGAACCTAAACTTATAAAATTTTATTATAATACAATTTAAATTTGTTAGGAACCTTTCTTACTAGAATAAGAGTTCTAAGAACTTCTCTATATCCTTTAATAAGAACAAGCTATCCTGAATTTTTCCTACAAACTTGAGTTTTCAATTAGAAGATTTGATGCTTTCTTTTAAGAGTAATTTTTAGACTCTGTCAGTGATTTCTAGTTCCTAAGCTCCATTATTTATGTTCCGCACTTCATTCCAAAAATTCTAACCTAAACTTCTAGGAATCAAAATACAAATTCTAGCCATATCATAACCCAAATTTCAACCATATTAAAATCGAAAATCCTATCCTAAATTTCTAGCAATTAAACCCTAAAAACTCAGCTATATCTAATCTAAAATTTCAGCATTCCAAGCTGAAATGCAAACCTAAAACTTGATATTCCAATAGTCTACTATCATCCATATTTCTTAATTTTGTGAGTTTTTGCTACTGGTTAATACTTCCTCTATTTGTCATACATCAATTTCTTATCAGATCTTTGATTCACAATCATGACACGATGCGAAAGGTCTTATAGGGGAATATTTAGTGATCAAGAGCAAGATGGAATGCTTTTTAGAATTATGCAAAAATTGGATATTGAAGATTCTTGATCACAATGTGCTCCAAAAATCAACTTCCATGTAGCAACTTCTATAAGGACGTATGTTCTGACAAGTTTTGGAGAGACTGGACAGCCTTGACATTTAGTCGTAAAGGTCAAAACTCCAAGAAAAAATTATGTAAACCAACAATCTATATTTGATTCTAAACATAGAGAAGGTGGTAATAAGCAAGATGAAGGAACTGATATTGATCAGCAACACACAATGCAAAGGAAAATATTTGCTGAAAAATCTTATTATTATTTTGATTCTTCAAATCTAAGTGGCACTACTCTAGAGGAAGTGTTTGTTATGCGTGATGAAATTATTGACCCCTCTCCTTCAATTGATCAATTAGAATCTTCAAGCCTACATGTTGGTGGTGCTCAAATACTTGAAATGGAGAGTTAGGGAATGAAAGACGATAAGAAATCCCTCACTGTAGCTGTGTTATGTGCCCGTGCTTGGGATCGAGTTCAAGGACGATTCTTAGGAAAGTTAATCTGTTTCCTCTTATTTACATTGATTCCTTTCCTTTCAGAACCTATTTTTGGTGATGAAAAACTAGCAGCACTTGTCAAAGACAAGGTCTGTCGAGATTGGGCTAAATTACTCTACTCCTAATTAGCTAATTTTTATGATAACTTCTTCCTTACTTTACTGCATAACGTAATGTCCTTACATAGGCAAAGAAACATAAAAGTTCCACCTAAACTAGGACTCCTAGAAAGTTGTTTTAGGACTCTTAGAAAGACTTATATTCGAGTTGTTTTTAGTAACATAACTATAACAGAAACTAGTGTAGAAATAATAGGGAAATAATAGACTTAAAATAAAATACTCCTCTAATAGACTCCTAATAAAATACTCATACTCCTCTAATAGACTCCTAATAAAACACTCGTCCATATCAAGTTGTAAAAATTCTAGCCACTCCCCATCTTAAAGTGGAGATAGATATTGTTCGTGATAAACAAATTATAGCTAAAAGAGATGGAGGATATTGACAATTTTTTGTTAACTGAAAAATAAGATCTAACAATAGTTTAACTTTAGTAGTTGAATTTCATAAGTTGAATTTAGATTTATGTGATTACTATTTGTCACATTCTATGTCGAGAGCAAAAATCGAAGCGAAAAAAGTAGTCTCAGTGGCAAAAACAAAGGCCTATGAAGAGATGTATCGAAGATTGGATACTAAAGACGGCGAACAAGATATCTATAAGCTCGCTAAGGCACATGCTGAAAAGAGTAAAGATATCGACATCGTTAGGCATATCAAAGGAGAAGACGGGAGAACACTTTTGGGAGATAACGACATTAAACACAGGTGGGAAGTCTACTTCAACCACCTGTTTAACGAGATGCGACATGAAGGTGCTGGTATAGAGAGTAGAGAAGAAGAGAGAACCCAGGGAACGCAATGTGATGATGTTAGCAGAATCTCTAAAGAGGAGGTGAAAGACGCCCTTAACAAGATAGGAAGAGCGAAAGCAGTAGGTACTAACCAGATACCTATTGAGGTGTGGAAGTATCTAGGCGAGGTGGGGGTACAATAGCTTACGACTCTTTTCAACGCTATCCTGCACACGGGGAGAATGCCGGAGGAGTGGAGACGTAGCGTAGTAGTACCGATCTATAAGAACAAGGGAGACGCACAAAATTGTGGAAACTATCGAGGCATCAAACTCCTGAGCCATACTATGAAACTGTGGGAGCGAGTTATTGAACAACGATTGCGTAAAATAGTACAAGTGAGAGAATCAATTTGGATTCATGCCTGGGCGATCAACTATTAAAGCAATCCATCTATTAAGACGGCTGATGGAGAAGTATCGAGAGCATAGGCGGAGCCTACATATGGTCTTTATTGACTTAGAGAAGGCATATGATAGTGTGCCAAGAGAAGTCATTTGGAGATGTTTAGAAGCGAAGAATGTTACTAGTACCTATGTCAGGACCATACAGGATATGTACGCGGCCGCTAGAACTTGTGTGCGCACGCCAGTGGGAGAGACAAAGTATTTTCCGGTGGATATAGGGTTGCATCAAGGTTCAACTTTAAGCCCGTTTCTTTTTGCGATAATAATCGATGTCATCACGCAGGACATACAAGATGAGGTGCCGTGGTGTATGTTGTTCGCAGATGACATTGTATTGGTCGGAGAGACGAAAGCAGAAGTTAATAGGAAGCTCGAGATGTGGCGACAGACTCTGGAAGCATACGGTCTGCAGTTAAGTAGATCAAAGACCGAGTACATGGCATGCAATTTTGCACAAAGTTCAGAGGACGACGGACAAGACGTTCGGATTGGAACTCACGTGATAACCGACAAGATTAGTTTTAAATATCTAGGCTTTATCATCCGAGAGGATGGAGATGTTGAGAGTGATGTAATTCATCGCATCCAAACTGGATGGGTGAAATAGAGAGCGGCAGCTGGAGTCCTATGTGATAGGAAATTTCCACTACGGCTGAAAGGAAAATTCTATAGAACGGCTATACAATCGGCTATGCTCTATGGCTCTGAATGTCGGCCTATGAGTGTGGCGCAAGTGCGAAAGTTTGAAGTAGCGGAGATGAGAATGTTGAGATGGATGTGTGGTTGTATGATGTTAGATAGAATACCAAATAAGGAGTACAGAGAGAAGTTAGGCATCGCGGCTATTGGTGACAAGCTGAGGGAGTGGCGATTGAGATGGTTCGGACACGTGAGCAGGAGAAGTGTGACGGAACCAGTCAGGCGAGTTAAAGGGATCCAAGTTAAAGGAAAGCGAGGTCGAGGGAGGCCAAGGAGGGCATGGGAGGAGCAGATCAGACTGGACCTACAGGCGCTAAATCTATCTGAGGATATGACATCAGATAGAAACAGTTGGCGACACAGAATTTCGATATTAGACGTATAGGGCTCGCAGGGGCGTGCGGGATATAGCAGGCTTTAGACTGTTCTGAGAACATGACTTGTGATCTGAAGGGGGGGCAGCAAAGATCTACAGGTCGATCCTTAGAGTGGTCTACAGTAGTAAATGTACTATGTGTTTATTTTTGTTTATTGTTCCACCTGTCATTCACGGAGTCGCAGGGCTCCATATTGGCTATAGACTCCTAGTGCGGCGGATAGCCTGTATGCCTGTCGACCATACCTTCGAACGACCGCTTGCCCTCCTACTGAAGTCCCATGAGGATACAACCTCTGCCTAAGATAAGCAGAAAACGTTTAGGGTGGGATTAGAGTCTCATATAAGAGATGATTAGGTTTTACCTCTGCTATAATACATAGCAGACGTTAGATTAGGAATAGGTCATATAAGAAGTGTATATGTATATAAATTTGTGTATAATTAGAGATATTATTTACCTAGTGTACTTTTATTTTCTTGGTATTTATTTTATTATTATTATTTTTTATTTTTTTATTTTATCAAGTTACTTTCATGATTCTAATCTTTTTCTATTCCTGCTTATGCCTGCTCACCTATTTACATCTTCATGTATTTATATGTTTATATAATTTCATTTTTATATGCATTCTATAGGTTATATTCTCCATGCATATACATATATTGTTATACTTATACAGGGATTGTCCTTGCATTGGTCTGGTCTGTTTGTTTTGTGTGTGTATGTTTATTTTTGTGCCTTTTTTTGTTGTCGGAGTTTGTTTGTTTGTGTCTGTTTGTTTGTTATTTGTTTTGCTCTTACCTTAACCGGGGGTCTATAAAGAAATAGTCTCTGTATCTCTATCGGAGATGCGGGCATGACTACATATATCTTACTCTCCCCATACCCTGCTTAGGAGGAAATTTGGGTATGTTTGGTTTGGTTTGGTTTGGTTTATTTCGAGGACGTCTTCAGACAAGCCAGAGAGAATTGTTACAAAAGATCTTAAAGGTCTATTGAGGAAATAAAAGAGAAAAAAATAATTGACTACGAGCCTTAATTTGGTGGGATAGAGGATGTGAGTTTAGTTGATAGCAAAGACAACAAAGGCTGAAATTTAGATTATGTTAGAATTTCTTATTAAATATGAAGTACAAGTAAGATAACTATGTTATTCTAGTTTTAGATATGTTGTCCTAAATGTTTAGAGCTTGAACTTATAGAATTTTATTATTTTAGGATTTAAAATTATTAGGAACCTTTTTTTAAGGAACCTTTTTTTACTAGAATAAGGGTTTTAAGAACTTATATATATATATGTGTGTACTCATCCCTTCAATAAGAACATGCTATCCTATGTTTTTTTTTTTTACAAACTTGAGTTTTCAATTGGAAGGTTTGATGTTTTATTCTAACAGTGATTCTTAGACTTTAGAAGTAATTCTTAGTTCCTACCCTAAGTTGTTTGTTTTCCTCGCTACAGTCCAACAATTCTAACCTAAAGTTCCGGAAACCAAAACCAACCCAAATTTCAGCCATATTAAACCCTAAACGCTATTCTAAAATTTTAGCAATCAAACCTTAAAAACTAAGCTATATTTAATTTGAAATTTAAGCGTTCCAAGCTGAAATCTGGACTTGAAACTTACCATTCTAGCTGTTTAATGTCAGTTATATTTTCTAATTTTGTGAGCTTTAGATACTGGTTAATATTTTTTTCTATTTGTCCTACATTAGAATGTTACTAAGTCCGCTATGTTGATACAATTCTCAGCCCTTTTTTGTTTTTTGGAAAAAAACTGTACAGTATGTGAGCTTGGTGATCTCACCCCTAACCTTTTTTTGCTGTTGGTCTTTGGCCCATTATGTTCTGCAAGAGAATTTGTGATTTTCTTGTGATGAATCAAAAAATCATAAATGATTAATAAAATGGTGGTGTTTTTGTATTTGAAATCCTGTGTACATGCGTAGTTCTAAATATTTTGCCAAAAGATGAACTCTGGTCTTGGTGTATAGAATTTGTATTTCTATGTCAGAGAGCTTCCTGACATTAATGAGTCTGACTGCTTGCTTCTTACGATGAAGCTTTGTCTTGTCAAGGATAATCACAGTGAATTGACATTCAGTCATATTTTAATTTTGTTATTGGTTGTTATGCAGAGTTGAATATCTTGTTCTTGATGAATGTGATAAGCTGTTTGAGCTTGGCTTATTGAAGCAGATAGATTATGTCGTGAAAGCATGCTCCAACCCTTCAATAATTCGTTCGCTGTTTAGTGCTACTTTACCTGATTATGTTGAGGACCTTGCACGTAGGAGTATGCATGATGCTGTTCGAGTTATTATTGGAAGGAAGTAAGTTTGAATTATTCTTTGTCAAGTAATGTGATGTCATTTCCCTTGACAAGCTCATTTGGAATTCCAACAGGAATACTGCTTCTGAATCAATCAAGCAAAAATTGATGTTCGCTGGCAGTGAAGGAGGAAAACTTCTTGCACTTCGACAAAGCTTTGTGGAGGTATGTTTTTCTTTTTCTTTTTTTTGGTGACCTCTTGGAGAAAGTTTTATGGGGAGAATGCATTGTGAAAGATAATGGCATGTGGCTAGACAGTTTTTCTGTTGATATCGTGAAATATAGATGCCATAACAATGTTCTCTTTTATACGTCAGAAAATTTCATTCTATTGACCATTTCTTTTACCTCCTTATATGTGGCAATAGAGTCTGAGTCCACCTGTCTTGATATTTGTTCAAAGCAAGGAAAGAGCAAAGGAACTCTTTGCGGAATTGAAATTTGATGACATCAGAGCTGATGTCATCCATTCTGATTTGCCACAAGCACAGGTAAGTTGGATCCTGGTACTGAAATTGTTTTGTTGGGAGACAGGATCAAGGAAGTTTCCATGCTTTCTGGTACAAGGTCTGAGATCCGGGGTCTATTTTATTTTGCTTGAAATAAGGAGTTCATTGCTGTGGTTACTAATGATGTACTTGGTTTGGATATAGAGGGAAGAAGCTGTGAACAATTTCAGATGTGGAAAAACGTGGGTTTTGATTGCCACTGATGTCATTGCCCGTGGTATGGATTTCAAAGGTGTCAATTCTGTTATTAACTATGACTTTCCAGATTCTGCTGCTTCATATATCCACAGGATTGGTATGTATCTCAAGGCTTATGATAGCTAACATTTTCTGCTATTATGAGAATTCATGTCAATATTCTTCAGTGGGTGGTGGTTTATTTTTTTTCTCTGATTCGTCCGCTGGCATTTGTTACATGTCCTAGCAAGTTGGTCTAACTTAAAAAGGCATCTATTCTTGTAGTTGTCCAGTTTTCAGGTTGTCTTTCTTATCGCACTGAAAGTGAATTACCGTTAGTTATCCAGTTGCTTTTGAAACCCTATGCAGGTCGATCTGGCAGAGCTGGCCGAGTGGGAGAAGCTGTCACCTTCTACACAGAAGATGATGTTCCATTTCTGCGCAACGTAGCCAATGTGATGTCAGCTTCGGGTTGTGATGTTCCATCTTGGATCATGTCTTTGCCTAAACAAAAGTGGAAAAAGCACCGGCCGCATAGAGAATCAATTTCAACCAAACCTAAACACCAAGAAGAATGATAAGAAAATTGGAATGTCATTCTGTTCAAATGCTTGACAATTTTATGGACATCCTTGTCTGGATGGTTTGTAATTCAATAAGGTATATAAAAATATATTAAAAATTATGATAATATTATAATTATAAAATTCATATTATTTTTAGATATTATTCTTAAATTGTTTTTATCCGTTGCTTTGTTATGGTGGATATTAATAGTCTGATTTTTTCTTTTCTTTATAAAGGAAATAGTTAGATTTTATATGATATATTTATACAAGTTTATTGAGGCGTCAGAATTTCATATGAAATTTTACTTGTATGTTTATTAAAATTTTCATTATGATTATTGTACCTATCATAGTAAAGAGTAGCTTGATTGACAGTTATTGAATATGTTATGAATTAAATAAAAGTAGTTGAATGATTATTGTAGGACTCAATACCCTTAAGTAATTTGTGAATATTTTATTATTTTTTATTAGTACTAATTTGACAAATCATTGGCTAAGATAAATTAACATTTTAAACATAGTTTTGAAATATTATTAAAATAATTAATCATTTTAAACATAGTTTTGAAATATTATTAAAATAATTAATTATTAATGCTCAAAAATTAATAAGATTGTTATCGAATATTGCAGATATTAATTTCATATTTTATATATAATTATAATATTTTATGATGTAAATATTAAATGATATAAAAATGTCATGTACAAAAGTTTTGTTAAAATTGACATTTCTAGTATTTGAATAGTTGTAATGATTCTTTAGTTGTCAATCTTACCATATGAATATAAATTATTTGAATAGAAAATTAAAATATGAATTAAATATATTAGCTTATCTTTCTAAAATATAATTTTAGATTATAATTTATATCTATTACTAACATATTTAGGAACCTAATAAGTCACACACTATTAACACCTAAAAATAGAAAAAAGTTTAATCAAATTACACATGATTGTATAGTTTAAGAGATTGCATGGTGAAATATAAAATACTTAATAAATAGAAACAAATATTAAATATTGACATACTACTCTTAAATATTTTTACGTTCTATAAGAGCAATCTTGACATACTACTCTTACACCAGTTGCAACGTTCTCTTAATATGTTTTTAGAGATATTATAAGATGTCAAATATTTTGCGTGGCTATGAAAATTATTTGAGGTCAAATTCAAAAGGAAATGTAAATAATCAAATTAAGTAAAGTATGACATGTGATTAGTTTATTATATTAATAGATTAATCATATTCTAGAATGAAAGATATTTTAGTTTTTGAAAATTATAACTTTTTTTTTGGCTACACATACAATGAAATTATGTCATGATTTTCTAATATTATTTTCATCAAATAAGTTCGGTAGAAGATGCTTAAAAATTGGAATTCAAATGCTGGATTAATTCAGATATCACGTGGAGAAGCCTAACTTATTATATAAGCGATCCAAAATGTACTCTCTCAGTTCATCACACCAACTCAGAATCTAAACATTATAATTGGTAGATTAAAATATAGGAGATTGAAATCTCAATCAACTTAATCCTTTTCATTTAGATGGGCATGGAGGCAATTCCTTCTTGGTGACAATGTTGTTTAGTTCCACAAAAAGACCTGCGTTAGGCTGCTTCGGAGACATTACCTAATAGTAACAATTCTTATTTAGAGTATAAACCAAAAATATTCAACCAACAAAGCCCTTAAAAAGTAAATATGAGTTTTATTTTTTAATTCTTACCACTATATAACTGAAATGCTTTGACAACCTCAATCAAACCTTGAAAGGATTAATAGGTTATCAAAGATTATATCACAAGCTAGATCAGCTAATAGGTTCCAGTAGGACATCAAACAATTCATATAACAAGTCTTTTAAACATTTTAAATCAAACAATAGAGCAAAATCTATTGCAGAAGATCACAACCAAAGAATACCCTTTTTGCATTTTGTACAACATATTCAACCAGATTCATCAAAAATTAATATTGGCATTGTTAAACAAAAATAAAGAATAAAAGAAAATTTTGTCTTAATTTATTGTTACAAAACTCCCTTTTATACAACTCAAGGGGGCAACAAGTTTACATGGGTAATCTCCTTTATAATCAATTTCCTAACAATAGTAAAAAAATTTATAATCTCCTTCCTTACAAAAACACCAGTCTTTGCTTTTAGTGGTGAACTAAGAATTGGAAGGATTGACAGCTATGTTTGTTGAAGTAGTTAATTATCTAATGAAAAAGGTTTTATCCAATAATCAGTTGTCAAAAGAGGAAAACCACGTTACTGTTCCTACAAAATTGCAAATGCTAGTGGCGTAAACCCAAAATAACACAGGGAAGTAGAGACAGATTGTAACATCCCCTCATTTATAGGAAGGGTATTTTGGTAAATTGGATCGAGTTAGGATTATTGAAAGTGTTTTTGACATATTCATGCATTCATACATGCACATGAATAATAAATAGTGAATTTTTGCACATGAAATGATTGTACATGCATTCATGACATTTTCCCGGTTTTT
>JANZXR010000008.1:38937026-38952036 GCA_027575705.1 Erythroxylum echinodendron
TTTCTTCCCTTCCAGAGCCTCTTCAGGTCTCTTACACAAAGTATTCTTTCTGCTATCTTAGCCTCTCCAGGCTTTTACCCTTTTCTTTCTCTCACTAGAAAGATATTGTGAGTTTTTTATTACAGTAGAGTTTGCTTTCTATTATCGCACTTTTGAATACAGAATTTTTCTTTGTAAGTAAACACTTGAAAGTTCAAAAGATTGTTCAATCTTCGACTACGACTAGTGTATATAGCCTAAGTCTCCAACTACTTCTTGATTCTTGATAACTGCTCTTTGATTCTTGTGGAACCTGTTATTCAGTTGAGTTCTGTAACTAAATCTAACTAACTAAATATCTGACGTACTAGCGTATCTTTATCTTTGCATCGTCTGTGTTTTCCTCTTCTTCTGTATTTTCACTTCTTTTGTGTTTTCCGTTTCTTTTGTGTTTTCCACTTCTTCTGTGTTTTCCGCTTCTTCTGTGTTTTTCACTTCTTCTGTGTTTTCCATTTCTTCTGTATTTTTCCCTTCTTCTGTGTTTTTCACTTCTTCTATTTTCCCCTTCTTCTGGTTTTCCCCTTCTTCTGTGGTTTTCGCTTCTTCTGTATTTTCCACTTTTCTGTGTTTTTTGCTTCTTCTGTGTTTTCCACTTCTTCTGTATTTTCCACTTCTTCTGTGTTTTACGCTTCTTCTATGTTTTCACTTCTTCTGTGTTTTCTGCTTCTTTTGTTTTTTCCACTTATTCTGTGTTTTCCACTTCTTCTGTGTTTCTACTTCTTCTGTTTTTCCACTTCTTCTGCGTTTTCCACTTCTTCTGTGTTTTCCGCTTCTTCTGTGTTTTTCTGCACACTTAACACACTTATCAAAATAGTTCATTTATTTCTAATATTATTATTATTTGATTGTCACCAAAATTAATAATCGTGAAGTCCTCTTGACTTAACAATCCTATTATAGAAGTACTGAATGAGGAGCTGCTCTATAATTCCATGCTAAGGACAATTTGCGCAAAGCCTGTTGAATCTCTCATAATATTCATATATATTTTATGTATCTCTTTGTCTGATGCCACAAATCTCTCTACGCAAACTAGCAGCTCTGGACGTTGGGAAGTATTTTTCTAAAAATAACCGTGCCATATCAGGCCATGTATCTACTATCCCAGGCGTAAGATAATACAACCAGTCTCTAGCTATGCCCTCTAGAGAAAAAGGGAAAGCACACAGTTTCAATTGATCCTCTGTTATGCCTCTCGGTTTGAATCGAGAACATACCACATGAAAATCCTTGAGATGTCTATTCGGGTCGTCAGAAGGAAACCCATGGAATTTCGACAAAGCCTGAATCAAGCTAGCCTTCAACTCAAACCCATCATTTACAGCCCAATTCTGTATATATAGAGGTTGATCCTCTATCGGTGGTGCAAGTATATCCCTCAGAGTTGCAAAATCTCAATTTCTGACTGGTTGTGTAGGTGCAGTAGGTTGCTGATCTACCATCGATGCTTCTTCAAAATCTTCCAATAACTCGATCTCAAAGGCAGGCAAATTCTCAGTTTGGTCAGGCAAGATTTGCACAGACGTAGAAGCTTGTCTCTTATGCAATTTAGTAGCTTTCCTAAGCCGTTTTACGGTCTTCTCCATCTTCAGATCGAACAATAAATCACCTGCAGAAATATAATGTTGCATGCAAACAACTAAAAAAAATGATTAGCAACATAAACAAACAAAAAACTTAAACACTAGTCCCCAGTAATAACGTCAAAATTTGATGGCATGTCAAACCAACAAAAATAAATTCCTACTCTAGAACACTTAAGCGAGTAAAGTGATGAACATGGTCGAACCATAGAGAACAATGTAGCAATTGTTTATTTGTGTAGAATCAATAAAAATAAATAAATAAAAATAAAAATAATTTTTTTAGGGATGATTAATTTTAGAACACAAAATCACGCAGAAGGAAATTAAAAATAAAGATTGAAAACAATGTAAAGAAAAGCCTAGCCAAGGTACTCTTCCGTTTGATACTTTAATTCGATCATAGACTCAAAAATATAAATTCCGTTCATTCTTATGGAGAAAGTTATAGCAGACAGTGAACAACACATATTAACTAATCCATTTGTAATTATTTGATAACCCTGAGTAAAGCTCCGCAGAATATTACCCTAACCAATTAGACTATTCCTGAGTAAAGCTCCGCAGAATATAATCTATGGAAACAATAGGCTCTAATGGACCTTTATCTTAGTCAACAGAATCGGAAAAGCCGCAGTCTATTTAGACTGAATTATTTAACCTTATTAATTTCTTAATTGAAATTAATTCTCCACTTCGATAGACAACAATCACGGATTAACTAATCTATTTGGCAATTTATTACTAAGTCAATCAATTAATAGGCCTTATTAATCAACAAACCCAACAATAATAAATCGATTAAAGTGCAGAGATTAAACAAATATAAGAAATAAACGAAAACAATTAAATCAAAGGAGTCTCACAAATTACATAAATCAAACGTAAGGTACCTTGTCTGGATTAAAAGGTTAGCCACGCATAGCAATATTAAAAGATAATATTGTTGGAAAAGTGTTGTTGTCTTCTTTCCATTCACTAAAAACTACTACCGTCGTCCCACTATTCTAAATTTGATTGTCAAAAATCATCCTTCCAAGAGTTACTGCTGTTGTCACCTCCTTTGAGCTGGTTGTGAAAATCATTTTCCTCTGATCCCAAAAGTGTTGCCACTGCTCTATTCCCCCCAAAAGTGAGTCTAAAGATGGTCCTCCTTCAAAGTGCTGCCGCCTTCCTCTCCTAAAAGTCAGTCCAATTTTGTATAGGTTTTTCTCTCTTTCAATAAATGAAGTGGGCCCCCTAATGGTCTAGATTTTTCTCTTTTCAATAAACAAAGTGGGGCCTAATTAAATATCAAAATAAGGCTCCAATGAGCTACAAAATAACTTGATTTTGTCCATAAAAAGGACTGTGTCATTCAGGCCCAAATTCCAAGGTGATTAATTCAAAATTTACATGTAGCAATCTGCTAGCGTCGCATCACCTTCAACATGGTCATGTTGAAATCTTGTTTAGTTCCAGATTAGCCAAATTCACTCCAAATCGCATCACTTTTGTATTTCATCACCTAGCACATACAAAGACACAGATTACCATAGAAACAGCAGCAAAGCATCATATAACCTTATCAAAAGAACATAAAACACAAACAATTAACATGCACAAAATGCAAGTTATCATAGAGCTACCCAAAAAACCTTCGGAGAAAAGTAAAAACAGGTACAAAATAGTAAGGTGGAGAAGTAGAATAGATGGATGATGAGTCATTAGGTTTTTTTTTTCAAATTTATTAAAATTACAAAATAATTATTATAAAAATAATTGAACACATGACAAAACTTTTAATATGATGTGGTATGTCAATGATACTAATAGAGAACTTAACAATGGGCTATTTTAGCAACAAGTTGAATGTTTGAGTATTTTGACATCACTTTTTAAAGTTCAGATTAGTATTATAAAATTAAGAAAAGTTTAAGTTTTTTTTACAATTAACCCTTTATTTTTTCTGAAACTTTAAAATTAGATGTGCGTGTATATGAGCCATATACAATGTTAAAACATTTTTCTTTCCAATTCTCACATTTTTGAACAATCTGATCAATCTAAGAAACATAGGATCAAAACAGTACAGTGTGCATAAGACATGACGAATATGTTTATGTACAGAATCTTTAAGGACAAAGATGGAGGAGATACGATGGCTAAGTAATGAATAATTTGTTCCAACTTTCAAAGAAGCATTTCAAACATAGTTGTGATGAAAGTAACTTATCGGAAACAGAAAATTCATGCTCAAGCCGATGAGCCATTGTACGCTGTCAATACCAGTCATATATTCATGTTTTCAGTTACAGTTAAAACCAAGTAAATTCACCTGATTTTCATGGTCATATCTGAATTCTGTCTCCATCTGTTGGTTAATGTCACCAGCTTAGTGCGGAATTTTGTGATCCATGATCAGTATAATAAACTCTTTTGCTAGCCCTTGATGCACAAACCGAGTAACAAATGAAACTACCTACGCCAACAAAAATGCAGCTAATGTGGCTAGAACTAGATGTTGGTTTATGTCCTATAACCAATCAGTTTGTTATAATTTAGCAATAAGATAATTTAAAGGTATTCTTTATCTTATACATATTTAGATGTATATGATAAAGTCTATAATAATTATACATTGCAAATGAAATTATCATGATATTATAATTATTATATTCGTATTGCATTTATGTATTATTCATAAATTATTTCAGGTTATTATTCTATTAAGAATGAAAATTAATAGAATGTAAAAGACTAGCATATGTTTTGTTTTTTTAATGAAAGAAGCAGTCGGTCTCATAGACTAAAGTATGGAGATAAACAAATATGTAGTTGTTTTTTAGAGAACAAGTTGACCGAACTAACCCTAAATAAAAAATAAGATTGAAAAAATTATTATATAAATTTTATGTTTTTATATATGTTTAAAATATTATAATGTTTCTTAAATATTGTTTCTTTTGTCTGGTTCACGTACATTGTCGTTAAAGTAATCCCCTTAGCGACGATACTGTAGAATGTCACCAAAGCCTTGACTTTTGGCGACGAATTTAGAAATCGTCATCAAAACCTGACTTTTTGCAAAAATTTTCAAATCATCACAAAAAAAGCCAAATGTCTATTTTGTTGTAGTGTGCAATCATAACAATGAGTGTTAAGATATTCTATTTTATTTTTGGCATTATTTGTATTTTAATTTATTTGCGATATCTTTTGTAATAAGAAAATTGATTTGGTATCATTCTACTATCTTAGAATATGTAGAATTCTAGAAGTTAAGGAATTTATGGAAGGAATGAATCCTTAAAGAATAAAGAATCCTAAAGGAGGAAGGATTTGTTAAAAATAAGAAGTCCATATTGTGTTAAAGATCGTGGATCTTGGTTGCTATGTTTGGTTGCTTTCAAACATCAATTATAAAGTTTGATATCCGATTTTTATTTAAAGACTCTCCATGATTATATTTTAATGTTGCTGCATACACAAGGGTGTGTTCTTTGACTCAGATACTTTTTGTTTCTTTTATTCTTGATTCAATAACTTGACATATTCTTCTCTTTATTTCATTAGTTGTCTCTTTATTTCATTCGTTGTTTGAAAATCCTCTATTGAGGTTAGCATGAGTTGGTTATACTATTAGATGTGAGATACTTTCATGGGGGTGAGTAAGAGGGAATAGCATTAAGGAGTGAGTGGTGTCGACTCTATAATAACTTTGTGTAAGCCTATTGTGCTACGGTGAAAGTTAATTAATTTGAGTAGGGGATCTGTAGACGTTGATCGTATGTGCTAACCTGCGTTAACAAATTTTTGGTGTTTTGTGTGTGATTTATTTTCAATGAACTTAAAATTTTCTACTTCTAATCAGATTCTACATAATCATAGTTGTTTTCCCATTTGCTTTCTGATAAGCAACTATAAATTTCAGTTTGAAGCAACCATGATAGAACAAAAATTTTGTAGAACTTCAATGTTGAGTTTTTCAGTGAGAATTTCCATAGGTATAAATGTAATGTTTTACATGAATTTTTCATACAGGTTCAGTTCAGTGATATCGCAAAAGGCACGATATTTTGCGACGGTTTATGTATTTTGTCACCAAATGTCGAGCCTTTGGTGACAATAATTTTAAGTGTCACAAACACATAGGCTTGGTGATGAAATAACAAATTCGGACTTTGGGCGACAAAAATTTAAAATCATTGCCAAATGTTGATTAAATCGTTACCAAAAGTCGATAGTAAAGATTTAAAATTAATAATGTTAAAAAGGTAGTTATTTAATGCTAAGTGTGCTTAATAATCCTAAAGTGAATTATAATTGACATTTAGATATGATTTTTCATATTTTTTCATTTGCCTTCTTTATAAATTTGTTTTAATAGCTAATGCATGAAAACTCTATAAATTTGTTTAAATCTATGGATTTAAACATAAATAATTCTTTAATGATGCCTATTGTACATAGTACACCTCCGTTCATACAAATATTTCATGAAAATACTAAGATCCTAAAAATTGTAAGATATTTTCAAAGTTTTAAAGAAATTGTTAAAAAACACATGGTAGGTAATTTTAAAAGATACACATACCCTTTTAAATTATCTTTTTAGATATAAAAAGGCAAATAAACCTAAAAATTTAATATTAATAAGATCAAAATATAATAAATTTAAGTTGACTACTATTCTTATTCATTAATATTTATTAACAATAAAATAATAATGCATATAGATATTGAAATATGTAAGCAATAAAATATAATGATATATGATAAGTAGTACAAGATTTTATTAGAAGTTTAATAATTCTTACAAACAAAACAATAAATAAAGTTTCATGCTTATTCTAGCGAAAAGATAAAAAAAAAATTTTGGATTCCAAGTAACATGAGACTTAGTAGAAAAGTAAAGTAGTTCCCTGTGTTTGGATTCCTAAGAAGGGTCTTTGCATATTTGAAGGCATCAATTGAAATAGTCAAAGATCTTCCCTCAAGTAACCCTTTTTTAAGTACTTCTTGGCTTTAACTAAATTAGTAGAAGATACACTGAACAAATCCCCAAATGCAATTTAGATCACTAAATAAGATGAACACTAGTATGATAAGTTTCACCTAAGAAACAATTAGTATAGAACTTAAATAGCTAATTAAGTTAAATGGTATAATGAGCCTAAATTGGAAAACATGCCTATCTGATCGAATAGACATGGTATTTGGAATCGACTACGGCTTCAAAGCGTCTGATTTCCCTAATCCTATACGAACCATTGAGACATTGTCACCACCTTCATTTTCATCCATGTTCTCTTGAAAGATTTGAGAAAGCTTTGCACAAAACATAGTATATACAATCAAACGTTCATGTGATAGCTTCCTAACAGAAAATGAGATAAAAATAATAAGGAAGAGAGGTAATTCGGATGAAACGAAAAAATTTAAAGAAGAAGATCGGCCATTGAAGGCAAGGGGTGATTAATGTTTCATCAGGAGATTTGTTCTACATTGATTTATTCTTCATTAGGGAGAAATTTTCCATATTCCTCCCAGTAGAGCCATTTCCACCATTGGAAACTAATCACCACGTCAACATTCCTTGATGAATTAATGTTAACAGTTTTATTCTAAAAAGTCAATTTAGTATTAAATTCATTATGTTTAATTAAATTATTTTGGTAATCAAATGTCATAAATTCTCAATGGTGGAATGAAGGGATCCAAAATTGAATGGCTAAATGTTAAAAACAGAATGAAGTATATAAACATCCCTTCCAAAAGTTAAATACTCTCATAGACTTTTCATCAAACAGTTAGTAGGCTTTCCTGAAAGAAACATTAATGGTGGGAAAAAAAACGTCAACCTATATATAACCAACATAGAAACAAAATTGATCGTCTTCCAAGCACAAACACAAACAAAAACTTATACAACATAAGAAGAAAACAAAACCCATATAAACACCAAATCATAGCAGAAAAATAGAGCAGAATAGAAGGAGGGTTCTTGAAAAAAAATGTATCAACAGAGGACACGACGGTTGTTTAAAGGTGATGACCACAATACAAGAGACCACAACCACAGAGGAGACAAGGCTTCTTTGAAAACTTTATGGCTAACACGAAAATGAAGACAATTTCATTTTTGTGTTTATAATAACCTAGTAGAAAATGACGTCATTTGTTGTCAAACAAAACGATGTCATCTTTTATTAATTTAGAAGAAATATACCATAAGGTGACGATTTAGATAATCATCACCAAATGGTGGCCCATTACCCTTTAGCTTGACCTTTGGTGATGAAATCATAGAGAATAAGTAAATTTTTTATAAAAATACCAATTTTATATATAATAAATACATAATTATGATTAAATAGACTAATATATTACATAAGTAAAATATGATAAAATTTGCATATTATCTATGCATTCATAAATCATTAAACTAGTTACAATTATTATATATACATTCGTATAACATTATATTAATTACCATATATAATTATATTTATTGCAATATAATAAAAAAATAATTGCAATATAGTAAAAAATGGAAATGAATATTACATACTAATAACATATTCTTAAAAATCAAATTTAATGTTATTGACAATGATTCTAAGTCTAAAAATAAATTTAGTTAATTACAACAATGTCATTTCAAAAATTTATAAAACTAAAAACATTAATTTTTTTATATTACATAAATTTATAATTTCAATAAATTACTTTAAAATATATGATTTGACAAGTTTATGTGGTGTCACAAAACTCAATTTATTATATATAAATTTATAATTATTTTATAAAAATAAATTATCGTAAAAAATATGGTAAATATAAAAATGTATATTTATATATAATATTGGCAATGATTTATAAAATCGTCATCAAATGTTAAATAATTGGGGATGATAACCTTAAATTGTTGCCAATTGTTTGACATTTGGCGGGGATTGTTTAACATTTAGTGATGTTTTCCCTAAATGTCGTCAAATGATAAACAATCCTTGCCAAATGTTAAACAATTGGCGACGAAATCGTCAATTGTTTAACATTTGGTAGGGATTGTTTAACATTTGGCAACATTTTCTGAAATCGTCACCAAATATTTCAACTTTTAAAAGAATAATAAGTAAACAACATCATTTGTTCAAAAACAAACGATGTCCTTTTCCATTCATTTTAAATGAAAAAACAAACCAAAACCCCTCCCCTCCCATTTCATTTTCGTCCTCTTCACTTTTGCCTTTTTGTTTATGTTCTTCCACGTCATCGTCATATTTTTCAATTCTTCGTTGTTATCTTTGTGTAATGGTTAATTAAGGTAAGTGCTGGGTGTATTTGGGTGTTGTTTTCTGGTATTGGGATTACATGTTATGCTTATTTATTCCTCTATGTTTTTGTTTTGTCTATGTGTGTTGTGTTCTACCCATGTGTGTTATGGTTATGTTGATGCAGTGAATGTGTGCAGGAATACTTAGAGATGGGTAATGTATATAGAATGGGTTGATGAAAGTTGAATATTGGTTAGGAACTTTGTTTTACTAGTGCCTATAACATGTTCGACTAAAGTTCTATTAGAGTTTTTTTCTAAGTAGACGTATTAGTGATAGACCAGTATTGTTGATAGATTTCTCCCTAATTCTCATTTCACTTTAAATCTCTAATGTCATTCTCAGAGCATACTCCTCTCACCTCTCACTCTCTGTCAAAGTTTTCATCACTCACTAACTATCGTCTGTCCATCATTGCCACAAAGTCGTTAAGAATTTATTAAGGGGAAGCTACTGGTTATATGATTTAGATATCAGTCTAATGTTTTGTTTATATTACATTATTGTTAATAAATCTACTTTCTCCCTAGGAATTGGTTGTTATGATTTGATGGGAATGTTTGTTCTTACTATGTTTTTGCTTTTAATCCATTTGTTTTTAAGTTACATGTGTTGTGTGAATTTAGGGAGTATAAGAAATTAGAGGAATTTACAAAAGAAACAAAAAGAAAGAGAAAGATAGAATATAAAAGCTATCATTAGTTAATATAGCTGTATCATACTTATATACAAATAAAACCTCTTTATTATTTCTTAAACAAAATTTTAAAAAACTGTAATATATTGTACATGTGAAAATTATAAATTAATTACAATAAGTTATTGTATATTTCACATTTCCCTCAAATTAGAGCCTTTATAAGACCTAACTTGTATTGATTGATTGAGAACTAGTAACATACGAAATTCATGTATAATTATAGATGGTCAGAGGCATAATAAACCCCTAGGATGGTATAAAGGTTGTTTGAATTCAAACTTAGTATAAAATCTTGTATTGATTAATTAAGAACTAGTAACATAAGAAATTCACGTATAATTATGAATGATATGAGGAATAGAATAAACCCTTAGGATGATATATAGGCTAGAAACCTATGATGTAGCTCTCACGAGGCTTATCGGTGAAATATTCTATGAGCCTATAAGTCATAGTGAGAAGAACCTTTCTCACTTCACATGGTCTAACAATGCCACTTACCAATTTGTATGTGATGATTTATCATTATGTTATATAGAACGAGGATTGGAATTAGTAATTCAGTTATTTAATTTTAATTGTATAGCTAGATGGACAAAAGTTTGATGTCTCATCAGAATTGGTCCACTAAATACATAGAAGTTAAGAATTTCATGTAATTTGCAAAAGATCAAATGGTTGTTGAATATTATATTCGTTATCCATGCATAGATTGCTTAAATGTCAACATTTAAAGTCAAGATGTGGTACTTCATCACTTGATAATCTGAGGGATAGATAAATTCTATACTCTATGGTTTTATCATGGCGAATGTTCAAAAGCAAGTTTTAGTAGAAGTGTTGATATAGGTTTTAATGATAGTAACAATAATGATGTAGAAGATTGTGATAGACGATGAGATTGGCAAGATGTTAGAGGATTATAGGAATTATATGGAGACTATGAATGAAACTGGTTTGCTTAACATAATTGGTAGTATTACAGAAGATAATTTTGGGACATTACTGAAAGTTGCTCAAGAGGAATTGTATTTAGGGTGCTCGAATTTCTCACAGTTATCTTTTGTTATAAAGTTGTTACATTTAAAGATTTATAATAAATGGAGTAATAAGTATCTTAACAAGTTAGTTGACTTGCTCAATGATGCATTACTTGTTGGACACAAGTTGCCCAAATCTTATTATGAAACAAAGAAATTATTAAAGGACCTTGGATTAGGATATATATATATATATATATATATATACATGTTTATAAGTATGATTTCTTTACATTTTGGAAGGACATGAAAGATCTTGAAGAGTGTCCCATTTGTGGTACATCAAAGTGGCAAGTGGATGATGGAAAAGGGAAAAAGATACTGAATAAAATCTTGAGATACTTCCCTATTAAACGAAGACTACAAAGGCTTTTTATGTCACCAAAAACAACCATAGATATAAGGTGGCATAAAGAGAAATGCATTGACGATAACATTATACATTATACATCATCCATCAGACTCAATAAAATGGAAAGACTTTGATGGAAAGTTTCCATAGTTTGTACAAGATTGTTGTCATATTTGACTTGGTTTAGCCTCAAATGAATTTAATCCATTCGGTAATATGAGTACTTCTTACAGCGTATGGTTGATAATTATAGTGTCATAAAATCTACCTTCATAGAAGTGTATGAAGGAGCCTTTTATGTTATTGGCTTTACTTACTCTAGGACCTATTGCTCTTGGTAAGGATATCGATGTATACATGTAAACACTAATTAATGACGTAAATCATCAATGTGAGGTTATATTAGAAACTTACGATGTTGTTGCAGGTGAAAAATTTATAATTTATGCGACTGTTTTGTGGACTATAAATAGTTTTTTGGCTTATAGAAATTTATCTAGATAGAGTACTAAAGGCTATATGGCTTATCCTTTATGTAGCCATCAAACTCATTCAATGAGGCTATGAAGTAAAATATGTTATACGGGACATTGTCGTTACTTGGAACATAGGTATAGATTGTAAAGAAGCAAATTATTTAATGGCAAAGAAGAATTGGGTGAAGCTCCTTTGCACTTGTTTGGTGATGATGTGGTTTACCAACTATCACATTTGGGTGACATTACTCCTGGAAAACACCCAAGTAATAGAAAGAGAAAGCAAAGTATTAATGCGCTCAATTGGAATAAAAAAGCATATGTTTTAATTTTCCATATTGGACATAATTACTATTGAGGCATAATCTTAATGTGATGCATATTGAAAAAAATATTTGTGAGAATATTTTAGGAACTTTCATAGGAATTGATGGAAAATTGAAAGACACAATTAAGGCTAGATTAGACGTAAAAAATATGAATATAAGAAAAGATTTGCATTTGAAAAGAAGAGATGATGGGTCATACATCATTCGACCTGCTTATTACAATATGTCAAGCCAAATTTTTGCTAATTTCTTAAATCAGTCAAGTTTCCTAATAGGTATGCATCTAATATAGCCTATTGTGCTAATGTTAAAGAGAAAAAAATATCAAAGTTGAAAAGCCATAATTGTTATGTACTTCTATAATGATTACTTTCTGTTGGAATATGTGGGCATTTCCTAAGGGATGTGTTCGTAACTTTGGGTCAATTAGGTGAGTTTTTTAAGCAATCATGTTGTAAGACACTGAAAGTGGAAGAGCTTAAGAAAATGGAAAAAGACATGCCTTTGATTTTGTGTAAGCTAGAACTAGTATTCCCCCATCTTTTTTTGATGTTATAGCGCATTTGGCAATTTACTTATCATACAAGGCAAAACTTTATGGAAAGGTTCAATTTTGATGGATGTTCCCCATTGAAAGGTAATTTATATTAACTTCTACTATTTTTCTAAAGTTATTAGTTAATAAAAATTATTATTATTTTATATTTTGATTAGGTTTTTATGCTCTCTTAAATGCTATGTATGTAATAGAGCTTGATTTAAAGATGGTGGCTTATTTATTTTATCCTAAAAGGTAACATAATAGATAAGAACATAACTTTGATTTTGATCAAGATGGTCACTTATTATTTTTCTCCCAAAAAAATATGTGGATTTAAAGATGAACTTGAAATTGGCCATTTATATATTTGAACAATTACGAGGAAGTTGATATATATGTATAGATTATTTATATTACTTTTGATTCAAATTTTCATATTCAAATTTTGTGGTTCAATTTATATTTCCTTATCTCTATTTAATTTTTTAGATAGAAAATTAAATAGAGAGAACAAAGATTCGATTCGAAGCAAAGGGATTGTTAATGTTGAAGAAAGGCAGAAGATTAAGTTCTCATCATGGTTTAGTACTCGAGTAAGTTATTAACAAAATATTATGAACTTATCAAAATTTGTATATCATATTAACTTCTAATTATATTTTGTCCTATAGATGATACAATGACATAATCGTAATATGTAAGAGGCAACAGTAACATTATATGTTTTGGCATGTGGGCCTCATATGTGTGGAAAAAAATATAGTTTGTATTGTTAATGGAGTTAGATTTCACATACAAAATTGAGACAATCGACTTAGAAGCCAAAATTGTGGAGTTGTTATTGAGGATGACATTACGACAATTTTATTGACTTCTACAGTGTTATCTCAGAAATAATATAGTTGCATTACATCAAGGATAAAAAGGTTGTTATATTTAAGTGCAAATGGTTTCATTTTGGTGACATAAAAGTGAATGGAAATATTACTAGCATCAATGTTAGTAAGACATGGTATGATAATGACCTTTTTTGTCCTTGCGAGTCAAATGAAGCAAGTTTTCTACCTCATTGACACTATATTAGGCACTAATTGGAAGGTTGTTCAAAAGTTTCAAAATCTAAATCTATTTGATTTTTGTGAAAGGAATAATGGTCTAATTAGTGAAGATGGTGATAAAGTATATCAAGAGATTGAATCAGAGCTGAATAATAAAGCCATTCAAATAGAAGATGCAAATATATCATCATTATATAGGAGAGATGTTGATCCTAATATTGTATAAGTGGAAAATGTATAAGTCAATCTTGTTGTAAAAAGTGAGGAAGACTATATTGAGGATGAATTATATGACAGTGATGATACTTTGGCCAAATATAATAGTGATGAAGAGTTGAATCATAATCTAATTAATGATGATGATTTTCAAGATCTTAATCATGGTAATTAAAGGTAATAAAATTGTTGTTTATATTGTTTGAAATGTATTATTGATGTTTGAGTTATGTTAATGCATAAAAAGCTTGGTAAAATTTGAAGGTGATCTCTGGGGTAATGATATGAATGCCAAGATACTTAAAAGAAGGCTAATTAAGTGTGTACATTGAAATTAAGTAGACTTCTTTTTAATGTTTTGGTATCTAAGAAATGTAAATAAGTATATACACGGTCGTGCATGGCTACATATATTCTTGTAAGGCCATGTAAAAAAATACATGGCCATATAAGAAGACATGCAACTGTGTAAGAAGATACGTAGTCATGCAAGAAGATACATGGCCATATGAGAACATAAATATAGTCATATATGTTAACATGTTGTTGATTTTTGAGTTACATTTATCCATATTATTGATGTTTGAATTATAGATATCTAATATAATGACAACTGGTAAAAGCAAATGGATGAAGGTGGCCAGTATCACAATTGTTCCTCCCCTACAACAACTAGGTTAATCAAATCCTAGCCAACATAAACAATCGACTTCATCTACCAACAAAGTCAATTAGCAACAACCTCTATTTGCCTCAACTAGTACTGAGGGATTTGCAAGACCGTCTTGAAGAGGAGAACTAGTCGTTTAAGGCTAAATTAGAACATAATTCACAAAAGTTGACCAAGCTTGAAAAGTACGTCAAAATTTTACTTAGCCTAAATTATATAAACAGTGAAGATGAATTGTAATTTTTATTTTGTGTATAAATATTTTTTAAAATTGTAATTATATTTTTTATATAAAATGCTTCTAATTTTTTTTACTTTTATTATATTTTTGTATAATAAATTATATAACAAAAATATAAATATTACATATAATAACATAGATTAAAAATTTTACTAATAATTATAATTCACATGATATAATACTTAGCTATAATGTGTATTAAAAATTTCAAAATGCAGCTAAAAACTTTTGGCTATGTTTTTATTTGGATATGATTCTCAAAACATAGCTAAAAATTTTTAGCTATGTTTTTAAAACATTACTAATACGTTTTGGCTACGCTTTGTTTTTGTAGCTAAAAGTTATTAGCTACCTACGTTTTTAGAAACGTATTGTAACACCCCATTACCCTAGGGTACGTACCGGGACGCCCGTAGGTCATTCCGACACATAACCTAAGATAAAGG
>JANZXR010000009.1:0-18880 GCA_027575705.1 Erythroxylum echinodendron
TATGACCACAGTACGCATGTTTGTGTAACGAAGGTCCTAATTAATAATCAAGAATGTGGTCATTTAGACATGAAAAGCTATTGGTAGATTCAAAATCACGAAATTTCTAATGAAAAAGCAGTGTTTATAGGACGAACGTTGGTCAAACAGTCGTACCGGAGTACGGACCAGAGGGGTGCACTCGTTGTGATTCGTGCAGGACCCACTAGTGGCCGCAGACTTATCTGATGACGCTCCTTTGCTGACAGCTATCTATGTGGCGCCGATAAGCTCAAAAGTACGCCCATCCTCCGGAGGCTGAAAGGCTCCGAAAATTAGGGAGAATGCTTAGTTCGGTCTCCAATGTAGGGGACATGGGTTCGAACGATCCAAGTCGTCGAACTGGTATGGTTGCCGCTGCATCGGTTTGAGTAGGTATTTGTCGCATAAGTTGTCGGGTGCGATCATACCAGCACTAATGCACCGGATCCCATCAGAATTTCGAAGTTAAACGTGGTTGGGCGAGAGTAGTATTAGGATGGGTGACCTCCTCGGAAGTCCTCGTGTTGCACCCCTCACCCGCATCTTTTTTCTCCTCTCGAAGCGTCCTTTTTTCGTACAAGAGCGTGACTGTTATCGTGCGATTTTTCATAGAGAGAATCCCTTCGGGGGTGCAGTATGACCACAGTACGCATGTTTGTGTAACGAAGGTCCTAATTAATAATCAAGAATGTGGTCATTTAGACATGAAAAGCTATTGGTAGATCCAAAATCACGAAATTTATAATGAAAAAAGCGGTGTTTGCAGGATGAAAGTCGGTCAAACCGCCGTACCAGAGCACGAAAGATCTCGTGTGACACATCGCAGTGAGAATGCCGACAGGGCCCCCCTCGTTGTGATTCATGCGGGGCCCACTAGTCGCCGCGGACTGATCCGATGACGCTCCTTAGCTGACAGTTATCTATGTGGCGCCGATTAGCTCAAAAGTACGCCCATCCTTTGTGGCTTGAAAGGCTTCGAAAAATAGGAAAGCGACTTAGTTCGGTCTCTGGTGGAGGGGACGTGGGTTCGAACGATCCAGGTCGACGAACTGGTATGGTTGCCGCTGCATCGGTTTGAGTAGTTATTTGTCGCATAACTTGTCGTGTGCGATCATACCAGCACTAATGCACCGGATCCCATGAGAACTTCAAAGATAAATGTGCTTGGGTGAGAGTAGGACTAGGATGGGTGATCTTTTTGGAAGTCCTCAGGTTGCACCCTCACCTGCATCTTTTTTCTCCTCTCGAATTGTCCTTTTTTCATACGGGAGCGCGACTGTTATCGTGCGATTTGTCGCATAGAGAATCCCGTCAGGGGCGCAATATGACCACAATACGCATGTTTGTGTAATGAAGGTTCTAATTAATAATCAAGAATGTTGTCATTTAGACATGAAAAGCTATTGGTAGATCCAAAATCACGAAATTTCTAATGAAAAAAACGGTTTTTGTGGGAAAAAAGTTGTTCAAACCCCTATACCGGAGCACGGACGATCTCCTGTGATACATCGCAGCGAGAATGGCGATAGGGGAGCCCTCGTTCTTATTCATGCGGAGCCCACCAGTTGCCGCGGACGTATCCGATGACGCTCCTTAGCTGACAGTTATCTATGTGGCGCCGATTAGCTCAAAAGTACAACCATCCTCTGGGGCTTGAAAGGCTCCGAAAAATAGGAACACGACTTAGTTTGGTCTCCGGTGGAGGGGACATGGGTTCGAACGATCCAGGTCGACGAACTGGTATGGTTGCCGCTGCTTCGGTTTGAGTAGGTATTTGTCACATAAGTTGTCGGGTACGATCATACCAGCACTAATGCACCGGATCCCATCAGAATTTCGAAGTTAAACGTGCTTGGGCGAGAGTAGTATTAGGATGGGTGACCTCCTCGGAAGTCCTCGTGTTACACCCCTTACCCGCATCTTTTTTCTCCTCTCGAAGCGTCCTTTTTCCGTACAGGAGCGTGACTGTTATCGTGCGATTTTTCATAGAGAGAATCCCTTCGGGGGTGCAATATGACCACAGTACGCATGTTTGTGTAACGAAGGTCCTAATTAATAATCAAGAATGTGGTCATTTAGACATGAAAAGCTATTGGTAGATCCAAAATCACGAAATTTCTAATGAAAAAAGCAGTGTTTGTAGGACGAAAGTCGGTCAAACCGCCGTATCGGAGCACGGACGATCTCGTGCGATACATCACAACGAGAATGCTGATAGGGGTCTCCTCGTTGTGATTCATACGGGGCCTACCAGTCGTCGCGGACTAATCCGATGATGCTCCTTAGCTGACAGTTATCTATGTGGCGCCGATTAGCTCAAAAGTACACTCATCCTCCGGAGCTTAAAAGGCTCCGAAAAATAGGAAGACGACTTAGTTTGGTCTCCGATAGAGGGGACGTAGGTTCGAACGATCTAGGTTGTCAAACTGGCATGGTTGCCGCTGTGTCTGTTTGAGTAGGTATTTGTCGCATAAATTGTCAGGTGCGATCATTCCAACACTAATGCACCAGATCCCATCAAAACTCCGATGTTAAATGTGTTTCGGTAAGAGTAGTACTAGAATGGGTGACCTCCTTGGAGGTCCTCGTGTTGCACCCCTCACCCTCATTTTTTCTCCTCTCGAAGTGTTCTTTTTCCTGCTGTCGTGTGATTTGTCGCAGAGAGAATCCCTTCAGGGGCGCAATATGACCACAATACGCATGTTTGTGTAACGAAGGTCCTAATTAATAATTAGGAATGTGGTCATTTAGACGTGAAAAGCTATTGGTAGATCCAAAATCACGAAATTTCTATTGAAAAAAGTGGTGTTTGCGGGTCAAAAGTTGGTCAAACTGTCGTACCGGAGCACGGACAATCTCATGCGATACATCGCGGAGAGAATGCCAATAGGGGTGCCCCTGTTGTGATTCGTTCAGGGCCCTCTAGTCGCCGCAGACCGATTCAATGATGCTCCTTTGCTGACAGCAATCTATGTGGCGCCGATTAGCTCAAAAGTAAGCCCATCCTCTGGAGCTTGAAAGGCTCCAAAAAATAGGAAGACGACTTAGTTCGGTCTTCGGTGGAGGGGACGTGGGTTCAAATGATCCAGGTCGTCGAACTGGTATGCTTGTCGTTGTTTCGGTTTAAGTAGGTATTTGTCGCGTAAGTTGTTAGGTGCGATCATACAAACACCAATGCACCGGATTCCATCAGAACTCTCAAGTTTAATGTGCTTGGACGAGAGTAGTATTAGGATGGGTGACCTCCTAGGAAGTCCTTGAGTTGCACCCCTCGCCCGCATCTTTTTCCCCCTCTCGAAGTGTCCTTTTTTCGTACAGGAGCGCGACTGCTATCGTACGATTTTTCGCAGAGAGAATCCCGTTAGGGGCGCAATATGACCACAATACGCATGTTTGTGTAACGAAGGTCCTAATTAATAATCAATAATGTGGTCATTTAGATATGAAAAGCTATTGGTAGATCCAAAATCACGAAATTTCTAATGAAAAAAGCGGTTTTTGTGGGACGAAAGTTGGTCAAACAGCCGTACAGGAGCACGGACGATCTCGTGCGATACATCACAGCTAGAATGCCTAGAGTGGTGCCCTCGTTGTGATTCATGCGAGGCCCACCAGTCGCCGCTGCCAATCCGATGATGCTCCTTAGCTGACAGTTATCTATGTGGCGCCGATTAGCTCAAAAGTACGCCCATCCTCCGGAGCTTGAAAGGCTCCAAAAAATAGAAAGACGACTTAGTTGTCTCCGGTAGAGGGAACGTGGGGTCGAACGATCTAGGTCGTCGAATTGGTATGGTTGCCGCTGCGTCGGTTTGGGTAGGTATTTGTCGCGTAAATTGTCATGTGCGATCATACCAGCACTAATGCACCGGATCCCATCAGAACTTCGAAGTTAAATGTGCTTGGGTGAGAGTAGTACCACTTAATTCAGTCTCCGGTCAAAAGGGTCGTGTGTCCAAGCGATCCATGTCCTCCGCTTGGTATGGGTGCTGCTGTGTCTGTTTGAGTAAATGTTTGTTGAGTAATTTGTTAGGTGGGATCATACCAACACTAATGCACCGGATTCCATTATAAATTAGAAGTTAAATTTGCTTGGGCAAGAGTAGTTTAGGATGGGTGACTTCTTGGGAAGTCCTCATGTTGCACTCCTCACTCACATCTTTTTTCTCCTTCAAAGGTGTCCTTTCTCCTCATAGGAACACTATTGCTATCATGCGATACGTCGCAGAGAGAATCACGTCAGGGGCACAATATGACCACCATACACATGTTTTTGTAACAAAGGTTTAAATTAATAATCAAGAATGTGGTCATTTAAATAGGAAAAGCTATTGGTAGATCCAAAATCATGAAATTTCTAATGAAAAAAGTCATTTTTTGGGAAAAAAATTTATCAAACCACTGTACAGGAGCGTGAATCCCGTCGCGACTACTATCGAGCGATATTTATATGTCACTGAGAGAATCCCGTCAGGGTACAATAGGACCACAGTATTGCATGTTTCTGTAATGAAGGTTTTAATTAATAATCAAGAATGCGGTCATTTAGACATGAAAATCCTTTGGTAGATCCAAAATCATGAAATTTTGAATGGAAAAAGTGGTTTTTTGGGACGAAAAGTGGTCAAACTGTCGTATAGGGGCCCGAATGATCTCATGTGATACATCACAGCGACAATACCGGCAGGGGCACTATCGTCATGATTCATGCAGGATGCGCCAATTGCCACGGACCGATCCGATCACACTCCTTAACTGTCAGTTATCTATGTGACGTCGATTACCTCAAAAGTATGCCCATCCTTCGGATCTTTAAAGGCTTCGGAGAATAGAAAAACGACTTAATTCAGTCTCCGGTCGAAGGGGTCGTGGGTCCAAGTGATCCACGTCCTCCATGTGGTATGGGCATCACTACATCTGTTTAAATAGGTATTTGTTACGTAAACTATTAAGTGCGATTATACTAGCACTAATGCACCAGATTCCATCAAAACTTTGAAGTGAAATGCACTTAGGCAAGAGTAGTACTAGGATGGGTGACCTCTTAGGATTTCTTTGTATTGCACCGCTCACTCACATCTTTTTTCTCCTTTCGAGGTGTTCTTTTTTCGTACAGGAGCACGACTGTTATTATACAATACGTCATAGAGAGAATCTTCTTCAGGACCCAATATGACCACCATACGTATGTTTCTGTAATGAAGGTTTTAATTAATAATCAAGAATGTGATAATATAGACATGAAAAGCTATTAGTAGATCCAAATTCATGAAATTTCTAATAAAAAATGCGAATGATCTGATGTGATACATCACAGAGAGAATGCCGAAAGGGGAGCCATTGTCGTGATTCGTGCAGGACGTTTTAGTTGGCACAGATCGATCCTATCAATCTCCTTAACCAATAGTTAACAATGTGACATCGATTAGCTCAAAAATACACCCATCCTCCGGAGCTTCAAAGGCTCTGGAGAATAGGAAAACAACTTAATTTGGTCTCTGATCGAAGGGGCCGTAGGTCCAAGTGATCCATGTCCTCGACCTAGTATCGGTGCCATTGCTTCTGTTTGAGTGGGTATTTGTCACATAAATTATTGGGTGCGACGATACCAGAAGTAATAAATCGGTTCCCGTCAAAACTCCAAAGTTAAATGGGCTTTGGCGAGAGTAGTACTAAGATGGGTGACCTTTTCAGAAGTCTCACCCCTCACTTACATCTTATTTCTTCTTTAGAGGGTTCCTTTTTTCACACAGGAGAGATATTACTATCGTGGGATACGTTGCAATAAGAATGTTTTCATGGGCATAATATGACTATCGTACACATGTTTCTGTAAGGAAGGTTTTAATTAATAATCAAGAATGTGGTCATTTAGACATGAAAAGCTATTGGTAGATCCAAAATCACGAAATTTCTAATAAAAAAGTGGTTTTTTGGATGAAAAATGGTCAAACTACCATACAGGAGTGCGAATGATCGCAGGCGATACATCACAGCGAGAATGCCAACAGAGGCATAAATTGCCACGGACCGATCCAATCACACTCCTTAACTGATAGTTATCTATGTGACATTGATTACCTCAAAAGTACGCCCATGTTCTAGAGCTTAAAAGGCTCTAGAGAACTGGAAAACAATTTAATTTGATCTCCGGCCGAAACGATCGTGAGTCCAAGCGATCCATGTCCTCTACGTGATATGGGTGCCGCTGCGTCTGTTTGAGTGGGTATTTGTCATGTAAATTATTGGGTGTGATCATTTCAGCACCAATGCACAGGATCCCCTCAAAACTCCGAAGTTAAATATGCCTGGGCGAGAGTAGTACTAGGATGGGTGACATGCTGGGAAGTCCTTGTGTTTGACCCCTCACTCACATCTTTTTCTCCTTTCGAGGCGGTCCTTTTTTTTATAAGGAGCCCGACTGCTATTGTGCAATATGTCTTTAAGAGAATCCCGTCAGGGGCATAATATGACCATAATATGCATGTTTCTGCAATGAAGGTTTTAATTAATAATCAAGAATGTGGCAATTAGGACAACAAAAGTTATTGGTAGATCCAAAATCATGAAATTTCTAATGGAAATAAGCTGTTTTTGGAACAAAAAATGGACAAACTGTCTTACAAGAGCTCAAATGATCTCATGCAATACATCTCAGAGAGAATGCAAAAAGGGGAGCCTTCATTGGGATTCGTTCAGGACGCGTCAGTTGCCACGGACCGATCCGTTCATGCTCTTAACTGACAGTTCATTATGTGACATCAATTAACTTAAAAGTACGTCCATCCTCCAGAGCTTCAAAGACTCTAGAGCATAGGAAAATAATTTCATTCAATGTCCTATCGAAGGGGCTGTAGGTCCAAGTAATCCACATCCTCCACGTGGTATGGGTACCACTACGTCTGTTTGAGAAGTTATTTGTAATGTAAACTATTAGGTGAGATGATACTAGTACTAATACACCGAATCCCATCAAAACTCTGTTAATTGTGTTTAGGCGAGAGTAGTACTAGGATGGGTGACCTCCTGGGAAGTCCTTATGTTGCACCCCTCACTCAAATCTTTTTTCTCCTTCCGAGGCATCCTTTTTTCGTACAGGAGTGCTATTTCTATTATGCAATACATTGCTGAGAGAATCCCATCAGGGGCACATTATGACCACCATATGCATGTTTCTGTAACAACGGTTTTAATTACTAATCAAGAATGTGATCATTTAGAGATGAAAAGCTATTGGTAGATTCAAAATCATGATATTTGTAATGAAAAAAGTGTTTTTTTGGGACAAAATGGTCAAATCGCTGTACAGAAGAGCTAATGATCTCGTAGGATACATCGCAGCGAGAATATCGACAGGGACACCCTTGCCATGATTCATTCAGGATGTGTCAGTTGCCACGGATGGATCTGATCACGCTCCTTAACCGATAGTTATCTATGTGACATCGATTACTTCAAAAGTACGCCCATCCTCCAGAGCTTGAAAGGCTCCAGAGAATAGGAAAACAACTTAATTCGGTCTCTAGTCAAAGGTGTTGTGGGTTTAAGCAATCCACATCCTCCACCTGGTATGGATGCTGCTGCGTCTGTTTGTCGTATAAACTATTAGGTTGGATTATACCTGTACTAATGCATTGAATTTCATCAGAACTCTGAAATTAATTATGCTTGGTTGAGAGTAGTACTAGGATAGGTGACCTCTTGGGAAGTCCATGTGTTGCACCCCTCACTCACATCTTTTTTCTCCTTCTGAGACGTCCTTTTTCCACACAGGAACAGTACTACTATCGTGTGACACGTCGCTTAGAGAATCCCATCAGGGGCATAATATAACCATCACACGCATGTTTTTGTAATGAAGGTTTTAATTAATCATCAAGAATGTGGTCATTTAGACATGAAAACTTTTGGTAGATCCAAAATCATGAAATTTCTAATGAAAAAAGTGATTTTTTTGGACAAAAATGGTCAAATTGTTATACAGAAGTGCGAATGATCTCGTGTGATACATCATAACGAGAATGTCGACAGGGCACTCTCATTATGACTCGTGCAGGACGCGCCAGTTGCCACAAACTGATCTGATCACACTCCTTAACCATCAGTTATCTATGTGACATCGATTTGCTCAAAAGTACACCTATCTTCTAGAGCTTGAAAGGCTCCAGAGAATGGGAAAATGAGTTAATTCGGTCTTCAGTAGAAGGGGCAAAGGGTCTAAGCGATCTACATCCTCCACGTGGTATGGGTGCAGCTACGTCTGTTTGAGTAGGTATTTGTCGCGTAAGCTATTGGGTACGATTATACCAGCACTAATGCATCGAATTTCATTAGAACTGCGAAGTTAAATAAGCTTGGGCGAGAGTAGTATTAGAATGGGTGACCTCCTGGGAAGTCCTCGTGTTGCACCTCTCACTCACATCTTTTTTCTCCTTCCTAGGCGTCCTTTTTCCATACAGGAGCGTGACAGCTATCATGCGATACGTCGCAGAGAGAATCCCGTCAGGGGCCCAATATGACCACCATACTCATGTTTCTATAATGAAGGTTTTAATTAATAATCAAGAATGTAGTAATTTAGACATGAAAAGCTATTGGTTTATCCAAAATCATGAAATTTCTACTGAAAAAATGGTTTTTTTGGGACAAAAAATTGTCAAACTATTCTACTGGAGCATGAATGATCTCCTGTGAAACATCATAAAGAAAACGTTGAAAGAGGCACCCTTGTCGAGATTTGTGCAGGATGCGCCAGTTGTCACCGACTGATCTGATCACGCTTCTTAACTGATAGTTATCTATATGATGTCGATTACCTCAAAAGTACACCCATCCTCTAGAGCTGAAAGGCTCCTGAGAATAGGAAAATGACTTAATTTGGTCTCCACTCGAAGGGGCCGTGGGTCCAAGTGATCCACGTCCTGCACCTAATATAGGTGTCGTTGCGTCTGTTTTTAGAAGGTATTTGTCACGTAAACTATTAGGTACGATCATACTAGCACTAATGCAACGGATCCCATTAGGACTTCGAAGTTAAATGTGATTAGGCGTGATTAGTACTACGATGGGTGACCTCCTGAGAAGTCCTCGTATCCTAGGTTATTTGGTAGTTAGGTTTAATTAAAGATCGTATCTTGATTAAACACTACCTAAGGAAAACTCGGGTTGACTATTAACCTACGGTTAATATCTCTAAGAGAGGTTTACGAACAAAAAATCATGTAAATATGTTTAATTAGGGTGCAGGTCGAGATATAACCAAAGAACCAAATTCATAACGAATTCACCACCTTCATCACTTTACATTTTTTTAATTTGTTTTTCTTTTTTCGTTTCATTTTATTTTTATTTCAAACCAACCAAACCCCCTAAACCTAAACACTGATTAATTTCATTTCAATAACTTTAGACACACTCTTTATGAGATCGACCTAGACTCACCACTGCTATGGTAGTAGTCTAGTTTTTATTGGTGCTGTTGCTGGGGTGTGCGATGTTTTAGTTTTAGTTTCTGATTTTAATAGGTGTTTTGTATATATTTGTTCGTAATTAGTTTATGTTTAATTATTTCTTAATAGTTCCATTTTTTGTTTTATGTTTGTGAATTAAAAAAAAAGAGAAAATTTGATATGGACGGAAGTAATTTCTTTTATAACTCTTATTATCCTATCTTTAGTTATAGATGGGATAACTCACAAAATTACTTCCTCGATAGTATGTAGGATGCACAACAATTCATATGTAGACCAAAAGTTTCTTATCACAACTCATGTACATCTCTGGAAGATTTGTTTAATATTGTGATTGCTAGCAATACTCAACTTTAACAAAGTGTACTGGAGTTCCAGTAGGAAGTAAGGCAATTTCTGCAAGATACAGGTTCTAGCAGCCAATATTTGGAAAACCAATAAAACTCAGGAACTTCTTTGGAGGAATTAGTTAATGTTTGTGTTGCGAATACTTTGCGATTACAACAGGAAGAGATGTAATTCCAGTAAGAAACAAGTTCTAGGATCCAGAACTTGTCAAGCCAGATGGGTCCATTAAGATAAGCTCTAGACCTCCTAGCATCACAAGGCGAAGAAATGCAACCATCTTAACCTAAGGTGTACTCAAGAGACGTTAGCACAGAGGCCTTAAAGAGTGAAAAGAAGCTTGAGAATCTTGAGTGTAACACTCAAGGAATTGCTAGTGACGAAGAAGAAGTGGAGGAGGAGCTCGAAGTAGAAACAAATATATCTTTTAGCTTGGAGGTAAATAGTGAGTTCCATTTTGTTGTTGAGAATGACTCTTTACTTTTACCTAGCAGGTTAGAGGAATTAAACAAGGAAGAAAAAGGTGAAGAGAATTTGAGATGTTTCTAGAGTATATAGACTCAGTAGAGATTAAGAGTCTGAGGATAGGGAAGATGTTGAATGGGAATGATTATAAAGCAAAACCCTATCTAGAAAAACCTCACGTGGAGGAACCATATGTGCCACCAGAAGATCATAATTTTATCACATGAAAAGAAGTATGGAGTCGATGCAATGACACTAAACAAAGGCACTTCTTGGGAGGTAACTCAAGGGAAGTAAATTTCTTTTATTTACATTTATGCATTAGTTTTTATATGCATGTGTGCTTTTAGTTGTTTGTTTTTACTTGTTTTAAGTTTTCAATAAAATGAGAGAAACAATGAAACAAACAAAATAAACATTTTCTCATTTTCTGTTGCTTCTAGGATTATATAATCCTTATTAGAGTCTGAGTTAACTAGAGAATTTCATAGCAACTTAGCATGTACTCTTACTTTTTTGATTGATCTATGTGAGAAGAATAATGACTAGTGGTAGACAAAGCCAGTGAGATTTTGAGTCTTATTAGACTGAAACATCCATATCAGTCTTATTGTCTTTGTTTATTTGTGACCTTCATAACATGTACATTCTAACTTTGCCTTGATTTTCTATTTGAGACGGCATTTCTATCACATGCATTAACATGGAAATGATTAGGCATTCTTTGTTTTTCCGAACTACATTACCCAAATAACCTACCCTATTGATATGATTTCTCCTTTGTTAAGCCCCTTTGAGCTTTATTTTCCTTTTCTTTGTGTATTAGCCACATTATGTGCTTTAAAGCTAACTAAATGTCTCCCCTAAGCCTAAAGCTAGTAAAGAATTTGTTGATTGTTAAGTTTATGGATTTACAAAAGTAAAGTGTGGTGATGTATATATGTGCAGGTTAATTATAATGTTAGGATGCTATTTTATGTCTTTTCATTGAAATTCCCATGTTGATGTAGTTTTTTTTAATTTTCATAAGAGAAAAAATAGAGAAAAGCAAAATAAAAGAGAAGAAAAGAAAAAGAAAAAGAAAACAGAAGAAAAGAAAAGAAAAAGAAAGAAAGAAAGAAAAAGAAAAAGAAGAAAAATGTTTAAATAAATGTATCAAGGAGGAAGTGCATATTTGTTGAAAAGTTGGTTATGATTAATGCATCCTCATAAAGTTGTATTGAATGGGTTATTTAAGTATGTTAGATATGAGTTAGATGTTGTCTTGGAAGGTTCACTCATTATAGCTCAATGTATTGTTATCATCAATCCTTATGAGTGATCCCTTTTGATTAGTTATGCTTCGTATGGTTTATGTGTGAGAGCTTAAGTTTGAGTTGTGAAACTTGCTTTTGCATTCATTATAGTTGATGTACACAATTATTGGTGAATGGTGGTTTTTGCACTTGATGGTCTATAGGACTATTGCAAATGCTCAATAAAAGAGGAGTTACAAACCAGAATATCATCAAAAAATAAGTACAAATAGATGAAGAAAAGGCCACAGTAGTTCATTTATGGCTGCTGGGAATGTGGATGGGGCATTAGTCAAGCCAAATGGCATGGCCTTAAACTTATAATGCCCATCCATTGTTTTGAATGTTGTTTTTGTTGGGTTAGCCATGGTTCCATGCATCACATGCATGCAAATGCAGCAGAAGTATCAGAATTAAGATTCTGACACCATGACAACCTAGAAACCATAGAATCCAACATGCATGCATAGATATGTATAAAATAACATGAAATGTTAACTTTTTACCTTATGTATCTCCTCCTTTCTTGTTTCTTCTCCCTGTTTGGGTTGTTTCAAACACCAAACTCTTCTTTGATCACCCAACAACATACAAAGAAGGAAGATGAAACAATGTGTAAGGGTTTTAGAACACCAAATTTGATGAATTCAAGTAAATGTTCAAATGGATGGTAGATTAAGGTTATCTGGCATGCATGTTTGATCTATATAATAATTGCATAAATTTGGATGAAGATAACTCAAGAAATCTTCTCACTCTCTCTAAAACTCTTATAGAACCCTTTCTCTATCACTAGAGTGTGTAAGAAGTGAAAAAAGCTCATGTACATAAGTGAAGAACTCACTTATATACCATTTTCTGACTTCTATCATGACGACATGTCTCGCCTTCAACTATGATCGTGGCCTGCTTAAAATAGGCCATACACACCTGTTTTTTCATCCAATCTTTTATATGTGTGACCTTTAGGTTCTTGATTATTTTAGGCACTTGAATAAACTCTTAATTTAAGCACATCAGAATATAAGTGTATTAACACACAAACTCTTTGATAGTTAATTATCCTACTTATGAACCTTTCCATAGACAATTACCGTGCAATTCATCATTTCACCATACTATACCCCATTTGGTTCAGAGTATAGGATATGTGTTTATTCCCACTAGACTGACTACGTCATATCTAGTCCAAGTGATGTTAGTATGAAGTAAATCACACGTTAGTATAGAAAATATGTATAATATATGATATATACAAGAAGGGGGGTTGAATTGTGTATCCTTTTTGCGAATACAGATTCTTTAATTTTTCTTGATAAGAACTTCTCTAACTTGTTAAAAGACTATCATAAAAATTGTTATGTGATAAATCGTAAATAACTTCTATGTATTTGTTTAAGAACAAAATATACTAAGTTGAGAGATAGAGGATAGACACTGCGATTTTATACTAGTTCACCCCAAACTATGGACTACGTCTAGTCCTCAGAATTCGTCTGAGTATTCACTATACTTCAATAAATTACAAGTATTCTTTCTTTCTTCTCGAGCCTCTTCAGGTCTCATACACTAAGTATTCTCTTTCACTATCTTAGCCTCTCCAGGCTCTTAGCCTTTTCTTTCTCTCACTAGAAAGACATTGTGAGCTATTGCTACACTAGTTTAGCTCTTCTAGTATCACACTATAGAATTTTTAAGTATACACTTGAGCGCTCAAAAGTTGTAGAATCAAAGATCTCTCGAAAAGTTGAAAAGTTGTAAAGTTCTAAGTTGTTCACTCTTCTTCTACGACTTGTATTTATAGTCTAAGTCTTCAACTGCTTCTTTGAATCTCGATAACCACTTCTTAATTCTTGATAACTGCTTCTTGATTCTTTGAAACTGCTATTTAGTTGAGTTCTGTAACTAACTCTAACTAACTAACTGCTGGATACACTCACGTCTTCTGCTTTGTATCGTCTGTGTTTTCTTCTGTGTCTTGCTTATTCTATATCTACTTATTCTGTGTTTTGTTTCTTCTATCTTCTACTTCTTCTGTGTTTTGTTTCTTCTGTGTTTTGACTTCTTCTGTCTTTTACTTCTTCTGTATTTGGTTTCTTCTATGTTTCGACTTCTTTTGTCTTCTACTTCTTCTGTGTTTTGCTTCTTCTATGTTTTGATTCTGCTGTCTTCTATTTCTTTTGTGTTTTGTTTCTTCTGTCTTCTACTTCTTCTGTGTGTTGCTTCTTCTGTGTTTCAACTTCTTCTGTCTTCTATTTCTTCTGTGTTTTATTTCTTCTATGTTTCGACTTCTTCTGTCTTCTACTTCTTCTATGTTTTGTTTCTTCTATGTTTCGACTTCTTCTGTGTTTTGCTTCTTCTGTGTTTTGAATTTTTCTGTCTTCTATTTCTTCTGTGTTTCGTTTCTTCTGCACACTTAACACACTTCATCAAACTAGTTCATTTATTTCTAACATTATTATTATTTGATTGTCATCAAAACTAATTATCGTAAAGTCCTCCTGACTTAACAATCTCCTCCTTTTTGATGATAACAAATAATCATAATTTAGAAAAAATAAGATTGAATGAACTATTTTTATTCAGATAATGAATAATGAATAAGAATAAAATACATATATACTATCTTCTCTATCTTCTTTTATTTCTTTAGCTTCTGCTTCTGCTTCTGTTCCTTCTGTTTCTTCTATTATTCTCCCCCTTACATTTTTCTTCTTTCTTCTTCAATTTACTTTTCTCCCCCTTTTCTTCTATTCTTCTCCCCCTATTTGTTATTAATCAAAAAAGTTTTCTCAGATGCTGCGTGATTTCAGAAAACATTCGTTGCATGTCAATCCTGATCAACTTGAGGTCTTCTTCTACTATCACCCAAAGATAAGCTACTTCCTCATGCAGATCACCAATGGAACCCCTCAAATCATCAACCTTAGTATTAATTTCTTCAATCTCCTTCACTAAAGCTTTTTGACTCCACTGCTGAGATTGACTAACTTCTTCCATCCCAATTGTAGGAACTCGTTGAGTTGCACTCGATGGATAGAAGTTTGGTTCATCATATGTTTCTTACGGTTCAACATCCAAATGATTTTCAAAACGGGAGGTTTGAACAATTGTTTTCTATTTGGGAGATCAAGGTAATCAGGTTTTGGTAGTTTTGGTATTAGTTTTCCAAGAAGGTGAAGGACGTCGTTGATTGATGTTATAGAACTTAAAGGTCTAAGATGGATAAGTAGGTTCACAAAGGTTTCTAAGTTGAAACTGATACCTCTGACCATGATAGTTCTGAACCGTCCTTTAGTCACCGTTCCAACTACTTAAGAGGTTGCATCTGTGGAAAAGCGTCCACAATGACTTCCTGATGCCTTTGAAATGTGGTGTGAAACATAGATGCCTCTTAGTTGTTTTACATTGCATGCATCATCTATGCTTCTCACAGCTTCTTGTATCTGCTCATCTGTAAGATCACCTACTCTTCCTTCAGGGTACATCTTCTGTTTCCCTTTTTCTACATTGCGTACAATGTTTACATCTCTAGGTAGCACATTAGGTACAATCTTGATCAGTGGTCTACCTATAGCTGGGTAGATGGTATATTGATCCTTTGTCATTTTTAAGGGATATGGTTCTGATTTTTCATCTCTTAGAATCCCATATAATCTTCTCTCTTCATGATTCAAAAGATGTATAGATCGATTGTTGACCAAGATAGGTTAAACTTGTACCTTGATTATCCTTTGCACAGGTTCTCTTATTATGATTGAGCTTCTGCTTCTCGCAGGTATAATTTCTTCTGTCACCTTTATTTTCAAGTCCTCTTTTCTAATATGACTAAGAGAATCAATTGATTTATCCTTTTGATTACCACCAGTTGAAGTATTCTCTTTCTGACTGGTCTTTAACTTCTTATTTTCTTCTACCAGTCTAGGAGGTTGTTGTGGTTGGGTTCTTTTCTTCTCAAACTCTAACTTCCTCCTAATCTTGGTCTCTTTTGTTGATTTTGGTTGTTGTTGTTGTAAGATTGAGACCAAAGACCTAGTAGCCTAAGGTGCTTTTCCTACCTTCTCAGAATCTTCACTAGGAATCAATTCTTTTCCTCTCTTCTGCTCTTTTTTTCGAAGAGTTAGTAATCTTGGTGATCTTCTGGATTTCTTAATTTGCTCAACATCAAGTGTCTCTCCTTTTCTTTTCAACAACATTTGTTTTCCAGGTAGATGCACCTGCCTTCCTTCTTTTTATCAAATCGTCTTATCTTTAACTGCTACCTTAAACGATTTATTTTTCTTTTCTTCTTAAAGCATTCTTCTTGAGGGTTGAGGTTTCTTCCTCTATGTGGGAGTAACATTTCCACTATGTCAAACTATGCACTCCCCCTTAATCCTTGCTTTCTCTATAGAAATTTTCTGCTCTTTTTCTTGAGTTTTCAATCCCATTCTACATATAATGGAAGCATTTATAATACTTTTGATATTCATCTTCACCTTGTTTCCTCTGTCCAGAAGAATTCTAGAATCTCTAAAGACTCTTGTTAACATCATGCCATATGGTAAGGCATTGGAATCCCTCTTTGTCTTCATCAACCCTAAAATTAGGTGTGGAAGATTTATTGACTAATTGTTGAGAAGATAGAACAGGCATTGTTCATCAATACTTGTTACAACATTCTTCGATCCTGTTCTTGGTAGAACGCAGTAAAAGAGTATTGTATGTAGAACCCTAACCTTCGGAACACAATTTGCCGCCTTCTTGTCTTTTGGGTCACTACATCCATATAATTGTCGATTGACATGTGCCTTCTCTACAAGGCTTTTAGTCATCCATTTAGTGTTGTGAGAAACCTCTTCTCCAACATAAGGACATCCACTGACCTTCTTGATTGACTCTAATCTCACAATAACTGACAATCTATCTACCATTGATACTATAGTATCGTCTACTACTTTCATATTCTTCCAAAACTCATAAACTTCATTCAGATAAACTACTTCACGAACCTAAAAGAAGTTTTTCCATCCAGCTGCCTCAACTTCTGATTCAATGTCCATCTGATTCTTCTTCAAAGAGTCAAAATCAACTAGTCTTTTATGAATCATAGCTTGATCCATTATGCTTTTTAGACATTATGAACTTTGTCAAGGTAATGAGATTAGTTTTTGAAGATGAGAACGTGCGAAAGGGCTTGAAATTGGAAGTAATGAATAGTTTTTTGTTTGAAAGCTTCACAAACGTCGGTTTCAGAAGTATTCAAGAGTATTCTTAAGTCGGTGATATTCTGAACCTTTTGAGAAGATTTCTCTTATATACTACCATCTCAAAAGTTACCATCTGTAACTTACAGTTACTGTGCTTTTGAGAACTTACAACTTTTTATCTTCCTTCTGTAAAGATCCTCTGGGTTATGACGTGTTAGACGATTTATCACTCAACACTACCATAGTCAAATTTCATCTGATTTCTTTGAATTTTTCTTCATTCAAAGGCTTAGTGAATATATCTTCCCATTGATGATTCGTCTCAACAAACTATAAACTAACAATTCCCCTCTGAACATAGTCTTACAGAAAATGATGCCTTACTTCGATATGCTTTACCCTTGAGTGTTGTATTGGATTTTTTGATAGGTTGATAGCACTTGTGTTGTCACAGAAGATTGAGATTTGTTCTTCTTGTATTAAATAATCTTCTAACTGATACCATAACGTCTGTGAGCAATAACTTGCAGCTGGTATGTATTCAGCTTCTGTAGTAGATAGAGTAATTGAGCTTTGCCTCTTACTAAACCATGAAACTAGATTATGACCAAGAAAGTGACATTCTCCACTTGTACTCTTCCTATCAATCCTGTCTCTGGCGTAATCAGCATTACAGTAGCCAATTAACCTGAAATCTTTATATTTCTCATACATTAAGCAAAGATCAATAGAACCTGATAGATATCTCAAAATTATTTTAACAGCAAGATAATGAGATTCTCTAGGATCTGCTTGAAATCTGGCACACAAATAAACACTAAACACAATATCAGGTCTGCTTGCTGTAAGGTAAAGTAAAGAACTAATAGTTCCTCCAAAAAGGGTTTGATCAACCTTCCTACCTGCTTCATCCTTAGATAAAAGGTTTGAAGGATGCATAGGAGTTGACATCGGTTTTACTTTATCCACACCATATTTAATCAAAAGTTCTTTAATATACTTCTGTTGATGAATAAAAATCTTTTCTTCGGTTTTCATAACTTGTAAACCAAGAAAGAATTTTAATTCACCCATCATGCTCACTTCAAACTCACTTTTCATCAGTTTTTCAAAATTGGAACATAGCTTTTTAGACATTGCACCAAAGATAATATCATCAACATATATCTGTCCTATGATGAAATTACTATCAATGTATTTTCTAAACAAGGTCTTATCTACATTTCCTCTACTAAAACCATTTTCAATCAAAAAAGAACTTAAACGATCATACCAAGCTCAAGGAGCTTGTTTCAAACCATATAAAGCTTTGTGAAGTCTATAGACATAATCTGGTTTCTTAGGATCTTCAAAACTAGGAGGTTGCTTTACATAAGCCTCTTCATCTATAAAACCATTCAAAAAGGCACTTTTTACATCCATTTGAAATAGCTTTATATCATGACAGACAGCATATGCAAGTAAAATCCTAATAGCTTCTAACCTAGCTATAGGAGCATAAGTTTCATTATAGTTTATTCCTTCTTGCTGATTATAGCCTTGAGCCACTAACCTAGCTTTGTTACGACTTACTTTACCTGACTCATCTAGTTTATTCTTAAAAACCCATCTGGTTCCTGTGATAGACTTTTTAGAAGGTCTGGGAACTAAAAACCAAACTTTACACCTAGCAAATTGGTTCAGCTCTTCTTGCATAACTAAAATCCAAGCTTCATCCTGAAGAGCTTCATCAATTTTCTTAGGCTTTATTTCAAAAATAAAAGCCACATTTGCTTCTCTTTTGAACATAGACCTAGTTCTCAATCTGTCTGAAGTTTCTCCTATAATTAGATCTTCTGGGTGAGAAGATTTATATCTCCAGTCTCTTTTCAAACTAAAACTTTCAAGAACATCTTCTATGTTCTCTAGAGGAACATCTAATGGTGAGACACCTTCATTATCAACTAAGGGTACTGCCCAAAATTTCTTTTTTATTCAATATAGTACACTTGCAACCAAATGGATGAAAGTAAGATATATTCGGCTTCCTTCCATTCTATAACTCATATGGAGTTTTATTCAACAATGGTCACAAAAGTATTCTATTTTGAATATAACA
>JANZXR010000009.1:32609-66879 GCA_027575705.1 Erythroxylum echinodendron
AGATAGAACACAGATCATAGGCCAACCACAGAGGATAATAAGAAGGAGTTAAGAAGTTATATTAGTTGAAGAATATCGTCTGTATTACTATACACAGATTCGTCTATGTTACTGTTCACAGACTTCTTCTGTATTACTATTCACAGACTTCGTCTGTGTTACTGTTCATGGACTTCTTCTGTGTTACTGTTCACAGACTTCGTCTATATTACTATTCACATTTTATCTTCTGCCCTATTTTCAACCCTTCAGAAGATACAAGTGGTCTTTGAGGTCTTCATAAAAGTTGTAGCTCTTGAAGTCCTCTTTCAAACTATCTAAAGAAATCCTAAATTGGATGCCTATAGAAAAAGTTATGCATATAGCCCCGAAGCAGGTACATGTGTAAAATGGTGGACTCACCAACGCTATTCCTTCAGGTATTCGGGTTGAAATGGAGCATTGGACAAGTCGATTATTTAGCTACAAGTCGACTATTAATAATTAGACCTGTCAGTTGGATAAATGGATTAGTCAACTATTCGAAGAGCGGAGTTGAGCTTAGAAAGGGGAGTTTTGAATGCAAGTATAGTTGATAAATATATGTTATCTAAATGCAATTGCCGGGTTCTAGAAACGGGGTCTGACGTCTTATGATATCAGAGGGAGCATGAAAGTTAGACTCCGAAAACGGGGTCTGACATGACTTCTTCTGTGTTTCGACTTCTTCTATCTTTTATTTCTTCTCTATTTTGTTTCTTCTATGTTTCAACTTCTTCTGTCTTTTATTTCTTCTCTATTTTGTTTCTTCTATGTTTCAACTTCTTATGTCTTCTACTTCTTCTATGTTTTGACTTCTTCTGTCTTCTACTTCTTCTGTGTTTTGCTTCTTCTTTATTTTGACTTATTTCAAGTTCCAGAAACGGGTCCGACGTCGTATGGTATCAGAAGGAGCATGAAAGTTAGACTCAGAAAACAGGGTCTAACATGACTTCTTCTATCTTTTACTTCTTCTGTGTTTTGCTTCTTCTGTGTTTCGACTTCTTCTGTCTTCTATTTCTTCTCTATTTTGTTTCTTCTATGTTTCAACTTCTTCTGTCTTTTGTTTCTTCTATGTTTTGACTTCTTCTATCTTCTACTTCTTCTGTGTTTTGTTTCTTCTGTGTTTCATTTCTTCTACACACTTAACACACTTCATCAAACTAGTTCATTTATTTCTCACATTATTATTATTTGATTGTCATCAAAACTAATTGTCATAAATTCCTCCTGACTTAACATAGTCTTGTCTTGGGATCTCATTACTCTGTTTGTCATTAAGACTCTTTTCATGACACATGACTGCTCCGGCCAAAGACTCCTAAGTAATGACCTCGACAAGAGGCCGTAGGTATCATCTCTTTCTTTCAGGAGTGGTGAATCCTTTATTGGTTACTTAATTACCTTCGAATACAAATAGCTATACCTAATCACCACCCCAAGAGTGACCTCGTCTTGAGGTAACAAGGAATGATGTCAAAGCATAGGATTTATATCTAAGATATCCTTGAGTACCTAAGTATAAGGATATTTGCACCATTGCTATGATGAGATTAATCATTGACATTCAATAGGTCATCCATATGATAATCTCATAGTGGGTCATCCGATGTTCTTACTACCCTTAGTAAGCATCCACATGTTAACTCTAAACAACTCATGCTTACAATTTATAAGATCCACTGGTTGATCTAGTGAAAGAGTATAACATGTTCTAATCTGTTTAGATTAATAATGCCCTGTCTTATTAATCTTATGACTATGGATTATTTAGATACTAACATAATTGCACATGACAAGAATTTCATTATCATGATCTCATCATGATTTCCTTCATGCTATTTTTGTATCATGGACTTCATTAATTCGATTTAAGATCAATATCAATTCATATATAAATGAATATCAAATTAATGAATAATGCCTTTTGCTTTATTAATCAAAATAAAGTCTGTACAAAAGTTCTAAAGGTGATTGCTTTTAGAGCACTACTCTAATAATCTCCCACTTGTACTAAAGCCAATCGCCTTTGTATCTAATACCATAGGCGAGTACACAATAATCAAATTTTTCTTGAGGAAGGAGCTTAGTCAAAGAATCAACAATGTTCTAATCTATAAGCACTCTCTCTATCTTTACATCACGTCTGTCAATCGTCTCCCTAATCAGGTGATATCTCTTGAGTATGTGTTTGGACCTTTGATGAGACCTTGATTCTGCTTGAGTAATAGCCTCATTGTTGTCAAAATACAACAATATTGGCTGTACTATGCTAGGAACCACTCTAAGTTCCATGACGAACTTCTTGATCCAAAAAGCTTCTTTTGCCGCTTCTGCAGCTGGAATGTACTCTGACTCGGTCTTCAAATCTATAGTCGTCTCTTATTTGGAACTCTTTCAACGGATTGCTCCACCATTTAGTGTGAAAACTTAACCTGACTGGGATTTGGAGTCATCCTGGTCAAATTGAAAACTGGTTTTTGTATGCCTACTCCCTAGAAGATCTCCACTGGCATTTGTATGCCTACTCCCTAGAAGATCTCCATTTCCATATATCAAGAATACATCCTTAGTCCTTCTCAAATACTTTAGGATATTCTTGACAGTCACCTAGGGACCCTCACTAGGATCTGATTGATATCTGCTCGTAATACTTAGAGCATATGATATATCGGGTCTTGTATATAATATAGCATACATGATTAATCCTACTATCGAAGTATACGGGATTATTCTCATGTGAGTCCTCTCATCTTATGTCTTGGGACACATAGATTTTGAGAGTTTTATCCTATGAGTTATAGGAAGAAGCCCTCTCTTGGAATGCTCCATGTTAAACCTATTTAGCACTTTTTCTATGCATGTTGACTGTGAAAGACCTAGCAACTTCCTTGATCTATCTCTATAGATCTGTATTCCCAATATGTAAGTTGCTTCCCCAAGGTCTTTCATGGAAAAATTATGGGACAACCAAACTTTTACTGATTACAAACTTGAGACATCATTTCCTATAAGAAATATGTCATCCACATATAACACAAGGAATATGATAGCACTCCCACTAACCTTCTTGTACACACAAAGTTTATCAGGATTTTGTGAGAAACCAAACTCTTTGATTGTCTCATCAAATCGAATGTTCCAACTCCTAGATGTTTGCTTCAACCCATAAATGGATTTTTGAAGCTTGCATACCTTTCTACCATCTCTGGATACGAAGGCCTCAGGTTGTTATATACATCCTCAACTAGGTTTCCATTTCGGAAAGTTGTCTTCACATCCATCTGTCATATTTCATAATCATAATGAGCAGCAATAACTAGGAGTATTGTAATGGATTTAAGCATAGCTACAGGGCTAAATGTCTCATCATAGTCAGTTCTTTCTATTTGACAATAACCTTTAGCGACCTTCCATGTTGATTTTCTTCTTAAAAATCCATTTACGCCCTATAGGTTTTAACCCCTCTGTTGGGTCAACCAAAGTCCACACTTGGTTTTCATATATGGAATCCATTTCGGATTTCATGGCTTGAAGCCATTTTTTAGATTCAAAAAACTTCAGAGCCTCTTTATAGGTTGTAAGCCCATCGTCCTTTATGAACAATACGTTATTGTGCTTGCCAATGAGAAATCAAGATCTCTCTGGAGCATTACATATCCTACTTGGCCTACGAACATTTTGTGTGTCAGAAGGTTCAACTGTTGTCTTATCTCCATCAACAACAATTTTGGGTTTAGGCAATTGATTTGCGTCTGTTTAAGCATTATGAACTTTATTAAGTTCAATTTTGCTCCCACTATCTTCTCTTAGAAGAATCCCTTTCTCTAAAAGGATAGCATGCTTTGAGAAAAACACCTTTTGCTCTAAACAATTATAGAATTGATATCCAATTGTTTCCTTAGGATATCCTATAAACAGACATTTATCAGATTTCACTTCAACCTTGTCTGATTGAATCCGCTTCACATAAGCCGAAAAATACCAAACTTTCATATGAGAAAGGTGGGGGCTTCTGTTAGTCCATATCTCATATGAAGTAACTTCAACTACCTTTGAAGAGACTTTGTTTGTTACATAAACAGCAGTCTCTAGTGTATAATCCAAAAAGGATTTTGGTAGATCTGCTAAGCCCATCATTGACCTTACCATGTCTAACAAGGTTCGGTTTCTCCTTTCAACCACACAATTATGTTGTGGTATGTAAGGTGGACTCCACTAGGATACTATCCCATTCTCTTCAAGATAAGATAGAAATTTCTTGTTTAAGTATTCACCACCTCAATATGATCGAAGTGCCTTAATACTTCTATCGAGTTGTTTCTCTACTTTATGTCTAAATTGTTTGAACATTTCAAACTCTTCAGACTTGTATCTCATTAATATCATGAATAATCATTGATAAAAGTAATGAAGTACACAAAACCGCCTCTGGTATGAATGGACATCGGACCACATACATGAGAATGTATTAGGTCTAATAACCCATTCATTCGTTCAACCTTTCCTTTAAAAGGTAAATTTGTACTCTTACCTAATAAGCAAATTAGGTCTAATAACCCATTCATTCCTTCAACCTTTCCTTTAAAAGGTAAATTTGTACTCTTACCTAATAAGCAAGATTCGTATATGTCATATGATTCATAATCAAATGACCCTAGGTTACCATTCTTGTGTAGCTTAATCATGCGTTTCTCACTTATATGGCCAAGTCGACAATGCCATAAGTAAGATGATTTTAAGTTATCTTGTTTTTGTCTTTTATTGTTATTGATATTTAAAATTGGATTGAACATATCTAAAATTTAAATTCCATTGCACAATGTAACAGTACCATACAACACTTCATTCAACTTAATTGAATAACCATTGTTTGAAAAAGTTAAATGAAATTTCGCTTTATTAAGACATGAAACAGATACAATGTTTTTAGTCACAACGGGTACATAATAGTAAATTTCCAAAATTAACTCTAACCTACTAGGAAGATACAAAACATATGTCTCTACAGCTAATGCAACAACTTTTGCTCCATTTCTCACACGTAGGTCCATCTCTCTCTTTTTGAGCGGTTTACTATCCCTAGACCCAATATATCAACACGTATGTGTGAGCCACAACTAGAATCTAATACCTGAATGTTATGATCAGAAATAGTATTAACCTCAATGACAAATATATTACCTGAAGTAGACGGTGGGGCATCTAATGCCTTCTTCTGCTTCAGTGACTCTAGATAAGCTTTGCAGTTCCTCTTCTAATGTCCTTCCTTGTTGCAATGGAAGTATATCCCTTTTGGTGCTGTCTCCTTTGTCTTCTTCTTGGCTAAACTGCCCACTAGCCTCTTGGACTTCTTTTTCTTCTTTTCAGAGTCCACCAGCATCAGAGCCTTACTGTCCTTCTTGACAGTTTGCTCAGCAGTTTTGAGCAGATTAATCAACTCAGGTGTCGTTGTGGATATTTGGTTCATCTAATAGTGAAGTACAAACTGTGAATAACTATCATTCAAACCAGTCACAATTAAGTCTATACTTAATTCATGATCCATAATGACCCTAACTTCCTAACCTCTCAATATATCCATTCATCTTCAGCACATACTGCACTGGAGATGATCCCTCAAGCATCTTAGAATGGAAAAACAACCTCACGGTCTCGAACCTTTCAGACCGAGCTTGCTCATCAAACAGTTCCCTTAGATGTTAGACTATGGTATGAGCATCCATAATCTCATGTTGTTTTTAGAGTTCTGGTGATATAGAGGCCAGCATTATATAGGTAGCCAACTCACTATCATCCAGTAGCTTCTTGTAAGCTCTCTGATCTTCATCAGATACATTAGCAGTAACAGGATTGGGAAGTGATTCATCTAATACATATCCTAGTTTTTCGGATTTGAGAACAATTCTCAAATTCTGTATCTAATCCAAGAAGTTTGATCCTGTGAGTTTGTTGGAATCTAACAAGGAGCGTAAGTTCACACTAGAAGACAATTTACGATTTGATAACTTAGAAGAATGAGAGAAAGTGTTAGAATTTACACTTAATGCATATCAATAAGGAATTTAATAATATGCATTATGGGTCCCACTATTCTTATTCAAATCCATAGCCCTCACTACGAATTCGAGAAAACTTATAGTTTTCGTAATGGGTCAATATCCAATATCACCAAGAATGACCGTGGGTTTACCTAACAAGCCACCTTAGGTCAATTAGTAGGTATCATTCATACCAACTGCATTCAATTATACAACTATCAACTTGTGCCATTAATTGTTGATTTAGCACACTCATTGCGTCACCAACTCTTGATTTGTATACATCCCATATATATAACCCAACTTCGCCTTTGTCCACGTTGACCTTGGGTTTGCCAACAAATCAACACTTCTAGTTAGGACCAACCCATTAATCCGAATCTCTAATTTCCATGGTTCGAACATATTTATGTAGAGCAGGCTTGGGTTTGCCCAAAAATCTAACTTTAAAAGAACTCTGATTCTTTCCATGTCAATGGAAGGCATAAGTCCTAATATTTTGGCTGAGGGATTTGTCCTTTGGTCTCATCAATACTTGGATAATCTTGATTATGTATATCACATATACATTTAAATCATGGACAACTCAATTGAATTGAGCCTATGTCCATAAATACCATTAAAATGCATCTAATGCATGTATCACACAAAGGAGATTTAAATTTAGGTTATGACTTGACTATGCATCCAAAGTTCATGATTCGATTCAAATCTTGAACCTAATCGGGTACTAGTGTTAGTCTTAGCTAATCTGAGCTAAAAATGTGATTCGATTAGGAACCCTAAAATTTAATTATTTTAATGTTTAGATTAAACACTTTAATCCTAGTTTATAAGCCTTTATCTAGTCACACTAGAAATGCTATGCTCTACTTGGATTATTTCTAAATTAATCCCTAAGGTTTCCAAGATTCCCGTGCACCAATTAGTTCTCTATAATATCCCTAGGTCATCTCAAATTTATCTAAACAATTTTAGCACATGCTAAAAATATCTTGACGGCAAAAATCGTCAAGATAATTAAGTTAACCTACTAGATACTAAAGAGTCTGATTCGATATTCACAAAATTCCTAGAATCCTAATTTCAAGCATATGCATTAAGCATGTTATTTTCATCAAAATAATATATTTCTTATCACATAAGAACCTTATTTAGGTCTCATAACTGAAATGCATCCATTGTAAGTCATTAAGTAAGTCAATCCCATCAACTTTCAAAAAGTTGACCAATGTTGACTTTGACTTTATTTATTAATTGAATCAAATTCAATTAATTCTAGAAAAATTCCAGAGTCTTATATACATTTTAAATGTGTCTAATAAAAAATTGCAGGACCTAATTCTTAGGAATTATTTATTAATATGACACTTGTCACATTACTTTTAACACTAGTCAACTATTACATCATGCATGCATAAGATAACCACTTTAACAATAAGTGTCATGCATCTCATACACGTGGCAACATCTCATCTTACATGCATGCATAAATTCTATAAAAAGTTTTATAAAACTTAATATGGAATTTTCATGCATGCATGTTCATCACATTTCTAGAATTTCTAAAACCTCATATATGCATCAGGCTGAAACTAAATTCGTAATAAAATAGCAAATGACATTAAATTGCATTTTCCTTTTACAGAAACATAACATAACATCTTATCAACATTTTGGTAAAAGAAAATAGAATTTTTTTCTATAATTAATACGAAATTTTCAAATTCAGTACATGCATTCAGTTTTCCATAAATTCCCAAAAATCAACATATGAATAGTTTAGATATTAATTTGAAATAAAATAGCAAATGAAAATCAATTGTAATTTCCTTTGTAAGAAACATAAAATAACATCTTATAAACACTTCTGAGAAAGAAAATCAAAAAAAAGTTTCTACAATTTACACAAATTTTTACAAATAAACATGCAAGTCACCCACAACCCAACAAACAATTTGCACATGTTCAATACATCATCTATTACATACATAAACTAGCTTTGGTACCACTGTTAGGTTAGCCATGGTTACATGCATCACATGCATACAGATGCAGCGGAAGTGTCAGAATCAAGATTTCGGTATCATGACAACCCAGAAACCACAAAATCCAATATGCATGCATAAATTTGTATAAAAGAACATGAAATGTAAACCTTTTACATTATGTATCTCCTCCTTTCTTATTTTTTCTCCTTGTTTGGGTTGTTGCAAACACCAAAACCTTCCTTGATCACCCAAGAACATGCAAAGAAGGAAGATGAAATAATGTGTAAGGATTTTAGAGCACCAAACTTGATGAATTGAAGTAGATGTTCAAATGGGTGTTAGTTCAAGGTTATCTTGCATGCATGTTTGATCTATACAACAATTGCATAAATTTGCATAAAGATAACTCAAGAACTCTTCTTACTCTCTCTAGAACCTTTCTTTATCACTAGAGTGTGTAAGAAGTGAAAAAAGCTCGTGTACATAAGTGAAGAACTCACTTATATACCATTTTGTGACTTCTGTCACGACCACAATCATGGCATGTCTCGTCTTCTGCCACGATCATGGCCCTTTGAGGCACTATCGTAGCCTGCTTAAACTAGGCTATACACACTTGTTTTTCATCTAATTTTTTATGCATGCGACCCTTAGGTTCTCGGTTATTTTAGGCACTTAACTTAACTCCTAATTCAAGCACATCATGAAGGATTTCATGATTCCTATTTACCGAATTATAAGTAGATTAGCACACAAACTCTTTGATAATTAATTATCCAACTTATGAATCTTTCCACAGACAATTACCATGCAATTCATCCTTTCACCATACCATACCCCATTTGGTTCGGAGCATGGGCTATGTGTCAACTCCCATTAGACTGGCTATGTCGCATCTAGGCCAAGTGATGTTAGTTCTTATCCTGGATCTCATTACTCTATATGTCATTAAAGACTCTCTTCATAACATATAATTGTGTTAAGTCAAGAAGACTTTACTTCTTCTATTGATTTTGATGAAAGTCAAATAATAATAATAATAATAATAATAATAGAATCGTGTGAACTGTTTTGATGAATTTGTTAAGTGCGCAGATAACTATAAGTGGCACAAATAATCAAAATGAGACAATACTTAAAAGCTGAATAAGACTGATCAGACGAAGTGATCAAGTCTAGGACATCAGATGAAGCGTAAAGCATACAAAACGAAGCAAGATGATATAATTAAAGACTGTGCTCAGAACGTCAGTTAGTTGGAGTTGGTTACAGGACTCAACTAATAACAAACTTTATAAGACTCGATAAGCAGTTTTCTCAAGAAAAACGTTGGAGACTTAGACTATAAATATTAGTTGTAGTCGTAAACTTCAAAATTAATTTTTTACTGTACAAAAATACTTAGAGAAATTCTATGCTCAAATGCTTATGCTGTGAACAATATTCTAAGAGAAAAGAAAGAAAGAAAGAGAGCAAATACATCTGTAATGTAAGTGTGAAAAACTCAAAAAATATCTTTCGAGAGGACAGAAGGCTAGAGCCTGAAGAGACTAAGGAAGCAGATAAAGAATACTTTATGAAAGAGACCTAAAGAGGCTCTGAAAGTGTAGAAATAATACTTGTAACATTGAAGGAGATAGTGAAATCTTAAACAAACTCTGAGGACTGGACGTAGCCCAAGGTTAAGGGTGAACCAGTATAAATCGCAGTGTCATATTCTCTAACTCTTACCTTTTTAATTCTTTTATTGTTAGAAGAATAGACACTAATTTTTGCTATTGCATTACTCATCAAATCAAGTACATTGTTTAAACTCGTAATCATCTGAATTTGTCAAGAAAATCAAGAAGTTTTTAAAGATTCATATCTTAGACAATTTAACACAATTCAACCCCACTTCTTTTGTATTTTACATATTATAAGTGATTTCTATATTAATAAGTGATTTACTTCAAATTGCTCTGGCCAAAGACTCTCGAGTAATGACCTCGACAAGAGGTCGTGGTATCATCTCCTTCTATAATGAGTGGTGAATCCTTTATTAGCTACTCAATTACCTTCAAATATAAATAGCTGTACCTAATCACCACCCTAAGAGTGACCTTATCTTGAGGTAACAAGGAATGATGTCAAAGCACGAGATTTATGTCTAAGAAATCCTTGAGTACCTCAAGTCTAAGGATATTTGCACCATTGCTATGATGAGATTAATCATTGACATTCGATAGTTCGTCCATATGATAATCTCATAGCGGGTCATCTGATGTACTTACTACCCTTAGTAAGCATCCACATGTTAACTCTAAACAACTCATGCTTACATTTTATGGGATTCACTGCTTGATTAAATCAAGGAGTATAACATGTGCTAATTTGTTTGGATTAATAATGTCCTGTCTTATTAATCTTATGGCTAGGGATTATTTAGATACTAACGTAATTGCACATGATAGGAATCTCATTATCATGATCTCATTATAATTTCCTTCATACTATGTTTTGTATCATGGACTTCATTAATTCGATTTAAGATCAATATCAATTCATATATAAATGAATATCAAATTAATGAAAAATGCCTTTTGTTATATTAATCAAAATAAAGTCTGTACAAAAGTGCTAAAGGTGATTGCCTTTAAAGTACTAATCTAATAGTTTTACGCACATATTTTGTTGCCACTCAAATTTGATGATAGTCTGCCCTTAAATCAATCTTGGAAAAAATGGTTCCCTGTAAAGTTAATCCAATAACTCGTCAACAGTTGGAATAAGAAACTGGTCATGCACGGTGACTGCATTAAGGGCTCTATAATCAACATAGGACCTCCAAGTTTCGTCCTTCTTTCAGACTAAGAATACTAGAGATAAGAATGGATTTATCCTTGAATGCATAATCACTTCTGCAAGCATCTCAGAGATGAGTGATTCCATATCTTTTTTTTTTGGCTGTGTGGATACCTATATGGATTAACATTGACAGGTTTTGTTCCCTGTATAAGATGAATATGGTGATTATGGTTTCATAGGGGCGATATACCCTTTGGAGCATCAAAGACATTCTAGAATTGAAGAAGTAGCTGTTGAAGTTCAGGGGATGAATGGGTTAATTAGGGCTTTCCTGTTCCTGGATGAAGCAACTATTGAAAGAAGTTGGGCTGAATTTATATCATCTTTCTTGGTCATACATCTGAATTGACAAAAGGTTGCTAGAGTGGGCTGATTGGGTTTGGTTCCTTGAAGTACAAAACAATGGCCGTCGACTTTTCCTTGCAATTTCATGCATCGTAAAAATGAATGACCAAATAAGGTATGAAGAGACACTTGAAACTTTGAGGGGTTTCCATCAATAAAAGTCTAAGGAGTTAGTGGTAGTGGTAGTTCCGACAATTGTATTGTAGGTAGAGTAGCTTCAATAGTCAACAATGCCCCAGTAAAGTCGTCGTCAGCTTGGAGCAACAAGAATGGAGTTGTACGATAACGATGACCTAGTTTACATTGGTCATCACAATTAAAGCAGAGCTCTTTGGCTCATCTTGCTTGTATTTCAGTTTGAGTCTATTAGGTTATTTGTAGTCTACTGTTGTCTTTTCAATCAAAGACTGATAAAGAAGATTTGATCTTGTAGGAATTAAAACGAGCAAAAAAATAAAGAACACTAATTTTACTTGGTTTGATAGCTTAAAATGCTATCTACATCCAAGGATCCCACACTTATGGTTCAAATAGTAACAAGAATAGGGAAAATTTACAAGAGATTGAGTGTTTTCTAAAACACTTGCAAAGAGTCTATCAACTCTCTAGTACCCTTAGATAAGTACTCTAGCAACTATCTCACTCTCTCTCTATTTCTATTACACTCAGATTTTTATTACAAAGTGTCAAAAACAATGTATTCTAAAATGATCTCTGTGTTCTTGACTGATGCCTAGTCGAACTATAGCAGTTGCTTTCGATTGTATTTCCATAAAATTAGGTATGAGTCACATGCCCCTCACATGTTCAACTTATACCTTATACTTTGCGTTTTCTATGTGTTGAATACGACTGCGTTTTGTATCATCAAGATATAATTCTATGCTTCTGCTCTTAGATCTAAAAGCCTCTCCTTCTTTCTTCTTTGTGAGCTTCAGACATAATATTCACACATATTCACAAATCTTCATCTCTACCTTCTATTGATTTTGTGTCTTCGTTGTGAGTTAATGAAGAATCTGTGAATATCTTCACATTTATTCCCTCCTTCTTCATTAGCCTTCACGGAGTCCATTGTTCTGTAAGTGTATTAGGAACCCAAAGAAAACCCTAGTTTTACAAAAAATGTGAGACCGAGAGAAATTGATTTCATTTGCTGTCGATTTCAAGGGCCTTTACTTATCTGTATGTAATCCCTACAATAAGTAAACTTTTTTGGAGTCACGACCTTTGTACTGAAATCGAATGGATTTAGTTCACTTGAGATTTTTTCCAAACTGAAGAAGCCCTCTGCGATTCTGTCTCTAACAAAATGGAGTCGGATGTCTATTTTCTTAGACCTTTCATGCAAGACAGGATCTTTGCTAAGGTAGAGTGAGCTTTGACTGTCAGTATAAATTGTTGCAGTAGCTAGTTTAGCTCAAATTTCTTTTAAGATGTCTAATAACTATAATAACTCTTTTACCCCTTCTGTGATTCTATAAAACTCTGCTTCTGTAGTTGATAATGATACTATTAATTGTTGCTGTACTTTCCAACTAATTGTGTTTCCTACTAATGTGAAGAAATATACTGAAACTAATTTTGTTGTGTCTTTTTCAGTTGTATAGTCTGCATCTAAAAAGCCATGTATGCTTAAATTGTTGTATTTAGCTAACTTAGCTTTAGAGAAACACGATTTATAGCTTAAAGTTCCAACAAGGTATCTAAAGACATTCGTTATATCTTGCCAATGCTCAAAACCAATGTTAGCCATGAACTTGCTTAGAATGCTAATTGCATAAGCAAGATCAGGTCTAGTACATAGCATTATGTACATAATACTACTAACCCCAACATCATAGGGGTAGTTCACCATAGCTTTCTTCTCTTCCCCGGTTTTGGGGATCTTACTAGCAACGATCTGAAGATGTGAGCTTATAGGAATAAAGTTAGGCTTTGCTTGTTCCATGTTGAACTGAGCAAGCGCCTTTCGAATGTAATTCTGTTGATTCAACCATAGTTTTCCTTCCATCCTATTCCTTATAATCTGCATCCCTAGGAGCTTCTGTGCTTCTCCCATATCCTTCATATCAAAATGTTTGCATAAAGCATTCTTCACTTTAACTATTCTGCCTAGTTCTTTTCTAGTGATGATTAGATCATCTACGTAGACTAACATATAGATAGCCTCTATCTCTCCTAAATCCTTGTAGTATAGACAGTAGTCATAGGCACTTCTGATGAATTTCATCCCAGTTGCTACCTCATGAAACTTCTTGTTCCACTGTCTAGGTGCTTGTTTCAGCCTATATAAGGACTTCTGAAGCAAGCAGTAATAATCAGGCTTGTCTTTGTCTACAAATTCGACTAGTTGTTTCATGTAGATAGTCTCCGTAAGCTTTCCATATAGGAAGGTTGTTTTGACATCCATTTGATGGATTTCCCAGTCATAGATAGTAGCTAGCACTAGAACAAGTCTAATGGTCTTAAATTTGACTACTGGTAAGAATATTTCCTTATAGTCAACTCCCTCTTTCTGTTTATACCCCTTAGTTACAAGTCTTACCTTGTATTTCTTAGGTTCAGCTTCTATTATTCCCTCTTTCATCTTGAACAACCATCTGTTCTCTATTAATTTGGCTTTAGGAGGTCTAGGCGCCAAAGTCCAGGTCAAATTCTTCATTAGAGAAGAATACTCCTTCTTACAAGCCATCTTCCGTCGATCAACATCCTTTCTGTTCGTAGCTTCTTAAAAGGTTTCAGGTGCCCTATATTTTATAGATTCAGCCACAAGACATGCAAATTCAACCAAGTTTGAGTCAGTATATCTCCTATTAGAAATTCTCTGTCTTGGTTGCCTATCTCTAGTGAGTTGATAGTCTTCTAGATCTCCTTGGGGGTCATCTATAACTGTGTGTGGGGCTCTCTCCTCACTCTCACCTTTAGTTTCTTTTGTCCTTTGTTCATGATGTATAGAGTCTTGCACAGTTTCCGCATCATGAGATTGAGTACTACCTCTTTCTTCTGTTTCTAGTGGCACATAGAAGGGGACTGAACTACTTGGTGATCCAAGTTTCTCCTGAACTTCTTTTTGGAGGTTTGATCTTGAGGAGTTCCTACGCAACAGAAGGAAACTCATTTTCCTTGAAGATTACATCTCTGCTAATAATGGTTTTAAAACCTCCCTTTTTAAGTAGTAGAACCTTGTAACCTTTGACTCCTTCTGAATAACCTAAGAATATCCCCTTTGCTGCTCTAGGTTCCAGCTTTCCTTCCTTCTGATGTGCCTAAGCAACACATCCGAAAGTCCTTAGATGAGCCAGGTTTGGTTTCTTTCCATTCCATACTTCTTAAGGAGTTTTGTATTCATTTGTAGAGGTAGGGAGCCTGTTAACTAGACAAGCTGAAGTCTTGATTGCTTCTCCCCATAGAGTTTGTGAACAGCCCGAAGATAGTAGCATACACCAATTCTTCTCAAGGAGTGTCTTGTTGAGTCTCTCAGCTACACCATTCTGCTGAGGTGTAGCTCTCACTGTCTTATGCCTTAGAATACCTTTCTTACTGTAGTAGTCTTCAAACTCCTTATTGCAGTATTCCATTCCATTATCTATCCATAGGCATCTCAACTTTTTTCCAGTCTAGTTTTCCATAAGTGTATGCCAAATTTTGAAGATTTCTAATGCTTCATCTTTCCTCTTCATAGGATATACCCAGCATTTTCTATATTTGTCATCTATGATAGACATTAAGTATAGGTTCCCTCCTACAGTGGACACTTGAGCTGGCCCCCAGAGATCACTGTGAGCATATTTTATAATCTTTTCAGCCCTCCTTGCTTCTTTCTAAAAACTTGACTTGTGGTGCTTTCCTAGCACACATGATTCACAGAATTCTAACTTCTTTATGTCCTTTTCTGGAATCAGTCCTTGTTTACTGAGATGCAAGAGACTCTTATTCCCTGCATGTCTCAACCTTGAATTTTATTAAGTAGTTGAATCAGGCTCTCTATTTTATGTAACTTGGTTCACTTTAGTAGTGCCTATAATATAGTACAGCCCACATCTTTCAAATCCTCTGATGATGACTTTACCATCCTTTATGATTTCTTTAAGTCCATCCTTAGATCTAATCTGAAATCCTTGTTTGTCAAGCATGCTTTCAAAAATTAGGTTCCTTCTTACTCCAGGCACAAATCTAACATTGGATAGGGTTCTCCTCTTCCCATCAAAAGTGTTGATGGAGATATTTCCAATCCCTTCGATCCTTTGCTGCCCAGAATCTACCATCTTTACTTTGGCAGTGACTAGTTTAAATGTTGTGAACCAGTCTTTGTGAGGAGTTACATGCATAGTGCATCCAGAATCGAAGATCCATTCTCTACTGAGATCTTCATTCTCTTCAGTGAATGCCAGTATTTCATCATCACTTGAGTCCTCTAGTTTCTCTACATTCCTAGCATCTCCACTTTATGCAACTTTGTCTTTTTTCTTCTTTCTACAGTCTCTTGTAAAATGTCCCTCTTTATCACAGTAGAAACACTTTCTACCTTTTATCTTTTTCTACTTTTCATCACCTTCTTTATTGTGCTTATCCTTGTTATTTCCTTTCTGCCAACTCCCTTTCTTACTATTCCTTTTCTATGACTTCTTGTCATGATTATTTTCTATGAACATCATTTCTGCTTCCTTCTTGAATGGGTTAATATCTATTATTTCTTTCATTAATGAATCCAGTACCCTCTTAACAGTGAGGGATTCTCCACTAGCATGCTTGATCGCCTTCTTGAAAGCATTACATTCAGAAGGTAAGGCTTTTAGAATTATTACAGCTTGATGCTCTTCTGAAATCCTTTCGCCGGTAGCTTCTAAATCTTGCACCAACTTAAAGAAATAGTCTAGATTATCATCAAGAGAAACAGAAGTGTTCTTTTCCTACCATTTTGAATGTAGTTTAAAGAAACACGAGAGGAAAGTTACTTAAAGAAATTCTTGATGAACCTTGATGCTTTGAGTAGCCAAGAATTGGCCAAGAATTTGCGAATTGGCTCTGATACTACTATTGTTAGGTTATTTGTAGTCTACTGTTGTCTTTTCAATCAAAGTCTGATAAAGAAGATTTGATCTTATATGAATTAAAATGAGCAGAAAAATAAAGAACACTAATTTTACTTTGTTCGATAGCTTAAAATGCTATCTACGTCCAAGGATCCCACACTTGTGGTTCAACCAGTAACAAGAATAAGGAAAGTTTACAAAAGATCAAGTGTTTTCTACAATACTTGCAAAGAGTCTATTAACTACCTCAGATAAGTACTCTAGCAACTCTCTAACTTTCTCTCTATTTCTATTACACTTAGATTTTGATTACAAAGTATTGAAAACAATGTATTCTAAAATGATCTCTGTGTTTTTGACTGATGCCTGGTCTACCTTATTTAGGACTAAGTAGCAATTGCTTTCGGTTGTATTTCCATAAAATCATGTATGTGTCACATGCCCCTCACATGTTCAACTTACGCCTTATACTCTGCGTTTTGTACGTGTTGAATACGACTACGTTTTGTATTATCAAGATATAATTCTATGCTTCTATTCTCATATCCGAAAGCCTCTCGTTCTTTCTTCTTTATGAGCTTTGGATATAATATTCACACACATTCACAAATCTTCATCTCTGCCTTCTGTTGATTTTGTGTCTTCATTGTGGGTTAATGAAAAATATGTGAATATTTTCACAGAGTCAAACGACAAATAGGGTAGGTGGCTGTAGATGTTGGTGGTTTAGAGGTGGTAAGGTGAGGCTTAGAATCTACTGATTGTTTGGGCAGTATAGATTGCGAGCCTCCAATCTTGGATTCAACAAGTTTGTGAGAGCTAAAGCTTGGGTCAAAGAACTGGGTTTCAAAACAACGATTTCTCCCTGAATATTGTGGCGCAAGCCAGAAACAAAACAATTCAGGATATGCTCATCTGTTAATCCAGATATATGATTTGGTAGATTCTCAAATTCAATTTCGTATTGAGTGACTGAAGGCTTAGCTTAAAAAGTGACGTCCGAGTGCTGATAAATGTACAGGGGCCAAATTGTAGTTCCAAGGCTCTGGTAAAGGTTTCCCAATCGTTCAGTTGGTTGTTGCGGTGCATTCACTGAAACTAGGTAAGTGCTTGATCAACCATAAAGAAAGCAAAAATGGCTAGTCTCTGCTGAGGGGGAATAGAATAAAATGTAAAATATTGTCCGGTTTGAAACAACCAGGCATGAGGATTAAAGCCATCAAAATTACTAAGAAAGAACTTTGGTGTTTTGCATTGAAATGATGGCGAGGGATTGGGGAGAGCAGATCCTGAAGATCAAGATGGTGTGACTAGTAAAGGTGGAAGGTTATTGGAGGATTGGGAAACATATGATTTTTCCATACATGCAATTTTAAGTTGAAGATTGATGGAAGAGTTTTCTACTTACTCTTTACCCCATGACATAATCTTTAGTCCAGAGTGGATTCTTAGGCTACCTCTTGGCCCTTAGGCCTCCATCCTTTACCATGCTCGTAACAGCAAGTTGGCACAAATAATAGCCAACGATTATTGGATAATGGGAAGCAAATAAATAACAGTGATAACCACCACTGCAAGTTTTAAGCCATAATCTAAACTCGAGTTGATCTTTTCGTGATTTATCAGTGGGCAATATTTGCGGAATTGCTAATGAAGTGAGGATGTTGCTGTAGTTTATCTAGCATTAAATATCGACATGATAGCAAAGAGAAAAAAAACAGAGATCGATGGAGACTAATTAAACCATATCATTAATAACTCTGTAACCAAAATTTTACCAGGGCTAATTATGATTTAAATGAATAAAATTTATTATGATAAAAATAAAATCGAATCTAATACGGTGCAATACGTCCATCGTATTTAATATTATTCTCAAACAAATGCACCACATCACGGCAGTCTACTTTCTTGGATAATAAGATTCGGGATGTGAACTCTAATTTCAATATGCGGAGAGAACCTTTACAATTTATCAATTTATCATACAATCACAATATACAAAACAGGAAAATCTTGATAAGTTTGCCACAATAAATTTATTTCCACTCTCTCCCTCCCTGCCTGTGGCGACAGTAACTCGGCAAATTATTAATAGAACAGCATCTTTTCCCACCTCGATAGAGAAAGAAAACGTCGAAGACAAGAACACGAGATGGAGTCAACACAAGATGGAGTCGCTCTATGTCAGCATCCAAAACCAAAAATCAGAAATGTGAACGCGTAATCACCAACACATTTCTTCCGGTAAAACCTACGTATCCATAGTGTTATCCTCGGACCTTGGCAATTCTCAATTAACATATCAATATTCAATACTAAAAGATAGGTGGTATGACCCAAAATTCACTTTGTTATGCTGTAGAACTATTATGATCAACAAGCAATAGAGCTGTCTACATTATTGATTTCAGTTCGTACTAATGAATCTCACAAAGTTATAATGTCAAATTTTCGAGATCAGAAAAGTGCACCCTACCAAGAAGCGTTCATGGAACCACTTTCAGGTTTTCCAGCAATATTTCCTGGAATCATCCCTACATTCATGGCTGCACATCAGTTGCCACATAACCATTCACTCTCTTCCATGAAGCCACAGAACGAAGGGTAGGAAATAACTAAAGTGAGCCCTTAAAAGAACAAACACATTTTAGTGAAGATTCAAGTAGCAACATAATGTTAATTCAAAGGTAGAAATTTCTGGAGACTATATAAAAAATCACCACGAAGGACTGCCACTATTCCATTCTCTTCCTCAACTAAAAACCAAAAACCAGAAACCAGTAATAAAGTCAAAAGTGAATTTGAGATTACTGAGTTTAAAAAGTCTTCAGCAAACAAGTAAAAGTTGAGCCAAGTAAACATGCTCTAACTTGCTACGGATCATGTCGTTGATTTAAGTGCAAGATGTAGAAGTAAATGTATCTCCTTTTATGTTTGATCTCAATATAGCAATGCATTATAATCATAAGTAAAAGAGCCTGCTGTTGACACATTTAAATATGTAAAACAAAAGGTTTCATTACACTGTTCATATTCTACATATCACACAACTGGGTAACATGTATCATACCAACGATTAGCCACCAATACGTATCATAGGTCTATTTCCAGTTTTTGCTATCTCAAACATTCCACCATGTGAAGCTTTCTTCCTTTTGACCTGAAGTTATAAAGAGATTATTAAGCCAAGTAGCAAATATGGAAAAGTTGCCAGGCTCAAAAATATGGGAGCCAAAGGCAGTGAGTGATCTTCCACCAACGAAAACATGAACATAGATTAATAGAATCGCCAAATGACATCACACCCACAGCCCTGATAAAGAAAGTATACATGTGTTGCATTCCTCTAGCCAAATTGTTTACAATGACTGTCTAAACACATCTGATTGCTTGAGAAACATGCAAGCAGCCTTCTAACCAAAATCAAAGACAAAAATCTGAGGGATGAACTTTTTTTTCTTTGACAGGATTACCTAAACATGCCCCAGATGAAGAGTACCGAACAAAGAAAATATCCATTATGCAGATATCATTATCAAGACAATCACAAAGAAGTCTTTAAAAACAAAGGGGTTTGAGAACAATCAAGAATGAATAAAATAAGTTTGAGCAAATATAAAATAGCATACCGCAGCCCCAATTATTTCTCTAAGCTCATTGTCATCAGCGCCATGACGAAGTGGATCTCTTAAGCTAACCTGCAAAAGGAAAACATAAGTAAAAATCACAAACCAAAAAAAAAAAAAGGAAAAAAGATACAAACTGGAAAAAGTTAAAGCCCTCCACTGATTCGAGACACAATATTATGTAGATATCCTGTTTTACCACAAGGCATAATGGTGTGCTGAAATTTAGAGAATTATGACTTCAAACTATAAAAACCTGGTGAAAAATGATATACTAACCCAAAAGAATGGAAAGTTTGGAAAATCTTAGACAACAGGCAATAAAGAATTTTTGTTTCCTCAAACAAGATCCTAGTATTCTTCAACAATAACACATATCCAGTTTGAGGAAATCCTAGTATTCTTCAACAATAACACATATCCATCAATATGACTGTACAATCACTCGAAGATGCAAAACGGAAAAGCATGGAACTATCAGTTATAAATCAACAACCTTTCTCCCCATATGGAATTATTATATTTCATCATGAGCAAACAATAAGAGAATTTACTCTTCTATTACCAATTCTATAAAAGACACTTGAAAAGTTAAATAGCAAATAGTCAGGATAAAGATAATGGAAGTTCATAAGATACGAAAACACAGAAAAAGGCAACTGAAGCAATAATAATTGACATTCGGTAGTAAGTTTTGCATCTAACATTGATTTTCACCCAATTTATACAAGTAGTCACAATATAATAGATATGCAGATGTTTTACCTCTGAAGGACCAAAGAGGCAGACTTTAAAGTTTCCATCAGCTAAAAGTCGCAATCTATTGCAACCCGCACAAAAATGCTGAGTCATTGACGTGATAAAAGAAACAGTCCCAACATGCCCATCTATCATGAAGTTCTTCGCTGTATCTGTTGGATGATCCTGCATCCTCTTAAGCTCTTTAAATTGTTTTGTCTGGTTAAATCGATAACAAAAGTTAGGAGAAAGCATTTAGGAATTTCTATAAAAGATCAACAGACAGACTTCCAACTTACCACTCTATCCCACATTTCTGAGAAAGGAACAAGCTTCCTAAAATTCCAGACATTTCCATCGAAAGGCATGAACTCAATAAACCGTACATTGATTGGTCTATCACGAGTCAACTCTACGAAATCACAGAGCTCATCATCATTAAACCCACGGATTACAACACAGTTGACCTAATAGCAGCCAGCATATGCACAAATTGAGAAGTATCAATAAAGCCTTTCAAAAAAATGAACAAATAAGAAAACATAAAATAATCACCATTCACCAAGGAATTTTAGAGAACATACCTTCACAGGATTGAAACCACAGCTTATGGCAGCACTGATTGACTCCATAACCCTTTCATGCCCTTTCCTCCTGGTCATGAGTTCAAACTTGGCTGGAACTAATGTATCCAAGCTGATATTTACAGCCGTAAGCCCACATTCTTTAAGTTTTGGAAGTTTTCTAAATAGGGTAATACCATTGGTAGTCATGGCCAAAGTCTTGACTCCCTTCAAATTAGACAGCCGTAAACATATCTCTTCTATATCTTTCCTAATTGTTGGCTCCCCGCCTGTCAAACGAATTTTATCCACCCCAGAACTAACAAAAATATTGGCTAAACGAATTATCTCATTCTGTGACAATAATTGAGGGCTAGAAGTAAGCTCTACACCCTCAGCTGGCATACAGTACTGACAACGTAAATTGCAACGTTCTGTCAAAGAAATTCTCAAGTAAGAGTGCATCCGCCCAAATAAATCAACCAACGTATCAGGAACAAGATCAGTATTCCGTGGATCTTCTGACCCATGAGAAGTTGTAAATGTCCTGAACATAAATCCATTGAAAGGATAATTTAATAAAGCTTTAAATATGCTAGTTCTGGATGCAAAACTTTTTCCAAGTTGACGATCAACCTGCAAGCATGTAAATTAACATTTTTAGCTTCCAAGTAATTTGAGCTAGAATTTATTTGCCAGCATCATTGCCAACACCAAGAAGACAAAAGCAAAGCTCAACTTCCTCAACTAAGAATGAAATACAAAACTTCATGTCTCGGCAAAATTCGACATAGAGTAACCAGCAGAACTACTGTGTCAGAAATATTTAAACAGCTTCAATATTTCCAAGTACTTATGTTTATGCATTTGAATCATTTGTCACATAAGAGCACATGTACATAATATTGGATGCTGGCTATGACATCAGCTTACTGTCAAATGCCAAATCAAATCCAATCAGCAAGCACTCATCAAAAACTATAGAAAAATGAGGAAGGGACATTGTATAGACATGGCAATTATAAAATGGAGAAGAGAAAGACTGATTACAAGATTGAAAGAGGTCAACATCTTAATCGATTTTATAGAACTGTAGACATTAGACTGTTTAGCCTTTAATGCAATACTTTATTTTCTTGTCCTTTAGTGAAAGAGAGAATGAAAGGGTTCTCTACTACCACCACATAATTATAATATAAAGATGAAACAAAAATAGGAGATCTACTATATAAGTGAAAATCAAATTGAGGAAGAACTTACAGCATGACAAAAAAGTGTTGTAGAAAGTACAGAAACACTTTTAAAGAACATCATTGCTTACTGCAGTCCACCTAGGGAATTTTTACCTAAAACGAAACAATTTATAAAATTAAAGGAAATAGTGAACACACATAACCATATTTATGCTTGGAGCTCAATCTCAATCAACAAATCACAGATAATAATCTTCATTTGGAGGGAGAAAAGAAGGATAAACATTTGTCACGTGGAAATAGTTTGCCAAAAGGCGTTAAAATGATACAGAAAATAAACTAAATATAAGTAGAATGAAAGATGAACAGAATGAAAATAGATCTGCACAACACAAGGCCAAGCGAAAAATCTTTGATTTGGTAGGATGAGCATGTTTTCGATTGGATTGAAGGGGTCCACTTTGAGTTGAGCTAGAATTTTAAGATAATAAGCCTTAGCCACTGAAAGTTGATCCTTTAGTTTCTTCAGCATAGAATCCTTCTTATCTTCTCTATCATATTCATGCCAAAGGCAATTGCTTACAAACTTCAGTTCATATAACTTTTCACTTCCTTCAAGCACCTTCTCCACCGCTGCCTTTCATGTCTCTCCTTCCATCCTCTCTTTTACTATCACTTCTAGAAAACGATGTGATAGGGAAGATAAAGATAACCCATCTAGTGTGATACTTCCTTTTCCTTATTTTCCCTCCAATAACCGATTTGGTGTGACACTTCAACTCACAGAACCAGTTCTTCCTTTCCACCAAACAAAATCATAGGTTTTCCTAGTTTACATGGAGACACAATCCAAATAAAGACCCACAATGGCATATGACTCAAAATATGATGCATCCAACATTAATTAATTTTATCCTACTTCACCCGACCTGAACTGATTCATTTTGATCCAATCTTACCCGATTACGCTCTCTTTTCTTAAGACTGAAAGATAGAATGCAGTTGTCACATCTTTCACCCAAAAAGTTGCTAGACATATTGACTCAAACTACAAAATCATAACAAGCCAAGCTAAAAAAATAAAACAAATTCCTTGATCATTTCAAACTTATTGAATCTAGACTAACTTGGCCCAACCCATTATGGACTAATTTGAATTGACCCATATGTAGTTGATTATTGCTAATTTACTCAAGGAATTTTCATGTATTCTCTCATTTCCCAACTCTACGTACCTTATCTAATAATGATTATCCAATAAAGACCCAGCTTAACATAAAGTCATCCACCTAACTCTAGATCTGGATGAAACAAAGTCACCCAACTAACTCTGGACTTATGCAATGAGTTGGATATCTTTCTATTACATATGCAACTCACCCCCTTTAACTCTAAACTTGGACGACATAGAAGTAAACACAAAGACAATTAACCAAGTGAATGTTAAGTTCATGTAAACTGGAGATCAAGATCTTGAAATGTACTAAAAACATTAACCACAAACAAAACTAACACAAAATGCACAAAGCAAACGCATATGGAATCCCTAAAATTAGCATACACCAACCAAATACTTTGGGGAAAAGAAAAAGAATGGGGAAATAGTTAGCTGATCATAATAAAACCTACTTTTAATAATAATTACCAAGAGTCATGCACATTCACACAACAAGGAATGGGAAAATAGTTAGCTGATCATAATAAAACCTACTTTTAATCATAATTACCAAGAGTCATGCATATTCACACAACAAGGATCCATTTTCTACAACTAATCAGTCGAAACACTACCATAGAAACTAATTCCCAAAATATTAGAACTTGAAAAATGATCAAAGAAATAGATACATTTCCCAATGTAAAGCATGGTTATAATAAATTGGACATCAAATGAGTAAAAATAACAAGCCAAATCCATTGACCGATGCATATGAAGCTGGAACTTGGAACTTACGTAAAAATAACAAGCCAAATCCATTGACCGATGCATATGAAGCTGGAACTTGGAATTTATGGAATAGCTATTACTAAAAATGTGTCTTATACTATCCAAAACAAAATATAAGCATAATCTAAGTTTCATGACTTCAAAACACAGAAGTTAAATTAAATATATTATGCATATGAATTACTACGAATTAGTGATGGGGAAATAGTGAACTAATCATAATAAAACCTACTTTCAAACATAATTACCAAGAATCATGGACATTCACACAACAGGGAACCATTTTCTACAACTAATCAGTCAAAAAAATATCACAGAAATTGGTTCCGAAAATATAGAACTTGAATAGATAACAAATTAGAATGATAATCAATATAATTAATAGTAAAGTAGGCACTAGCCCTGCATAACAATCAGTATCACAACGACATTTATGCATAAGAATAAGGTTTGAAAAAATCAACAATGTCAAAACAATGAAACATGTTCTTTTACAAGCAATCAAGTTTAAAAGACAAAATGATAATGCTAAAGGGTGTATATCTACTGTCAAATGACCAGAAGGGCCTGTATCTACTGACAAATGACCAGAGTTTTACAGCCACAGCCGAAAGGAGATTCAAAGGACTTGATTCTCTGAAGTAGAGTCTTACTGGAAAATTATGGATGCCCGAGATGACCCAAATTAAAGAATTTACGTCTACCAAACAACCTAACACTACAGAGTTGCATTAAGAAAAGGACCAACAAGAGCAATAATGTTGAGCTGAAACAAGGAACCTCACTTCTTAACAAATTCTTAGCCTAAAATTGAATTATTCAGGTCAATAAGATAAAGATAAGATGTTGTTTGTGTCTTGAAAACCCTTTTGTAAAGATATGGACCATATAGAATTTGAAAATCACAAGCCTTGAAATTATTGAAGTCTATTCCAGTACAGTTCAGCAAAACAAAATTAATCTGTCAAATTTTAGATGAATTACACAGCTGAAAATTTATTCTACAAATTAATCGTAATGTTACAATATGGGTTAAAAGCCAATCACTCTAGGAAACAACCCAAAATGAGTCATGGAAGATGATGAATAATGGCAATACAGATGTGGACTTTGAATGATCATAAGTTATAAGCCATGTAAATGTGTTGTCAGAGGCTGCCAACCTTTGTTATAAAGTCTAACAAGCCAATAAACCTAAAAACCTCCTATAGTGACAGCTAATAGAAAACCAAAGTTCAATCATGACTCCACCCAAGTAGCATGTTATGGACTGCAGGGCACTAGATAAATCCAAGCAGTAAAGTGGAAATTGAAGGTAATTAGAGTCACCAGAAAGCTGCTCATAGATAACAACAAAATACCCGAGACCTATCACCAAAGATGCCCTCAATATATCCATAAAGTCTTCTACCTCGTAGGAATAGGAAATTATCCTAAATGAAATGTTATGTTTTAAAAATATCAAAAGCCACATCACGACACGAAGAGTCTAATAACAACATGATTTGACAATTAAGTTACCTCTAAATCGACCAAAGAATTTCACAAGAAATGAGCAGTTAAAAGGAACCGAACTACAAAAAAGAACATAAGGATGAACACAAGCTATGAACAAAAGATAAAAATGACATGCCGAAAGATAAGTCAAGGCAAAGAAAAATAAAAAGGAATAGATCAACGAGACAAAAGAGGATTTGAATCAGTATAAGAAACTAGCAACAAGATGAAATAGCTCACCAAAACTTTAGAAATCAAACGTCCATGTGTTTGTGTGTGTGTGCGTGTTGGTAGTCTTTGAATGGTCAACGAAACATAATCAGAATTACTAGATATCAAAGACAAATATCAGTTTATGACTTATGTAAGAGGATCGCAACTAAAAGAAGGAAAGAAAAAGACGAAAAGAAGATACCAAACCCTAGCATTACCTCTCGTGATTCCTTCTCAACTAAGCCCAGTTAAGATTGCGAGGACATCTAGGTGATGGACTCTAGGTAACAATCGAGTAATAGAGATAAGGTGTGCTGGTTTCCTAAGATCCAAGATAGTTTGGGTTGAAGGAGAAAGGAAGGCCTGGTCAGGGAAAGGTAGGAATTCGTCGAAGGAAGTATGGCGATTGTGGTTCTAGATTTTGGTTAGAGACCAGAGCGAATGAAGTCAATGAGAGGGATGAGGAAGGGACAGGCACTCCAAAGAGGATCAGCCATTTTAAATGGATTGGAATAGACCAAAATGTCCTTGTTCTTTTTGTTTTTATTAATTCCACACAGAATTTTACAGATGTATGGTTGTATTTATTTCTACGATTGAAATCGACATGTTCAACAGATGTTGAATGAACTTGATTTCATAAAAGTCTCCACTTTACAAGGTTAGAAGGATGAGTCATTAATTATACCCAAATTTATCTTTATGCTTTTGTGTTTCGAATCTCCAAACTTCTGATAAGAAAAGAGTAATTTTATTAATTATGAAAAAATATAAATAAAATATATTTGGAATAAATAATTTTTATTTTTTTTAATTAAGAAAACCACAATATATTACAGAAACAAAATAAATTATTTTCGATACACCTCAAGGGGCTTCAAAAAGGAGTTATAAAACTACTGGTTTCGTAAGTGAACTATATAAGCAACATAAGATAATGAAGCATTATTAAGTAATGACGGCTGATCGCTAGACTTAATTCCAAGAGAAGTCTTTTTGAAAGGAGATTGAAACTTATATTTTTGTGAATGCTCAGATGCAGTCTGATCTTTGCCAACGCCATGAGATCTTTGATAAATGCATCTTCAACTGTGGCTTGAATTCTTTTATTTTTTCTATCGTCAAACATTCAGTTCATCAATAAACATTCATTAGGTGATGTTTTCTCTTAAATATAAATGAGTAGAAATATGTATTCTAAGCATTCTTATCAATCAACAACCTAGATATGATCGTACATGTGTTGTCATAACGTACATGTGTTGTCTTGTTCAGTGGTTTCGGGGGGAGGGGGGTGTTAGCTTTAATTCACAGCAATTTGGAAAAGAATGACAAAATTGAAAATCAACTAAAGTAATTGGATCTGAAAATTTAATGGACAAACTTTAGTTTCAGGTCACCGATGTTATCACATTAATATAGATCCTTGATATAAAATTCAGTTCATCAATAAACATTCATACCAATGAACAAGACAACACATGTACGACATGCATTAATCAAGATGAGTTTCTTCTTAGAATTTACCACTCTAACGTAAAGAAGGTAATCCTAATTGCTACTTGTGATTAACAAAACTGAACATCATATTTTATTAATCTGGCTATTAAACGAATCAATTCCTAATTATGCACCTAGAAATCAACCAATCCAATATAAAAAGCAATTTGGAAGACACTCAATGTTCTTCAACAAAACAAACTATATTGGAACATCTCACACATAATAGATGATAACATGGTTTCCCTTAACCAAGAAAAAGGAAGTTAGCTACTCATAACGAAAGTGAAAATCAAAGACATAACAAAACACAAAGTCTCCATCCCTGGTCTTTTTCTAAAGAATCCGAGAATATTTAGAAAAACACTACCGAAATGTAAACTACCCTAATGGAAAATCCGCAGAAATTGTAAAACTATTCTAACTCCTAAGCTACGTGACCAGTAATGTCCCTTCTTCTTTATCTCCTTCTATTTCTTCCTTTTCCATGATCTTTAGCATATCACACCTCCCAGGTATTCAGGTTGCAAATCCCCATCGTTAAGGTAGCAATCTGATCTTCTAAGATTATGAAAATCTCAAGTGAATCAGATCTGATTTTAAAATCAGATTCTACGGATGGTTTCCATCCTTGCACGTGCCCACGCTTAGTCAATGAATTTTCTGCCAGTCTGGAATTTCAACGATCTTTACTTTCCTTACCTCTTTTTGATTTAATTTCATCTTTGAAGTGTTGAAAATCATCTGAAAACAATTAAGAAAAAAATCCATCAATTTTGAATAATAATTTCAATACATGAGAGAAATTTATATACCAAATAAGTGCAAAATGACAGCTTAACAAATTCCCCCACACCAACCTTTGCTTGCCCTCGAGTAAACATGCCAAACCACTTTAATCTATCAATTCGTCCTTTATAAGATTAAGTGCACACAATCCATTAATTTGGGTAGCAAGACTTAGGTTGTAACATCCATGATAATCACTTTTCACTTATACAAATAAACAAAGTCAAAAAAAGACATCTTTGTTCAAAAGGCAAGTATGAAACCAAAGTGAATTCTTCTCACAGATTTCTCTCTTACACTTAAGTGTTTAAGGTCAAAGTATTTCTCTCAAATCTCTCTCTAACAGATTGCACTACCATAAGCTTGCAAATTCACCAGTTATCATTCATTCGAATTACTTGAGTTCATAGATCATAAGGACTTTATTATGGGTTATAATGGGGGCAGGTTCAAAGGTACGATAAAAATGGCAAAGGTTAATCATATGCATTCACAAAGTACCAAATAAAAGGGACATAAAATTAAAATTCTGAGATAAACACATGAATACAAAGGACTACAATTACTCATTACTAACTAATGCTACTATGCTTTATTCTGTTTCTTTTTTTCTTTTTTATCTTTTTTTAACTTGAAAAAATGCTAAAAACAAGGGAAAACAATAAAAACAAGGGAAATTACTAGCAGCATAATTTAATAAACACATGAGTAGAAGTACCTATAAAAATATCTCAAAATATAATACAGAACAAAAGTCCCAAATTACTCAATGCTTCATTCAACTAGTGATAGGGTAAGGATAATGGGGTTTTTGGGTTTCAATGTAAGGCGATTCATTGAAAAACAGGGTTAAAGGCTCAAAAGTGTTTGCAAAGGGAAAATAACTAGGTGGGTCATTTTTAAGCTAAAGGGTGTAAAAACAAAGAAGACCTTAATCATTTCCATAAACCATGTAATCAAACAATTTCAATCCGGTTCAGTGCAAGTTCTGAAGGCAAACCTCATTTGTAACACTCACATACCCCCTGGAAGGATATATGAATGTCACACAAAATAGCACAAACAAATCAAAACATACAAAAACTTCCAGTGAACAATTCAGACAAACATACATTAAATTGCATATTACGTAATACAAACTCACTGAAAAATGTAAACCAAACTGAAGTATTGTTGTTACAAATTTACAAACAAATTAACATATACATATCAAATACGAGCCCAAGAGTCAAACCAAATATTTTACATTATTTTTAAAACAACACTCAGACTTTATTGACCATTACGGTTGTCTTGTCCCAGTCTTTATAGACATCGCTAAATTGACAGAACTGAATCAAGTTATAGCACAAGCAGATATTAAATTTTAGAACAGTTGCTTAATTAACAGAACTGAGTATCAAAGAAGGCACAATCCCTTTAGTTTAAAACATCATTTTGTTTATTTCAAAATCCAACATATATCAAAATACACAATCAGATGATTGTTAATCCATCAACAGAAGTGGGTAACGGGACTTATACAGAAGATACCATAATTGGTATCAGATCACAGAAGAGACTTAAGTCTCAATAACAGAAGACACCGAAGTGTTAAAAACAGAAGACACCGAAGTGTCAATAACAAAAGACACCGAAGTGTCAATAAGAAAAGACACTGAAGTGTCACAGAAGCAACTGCAGACCCTTCTAGGCATGCCTATTTACCCACAACTAGGACTGAATAGTTTTAAAACAAAACAAGGTCATTTCAAACATTTCATGTGCAAAGCAAGTAGTCAATCATATTCACAATCAAATAGCACTTCCAATGATATAAACATGCATCAAACGCCTTGGACAGTCATTGTCCGGAATTCAGAACACAATCAGCATAAGTCAAATTCAATTCAGTAATAAACAAAACAAATCAAGGTGAGACCATCTTAGGTTACTCACAAAAGTTGCCATCTAAATTACTTACAAAATCTCCCTTATTGCTTATTGCCTCGACGTCCTGGCAATATCTAGAATCGGTCGCTCGATGGGTTCCTCTAAAATATTTAATACAAACACATATCATTATTGTGCACAATTATAAACTCATTTATGCACATGCATGTATACTGAATATGTATGATGCATGTTTATGACAAATTTTGGATTTCTTATCCTTAATCTTGTCACATTCTCAATCATACCAAATCATACTCAATTCCTCAATCCAGATTTATTTCACAACCAACTTTCGGGTCCACTTTGTTTAATTATTAACATCAGGTAGGTAAGGTAACTAGGTAATACTTCCTTCTAGCAAGTTATCCCTCTTTGTCTTAGGTTTCCAATGATACTAAGTTCATCTAATTTGGGTCAATATACTAAAAGTTATGCCCAAAATATTTCGGACTATTCTTAAGCTTCAACAGAATTCTTATCTTAACTTCCAATCAGATTCTGAAATTCTTAGAGGCAGAATTAGAATTCCATCACTTCAGACAATTTGTATACTTATAAATCTAGTTTAATTTAAAACAATAATCACTCCATTTGGAAAACTACAGATCAATATATAATCAGAATACTGAAGTATGTTCAGTAAAACCATCTCAGTTATCACACTTCAGTATAGTCATATTTCCAACTTAAATTATTCAATCAATCCATTCAAGAAAGTCCTAATTTTTTTAGTGGAGATGAATATTAATATCTTAAGAGTCCATTGGATTTATGAAGAAGAAGTTATAACCAAAAGAATGAAGGATGTTCAAAATTGTCAAACAGCATCGTGCATTACCTTTTTTTTTCCAACTTCTTCTAGCTCTTTCCAAAACAAACCTTTGGTCAATGTTACATGGTCATTTTGACAATGAAAATGAAATATTTAGTCCAAAAATTCTTATAAACATTTGTTCCTTTATGTTTTAAGTTTCTACTGACACCAATTTTATGCAATTTGGCTTAGTATTTTGAAAATTATCCCCAAATGACTACAGATTGTTCACAAACAGTGACAGATTCCAGATACTCAACTTCAAGCCAACTTTTGACATACTTAGTGACAGAAATCAACTTCGATGCCTTCACATCCAATTTGGATACCTACAGAGCAAGATATGGATAAAATACTGAAACCTGTCCAGTAGAACTACTCATTCGAACCAGTTTCCAGCATGTATCAAACCTCAATTCTCTCCCTACATAAAGTTACATGACCTACTCTTAATGAAATAACTTACAGAGATGATGATCCAAGCTTCAGAAAAGGTCCAGAAGTTGAGAGGGGGAGTAGGAGAATGAAATTTCGGTGGAGAGAAGAGACTAAAATGAAGACTTGCTCCAGCAGAATTTACCACATCCAAAGCTAGGTGTCATGAAATTGGAGCAACATATGTCTACATGCATGAGCTTCACGTGTCCCTTAAAGGAGATACCATATATCAATGATACATTAAGTCATATGTTACACACTTAATGCTGCCATTTGTCAGTGTATCAACTATATCAATGCTTTAACCATGCCAAATGTCACCAAGAATTAGTCCCCATATTAACCATCAATAAACTGTATTGATTTAAGTCAAATTTGACAAAGTTGTCTTCATGAAATTTGTAGCTTATCCTCTCAATGGTATAAATTTTGTAATTTTTGGACATTAGAATCAAAGATATGACACTTACAAGTTTGAGTGTCATATTTGTCTTGCAAAAAAAAAATCTCTACAACCTAGAGTTTTAAGTACTTTCAAGCCTTCTTATCACTAAATCTTCACCTAAACCTTATGTAAAGTATCCATAACATATTTTTCGAGACGTTGGGTTCAACATTAATACCTTAAATCTCTATGATGCCAATTTAATTCCAATTCTCCAAGCATGATTTTTTAAAAACATAATTAAGTCATATGAAAAATATGTACAATTTGGGGCCTTACATGATTAGAGGAGCATCACACAATACAAAGAAATGGAATGACATAAAGATGATGTCATTAAAGCTTAAATCTACTTACAAGTTTAATTCAATAATTAACCTTAATTTCACAACTACCTCATCACTCAAATGTCAAAATTTGACTAAGTTTACAAGATCAGTTATTGCAATCAATCAACATGATTCACCTTAGACTCACATAGCCTAATTTAATTTAATGCACACACTCAATCTCATCCAAACTAATATGATAAAGCTTGATGGTTTAACATGTATGACAAACATGCCAAAAAAATACGAAAAGAATCATACACAAAAACTGAAAACAAGGTCACACACATATAATCCAATTCCTTCCCCCACATCTAGACTAACATTGTCCACAATGTTAGGACATAAATTTGAAGAAGCACAAATATAAAGGAAAAGAGAAAAGAAGGTTTCTTTATTTGGAAATGTCGAAATCATGGGTTGGCAGATGTGGAGGTTGAAATTCTTCATACTCCAATAAGCCATCACGTTGTGCTCCAAGCAGTGCATTCTGTGTTCGAGCCGACTGAGGCGGTCCTCCAAATTGGATGGCGACTGTTGATGATTACTTGTTTTGAGCCGTGAAAACCTGACTTTGTGCTGCTGATCTTGTAATGGAAAGAGTAGTGGGGCCCGGATTTGTGAAAGTTATGTGGCCACAGCTAAGATCCACAATTCCCATCTTGTTCAAACAATCTAAATCCAAAGGTTCTATTCCACAAGCCACATTCATGTTAGTATTATCAAGATCTATTAATTGCAAATTAATGGCCAATTGTGTAATATAGGAACTGAGAATCAAAGGTTTAGATTTCTTATGTAATACCGATTAAAATTGTGTTCAAAACTAGAAACCCAAATTAACAGGAATATGTCTACCCATACACCATAAAAAATAAGATTCTACTTTAGACAATGTCCCTGCAGCATCCTTATGAACCGAAAAATTGTGCCAAAATTCGATGTATGATTTTAAAAACAGGATTTCTAAAAAATGAACTCTTAGAAATACTAGCATTATAGGGATTAGGATTAATAGAACACTGACTCCACAATTCCGATGCATTAAAGTCTATTCACATCTAGAATTGATAAATAACTCATTTTTAATTTCAACAGTTGACACAAATCCCATAGTCACAATAAATTCAGCTATCGATAAAGCAAATTCTTTCCCCATCAACCAAAATTCTACAATTCCTTCCATAAACACATTAAATTGTTTATGAGAATTAAATTGAAATGTACTGTAGAATTCCTTTATCAATTTAACAAAAGTAGGACAAGCTATTCTAGCAGATACAATCCAGCAAATAGGACCCATCATTTGCGTAAAAGATTCATAGACTTGCAATGCTTCAAGAGTATCAGAAAGAATACACTTACAAGGGTAAATTTTCCTCTGACTAAGTTGATGGAAATGTTCTATATCTTCCGGCAGCTGAAAAGAGGTTAACCCACCACTTTGTGTGTTCCATTGGCTGTGGTTTTTTGACTTTTTTTCCCTTTCCTTATTCTATTGCGGGTAAACGACCCTGGGGTTACAGTTGGGTTCGTGGTGCTATCTACATAGGTATTGCTGTGGTTGAGGTGGTTCATGGTGGAGATGAAAGGTCAACAAAAGACGTGATTTGGGTGGTCAACCTTTGGGATTCACTTTTTCTCCTTAGCATGGTTTCAATCTATGTGAAAACGCAGACCTGTAATTGCAAAAGAGAGACACAACACTAGTAAAATCGCAAGTTAGGGTTAGGTGGATTTCAGTGAATAATAGGGTAGGATGTGGGGTAGTGTATGGAGAGTGTAATTTAGTGTCCACTAGATGAGTATTGATGTGTGAAATGTGAAAAACGATAGTGAGAACAACTAAGTGAAAGAAGAAGAGGGAAAAGATAGGTGGGAAAATTGGGAAGATTTAGATTCATCCGAATCTAATTCTGATTCAGAAGCATCAGAACAAGCAAATATATGCTTGGTAGTAG
>JANZXR010000009.1:100794-138470 GCA_027575705.1 Erythroxylum echinodendron
ATGCTTATGGTTTTACTATCAAGTCACATACTTGATGACATAAGCCTAATACAATTCATGGAATGTAAATCACATTATATAAGCAATATACATGCATATTTAAAAGAATACCTCATAATATATTATTAATAAGTCAGAATGTTAATACAAAAGTCACATATAAACATTGGCCTAGGGCACACTACTAACATGATCTTGGACTCTTTCACCTGGTTTGTGCCTTTATGTGCGATGGATAGAGTGTCCCACATCTCCGTCGCAGTTTCGCATCCATGAACTTTATCATATTCACTTCTGCTTAAAGTATAACTTAAAAAGAACTTGGCCTTTAAATTTAGTTAAAATCTAGCTTTGTGATCAGTTGACCATCTGTTACGAGGAATGGTATTTCCTTCATCATCTATTGGTACGTATGGTCCATTCTCGATGATATCCTAAAGATTAGTGTGTGTGGATTTTATGAAGAGCCGCATCCTGTCCTTCCAATAATGATAATCTTCACCATTGAATACAGGAGGTTTTATGACGGAGGCACCTTTAGCTATAAAAACATGTGATTCAGCCATAGATCTTTGTCCTCATTTTGTAAAGGTGGTTCCTAAAAATCGAGCTCTGATACCAATTGAAGTAAATCACACGTTAATATAGAATTCACGTATAATATACGAGATACACAAGAAGGGGGTTGAATTGTGTATTCTTTTCGTGAATACAAAAACTTTAATATATCTTGTTAAGAACTTTTCCAACTGTTAAAGGAATACCACAAAAGTCATACAAAAATAGTTACGTAGTTAAATTGCAAATAACTTCTATAGGCAAGAAATGCGCTAACTTAGTAAGCTTGTCAACAATCACCCATACTCCGTCATGCTTCATGTTGGTCCTTAGTAATCCCATTAAGAAATCCATTGTAATCTTTTCTCATTTCTATTCAGGAATAGACAAGGACTTAAGCTTACCCTCAAGTGCTTGATGTTCTGCTTTAACTTGTTGACACACCAAACATTTTCCAACATACTCTGCAATATCCTTCTTCATTCCTCTCCATCAGAAGTGTTCTTTTAAATCTTTATACATTATGGTACTTCTCGGGTGCATTGCATGTGGAGCATTATGTTCCTCATTAAGAATTTCATTCTTCAACTCTTATATATATGGAATACATAGTCTATTGCTTACCACCGTCAATCTATCTTCTCTCACTTCTATTTCCGAAGGCTTACCATTTTTAATTTATTCTCTGAGCTTGCTCAAGTATTCATCTTGTTCCTGTAATTCCTTAATTTTCTCATTCAATACTGGCCTTGCTCTAAAATTAGCCAATATACTACCGAATTTGACTTGCCTCAATATTACCTTCAATTTGGCTAATTCCTTCAACAAAGGAAGATATACTATCTTCATATGCGCTATAGTAGATTTCCTACTCAGTGCATCAGCTACTATATTGGCTTTCCCCAGGTGGTAGTCTATCATCAAGTCATAGTCCCTCAACAATTCTATCCATCTACTTTGCCTCAAATTCAACTCTTTTTGACTCATCAAATAGTTAAGACTCTTGTGGTCTGTAAATACTTTGTTAGTGACTCCATATAAATAATGTCTGTATATTTTCAACGCAAAGACTATAGCTGCTAATTCCAAGTCATGCATAGGATAATTCATCTTATAAGGTTTTAATTGATTGGAGTATAGGCAATTACTTTATCTCCTTGCATCAACAAACACCCTAATCCTTTCCTCAAAGCATCACTATACACTGTATATCCTTCATTGCTAAAAGGCAAAGCAGAATTTGTGTAGTTGTAAGCTTCTTCTCCAATTCCTCAAAGTTTCACTGACATTCTTCTATCCACACAAACTTCTGACTTTTCCTTATCAATTTGGTGAGTGAAGTTGCTATCATAGAAAAACTTTCCATAAATCGTCTGTAATAACCAGCTAATCCTAAGAAACTCCTCACTTCTGCTACATTCTTGGGTGCTTCCTATTTAATTACAGCTTCTATTTTTTCTTGGATCTACATGTACTTCTTTTTCTTAAATCACGTGTCTAAGGAATATCACTTCTTTTTGTCAAAACTCACATTTATCAAACTTAGCATAAAACTCTTTCTCCCTCAATGTCTTCAAGGCAATCCTTAAATGCTCTTCATGCTCCTCATCGCTTTTGGAATAAACCAATATATCATCAATAAAGACTATGATAAATTGGTCCAGGAAAGGCTTGAAAATTCTATTCATGAGGTCCATGAAGGCTACAGGGGCATTAGTTAACCCAAAGGGCATAACTAAGAACTCAAAATGCCCATATCGTGTTCTAAAAGCAGTCTTTGACACATCATACTCTTTTATTCGCAATTGATGATAACTCAATCTCAAGTCTATCTTGGAGAAGACTTTTGCTCCTTGCAATTGATCAAACAGATCATCTATATGTGGAAGGGGAAATCTATTCTTGATAGTGACATGATTGAGCTTCCTGTAATCCACACACATTCTCAAGGATCTATCTTTCTTTTTCACAAAAAGAACTGAAGCTCCCTAAGATGAAGAGCTAGGTCTAATAAAACCTTTCTCTAATAGCTCTTCTAACTACTCTTTAAGCTCCTTCAATTCTGTTGGAGCTATCCTATAGGGTGGAATTGATATAAGTGTTGTGTCTGGAAGGAGCTCTATGCTGAACTCAATTTCTCTAGGTGGTGGTACTCTTGGTAGTTCTTATGCAAAAACATATGGAAATTACCTGACCACAGGAATATTTTATAATTTTTCTTCATCCACCTTCGCGTCCAACACATATGCGAAGAATGCTTCATACTCTTTCTTCATCATTTTCTCTGCTGTCAGTCCTGAAATAAGTTCAGGTGGGCTTGCCTTCTTGTCTCCCACAAACATCACCTTTTCACCATTATCTATTACAAACTCTACCATCTTCTGTCCACAATTCAAATTAGCACTATATTTTTCTAAGATGTCCATGCCCAAAATCACATTCAATCCTTTCATCTCCAATGGCATTAAATCTACCACTAACTTTTCCTCACCAATACATATTTCACACCCTCGATAAACATGACTAATAATAACATACTGGCCAATTGGGGTGCTAACCATCAAAGGACTATCAAGTAGACTCAAATTTCTACCATGTAAAATCATACTTGTAGAAATAAATGAGTAGGTAGACCCCGGATCAATCAAAACAATAATGTCATTGTGAAATAATTTAACCATATTAGTAACAACCTCTAGAGCTGCTTCTACTTCCTCCCTGGTCATTGCAAATACCCTAGCTGGTGCTTGCCCTTTCGATCTTCCTGGAGGATTTACCTTCTTGGCTCTACTAAAACTACCCACTTCAGTTGCAGACTTAACTTTCACGGTCTTAGCCCTCTTTGAATCTTGCCTCCGAGTTCCTGCTTGTCTACCATACTGTCGACACTCTCTAGCGATGTGCTCTTTCTCTCCAAACTTGAAACAGGCACCAGTCAATTTATAACATTCCCCTTTATGAAATTTGCTGCAATGATCACATTTGGGAAAAGATGGCTTTTCCCCCTCTCTTCTTCCCTTGCATCCTATAGTCAAAGCTTGAAGGGAAGCACTTCTCATTAGTCTGGGTCGGCTTGCGCCACTGCTCCTAATATCAGACTATGTGAGGAAATGTTGTACCCCGAATTTTCTTGAAATTTATTTTATTCAATTAGCAAGCATGAATATAATTAGAATTCATGAATTAAAAATGTTTAGAGTTTAAATTGGTCTATTTTTATTTTCGTGAGGTAACATAGATAAAAAGGAAGAATTAGAATGAAGATAAGGAGATACAGAAGGTATTAGATTGAATAAGGAGGGGTAATATTAAAAGGTTAAATTTTTGTCTTAAACTAATAAGACAAGAAGAGAAGAGAGTCGTGTGTGTTAAGAAAGAAAAAGAAAGAGAGTTATGAAAAAAATAGAAGAAGAGAAGGAGAAACATAAGCATACAAAGAAAAAGAAGGAAAGAAAAGAGCAAGGAGAAAGAAGAGGAAGAAGAATATCAACTGAGTTTTCTTTTTATGTAAACCTTATTATTCTTTTTGTTTTGATAGAAGAAGGAAGTAGAGAAGATAGGTTATCTGCTAAAAATGAAGAGAAAGGTAGAGAACCAAAATTCTTCTCCTTAGATTTTTTTATGAACTTTGACTAGATCTTAGTTTTTCTAGTTAGATAAACCAAGAACATATTAAGTTTAAGCACATTCATGAATATTTAAGCTTATGGAAGCTTTATTTGTGTATGATGATTAAATGAAAATATGTTTGTTCTTAGGGAATCAAGATTATAGAAGGCAAGAACAAGAGGAAAGACAAACTTGATCTTAGAAATATCAAGTAAATAGGTGGGTAATATGTTTATAGTTTTTGTGATGACGAGCTGAAATTATTTGTTTGTATATGTACTTAAATGCTTGCTTTTACTCATTGTGAATGTGGGAAAAATGTCCTATGAATTTGTTATCATGTTTATTTTGAAAGAAACTACAATTTAGTATTGATGCAAAATAGAAAATTTAAGAAGCATGTAAATATGAATATGTTATGAAATATGTATGCATAAGAAAATCTGCTTATGTGGCAAGAGAGATAACATTTCATTTGTCATATGTACGTCGAATTAAAGCCTTCTCCTAGCTACCTCTTGTGGCATATGAGCTCTGAAAGATGGACTCATTTTGTTCATGGTGTGAATTTCGGTTTCGCCATTTCGTTCTATGGGATTATATTTGTGCATTACATCTTGAATTATTGAGTATAAAGCATAACTGAGTTTTATGACTTAATTATTAATTGATCTTATGATCTGATTTATGAAATGAAGTATTCATGTTTATGTAAAATTTTCAAATTTAGAATGCGAATGTTGTGATCTGTTGAAATTAAAATAACAATACACACACACATATATATATATATATGTTTGTGTGTGTGTGTGTGTGTGTGTGTGTGCGCTTGATTTTTGTGTGTGTGGTTCATTATCACATGTTATAAACATATTAGCCACTGAGCTTCCCAGCTCACCCCATAATTTTCTCCACTCTTCAGGTATAAACAAAGTAGATCACTTAACTCTTGTAAAGCTTTGGCAACTTCAAGGATTTCAAACTTTTGTAACTAGTTAGTTTAGAATCTTTTGGTATTTAGAAGCATATCATGGATGAGCGTTCAAGATTGTAATTTTTGTATTATGCTACTGATGTGGCTTCTGATATGAACTATGAAGATGTGCACCAACTCTGTTTGTTGCAAATTGACAATGAAAGTTGCAGAGTTTCTCTTTTATATTTATGTAAATTTTCTCTTCTATTAAGATGGCTTTGTGTTGGAAATAAATTTATTAGATGTTGGAAGACCTTTGGATAGACTTATCTGAATTAAATTGGTTAAGTTGGGAGTTTTGTATGTATGGTTTATATTGTTGATTTTCGGGTCTTTTGAAAATTTTATAGAAGTATTGATAGTAGAGAGAAAATAAGATAATAAAGGAATGAAAAGTGTGTTATGAAACTTCAAGGAATAAATTGTATTGATCTAGGCAAAATTTGATAAAATTGTCATCATAAAAGTTGTAGATCTTTCTCTTAGCTTTCCAATGATATAAAGTTTGAAATTTTTGGACTTCTGGATTGAATGTTATGAAGTTTTGAAGTAGGTATGTGTGACAGGGAAGTCGCGAATCCCAAATTTTCAGGAAAGCACAATCGCGACGAACTATGAAATTTTGCTACTATTCACCATTTGTCGCGATCGTGCATAAGCACGATGGAGACTTCGGTATCTGTCACAGGCATGAGAAATTTTTCTCACACCCGTGACTTTTCTTCTTTTGCATTTTGTTTTTAATTTGTTAACTCATTTGCTAATTATTCTTTTAACGCCCAATTCAATTTATTTTCATGTCCATTTTATTCTATGTCATTTTATTTAAATTATTGGGTATTTGTTTTTACTCCCTCTATGAATTTTATTTATTTGTATAATTATTTATTCATTTTTATTCTAAAAAGTCAATTAATTTTTATTTGTTTGTTTAATTCTTTTTATTTTGATGATGAATATAAATATTTTTTTATTTAAGAATACCTCAATTTTTGGCGCCTTGTCACCCTAAAATAAGAACCAAGCATTGGGACGAACAACTGCTCTCTCGAATCATCTAACTTTAGTTTCATTTCCTCCCCGTTTATTTTTTTATTCATTTAAATGTGTAACATCGAGATGGGTTGTATGATTATAGATTTTGAGTTGTTAATGATGTTCTAACTTTACCTTCAGGAATTTTCTTATCTTTAATGTTAATCTAGTTGATTTGTGCTTATTTAATTTGGGAGTTATGATTGATTAATGTATGTGCATATTTCGGTAACAAACTAAGAGGGTGAATCACATAAAAATGATTAGATTGGATTAATGAGAGTTAGGTGATCTAATTGACCACTTAATCAATCTAGTCGGTAATTTCATAGAGAGAGATCTCATGCGAAACCCGATTGTTTATTAGAGAGCTTTAGAACTAATTAGAATTGTGGGTAATTTTTGAATTGAGAGATTGCAAGTCCATAATTCGATTAGGGTTTACAATTTAGGGAATGGTTATAACTTGAGAGAGAGTAATCAACGCTATAATCGTCTAGACTTGACACCCCTTAAACATATAAAAGGCTAGATTAACATTAATGATAGGTAAAATCTCCTCTCCCATAACTTGATTAATTCTCTTAACATATTTCCATTGTTATATTATTCGATTGTTGCTGGTTCATTTTGACTTAGTTTACTTTTCAGTTTAGTATTCGAATTTAAGTCTTAAACAAAGCACAAACTGTATTAAGTGGTGCCTAAGCACAATCTCTATAAGACAATGTCTACTTTTTACCACAAGTAATGACTCGTATACTTGTTTTAAGAGTGAAACTTGTAATTGTTTTTTCAATCAATAGGGTTAACAGAGCTTGTTATTAACCTACGATTAATTGTTGGTAGGAGAGGTATAAGAAACAACAATTCAATGAAGTTTGTTTAATTGTATGTAAGCCGAGATGGAACTGATGATCGAGTCCTTAACGTATTCATCACTTTCATCATTTTTGAATGCTTTCTTTAGTTTAGTTTCACTTTTTTTTCTTATTTGAAATTAAACCAAATCCCCCCATAACCTAAACACCAATTATTTTCATTTCAAATGCCTTACACACACTCTCTGTATGATGAACCTAGACTCACCACTACTTTAGATGTAGGTTTAGTTATTTTGAGTATTTATGACGCACAAAGTCAATTTTGGCATCGTTATCGAGGAGTGTGGTGCTTTAGTTTTTATTCTTTATTTTAATAGGTGTTTTGTATATTTTTGTTTATCATTTATTTCTTGATCTTTTAATGGTTTTTCGTATTAAAAAAAAAAGAGAAAAGAAAAGAGAGACATTGCAAAGGGATTATGTCATTGCAAGAGTACTTCAATTTTGCCTACAATCCATATGTCCAATCCTATAACCAAGTTTGGAGTGATCAACCAAACATAGCTTATGGATGGGTTAGCCAGCAAGACTATTACCTAGATGAGCTGTAGTGGGCACAAAAATTCCCACATATACCAGAAGCACCTTATTCCAATTCAGGTACATCTCTGGAGGAATTGCTTAATATTATGGCTGCTAAAAATATTCAACTTCAACATAGTGTATAGTAGTTCAAACAAGATTTAAGGCAATTGTTGCAAGATATAGGGTCTAGCGTCCAAGATTTGGAGAGGCAACACAACTCAGGTACATCTCTAGAAGAATTAGTTAATGTTTGTGTTGCTAATACTTTGTGCTTTCAGTAGGAAGAGATGCAATTTCAACAGGAAGCAAGTTCTAAAATCCAAAACTTGGTAAGTTAGATGAGTCAGCTAGTCGAAGCTATCAACCGTCTAGCATCACAAAGTAAAGAAATGCAGCCATCTCAACCTGAGGAGTACCCAAGGGATGTTAGTGCCGAGACCTTATAAAATGGAAAAGAGCCCAGGCAAGAAATGTCAAGAACTCTGAAGGAAATCCTAGAGACAATGGATGCAACAACATGTACTCCACAAGATTGGGAATAGAGAAAGCATGCCTTTGATAATTGGCATTATAAAGGTCCCCCTGTATTTGGTGGAAGAGGTAAAACCTTTGAAATTGATGGTGAATCCAGAAACTAAAGTGAGTATATTAATTAGAAACAATTAAAGGATATGACCGCTTCATAATAATAGAAGTGTCAGCCTCATAACAGAAAAGTTGCTTAGAAGTCAAAAGGGAAAATAAGATGACATTCAATGGCTAACTGATAAATCAAGGAAGTTCAACACAAAAGCATGCAAAACACTTGCAAATTATGCAGAACATAAGGAACGAGTGGACAAAGTTAGTATGGTGTGAGTTATTTAAAACAGAACTAGAAAGTTTGGACCATTGATATGTGCTTAAATTTTGATTCATTTGATATGTTACATTTAGTGATTAATGCCTTAGAAATGCTTAAGATACTCACTTTGACTCATATATAATTTTAGGCACAATTCTGAAGCAAAGAAGTTAAAGTGAGTCAAAAGTATGATATTTGGGCCATTTTTTAAACAAGTATACTTGTTATCATGGAGTAAGAAGAGGAAAATAAAGAAAAGAAGAAGACAAGAAATGAAAACACAAAGAAAATAAATTAAAGTTACTCACAGCTATGCATGTCCCATGCAAGAAGTAGATGACTAATACGATGTATAAACCAATAGCAAGAAGCAACCAAAAGGATGTATAAGGGGAGCAGAAGTATGAATAAAACGACGTATAAGCCAGGTGAATAAAGACACAGTCAAAACATAGGCAACAAAGGAGTAGAAACACATACCACATCTATGTTTAACGTAGATCAGACGTCTATGTTCAACGCACAATAGGCATGGGATGTGTTTTAATTAAAGCACACAGTAACAAAGTAGGGGAGTGAACAGTAGGGTGGACCAAAAACTAAATAGAAAATAGAGAGTATGCAAACAAGGGAGAGTGGAGGCGTTGGAGAAGAGTATTCAGTTCTCTCTTCACTTTTTCACCACCGAAGTAGCTATGGAGAAGAGTATTCAGTTCAACGGGAATATTGATGCCAGGTAAGATTACGCCATTTTATCATATTAGCATGTAATTTCTTTTCAGATTGTTATGTTTTTATGTTGATTTAATTGGGTTTTGGAATGGATGATTTTAATATGTTATTTTGATTGTTTTATTTCGAACCTGTTGCTATAACATTGAATGTAATCAGTAATCATTACTTTTAATATTTGTTAGTAGTATCTAATGATCCCGTATCGTTAGGAATAACATAATTTAGGTTAGATAACCCGAATGTGTGAGATTACTACTTATATTGATCATTTTCCATTTTATAATGCGACTACCAAATTAAATATAGAGATCACATCCTAAGTTATTCGGTAGTTAGGTTTAATTAATGATCGTATCTGGATTAAAAAAACCTAAGGAAAAATCGAGATTAGTAGAGCATTCTATTAATCTCATATCAATAGTTCGTAGAGAGTTATAAAGAAGTCAGGATAATGAAATATGTTTGATTGTGTTTAGGTCGAGATTGAACCTAAAAATGGACCTTAATCATATTCGACACTTTACTTATTTTCGATTGCTTACTTTAATTTGTTTTCGATAGTTTATTTTGATTTTATTTTCTAAATTGATTAAAATCTCAAGAAAGCCCCTTTTTATATTTTTCTAGCATCGAAATTTTGGTTACGGAAATTAACTGAACATTTCCTGTGGATTCAATCCCGACTCACCTTAAATACAAATTTTAGTGTATAGAGTCAGGTAAATTTTGTAGCGTACTCGATACACGCTGTCAATTATCTTATCATTAGATGCAGATATACCAGGCAAGTTTGGGGCTGGATGTAGATTATTCTTAACATGGACAAACTAGTGGACTCTCGGGTGAAATTATTGCTTGATTGGAGAAATCTAAAATACATGATGCAACTAATCTAAAAGCAATTAAGTTGGGCAGCTTTGGGGTTATTATATTTGGAAGGAGCGTAATTATAGGACTTTTAGACAATAAAGCCAAAATATTGAAATGGTTTTTTAGAAAATTTTATTCCATTGCCGATTGACTACATTAGCGAGAGCAATAACAACAAATATGTCAAATAGTATGAAGAGAAGATGTGGATTGGATTAATAATGATTTATGTGGTCTTATAAGTATCTCTTAGATTTCAAGATGTAGATGATTATTAGAAACCACAACTTTGTGTAATCTAAACCTTTTGATTATCTTCTACCTTTTGTACTCTAAAATGTAAATATATTTAATCAATGAAATCCTACATTTTCGAAAAACAAAATTTCCTCAGTTCAATAAGCTTGCAAGTAATTTGAAACGATAATAATGTTTTATCGGTCCATCAGATGGTAGATTCCTTCGGTTCATTTCAACAGATGCCAAAGGAAGCTCAGCCTCTAAAATAAAGTCTCTGGGATGCATTGTATAGTTTGATTTGGTTCCTTTTGTAAGTCGGACTAAATCCTTTTAACTTGGTATGCTTTTGCATCAACTTTTTATTTATGGTCATTTTTTAATTTTTTAAAAATAAATATCTCTTCTAAAATCATATTTAGTTACTTTTGATTATTAATTTTAAGAGATTAATTTAGAGTTTAAAAATTTTATATTTTTCTGTTAAGATTACATAAAATTTTTAATCAATTAAAATTAAATGAGATTTGTCTTATCTGAACAGGACACGACGTCATGCCTAGGTGACCAGTGACCACGTTGTGCCCAGGGATAAGCCTCTGCCTCGTCAATCAGCATATCAAAGGGCAATTGTAATTCGGCACGAAATTGGTTGTTATTTCAGAGTTGAACCATCAGTCGCTGTAGTTCACCGCCTATCCACTATCATCCAACGAAACCACCCTTACCGCAAACGGTTGAGGAATTATCCCTTCTTTATTCTTTGATTTCCGCCTCAGATACTCTGCAAATTTCTCATCTTGGTAAGGTTTCTCCACTCAAATGGTCGTTAATGTCGTTTGCTTCAGGTGTATTTGTTAAATTTTATTTCTTTTCCCCTGCCCCATGCTTTTTTTGTATGATTTTGAAAATTTTGTCATCGCGGTCGCTTCTTAGTTCTGGTTTGTACGGTAGGATCAGAATCGAAGAACGAAATCTCAGTTTTGTTCCTTTCTTTGATTCACTCGTACTGGCCTACACAAATTTCATGGAAAGCTGCTGATTTTCAGGATGCTTTAATAGGGTTACGAATTCTGCTTGTATTTATGCTTGTAGTTTTCATGAATACTAATACATTCCCGATTGTTGCATAGGCTATAAAAGAGGGAAGAACAGAAGATAAATACTGAGTGAGATAGAGATGGCGATGCGGGATCTTGTTACGGGAGGAGCAGCATGCGCAGTGTCTGATTCTTCCTCTTCATCTTCCAATCCTCTTGGTGCTCTAGCCAATGCTCTTATTGGCTCCTCCTCTAAGACCCAGGTTTTCTTTCTTTCATATTTTTTATTATTGTTAATAATAAGACTTATTGCCTTATTATTTAGGGATAAGGAACTAAAAAGTTATTAAAATTTATGTTTTCTTACTTGTAATGTTTTCAATTAAGCATTCAAACTTTTACAAATCATAGAACTCAGTTAACAAGTTACTTCCATTGATATTTTATTGGTGTTGTTGACGAAGTACACGAAGATTGATATTTAAAGGGACTACATGGCTCTTCGTCTTTCCCAGCATGGTTGTTGAGGATTTGTGACAAACATATTGGTATTATGTATTCAAAATATTATTTGATAATAAAAAACTATACGAAAAAGAATATGCCATGAAAGTTCTCTAAATGTTAGTTTTTACATTGCTTTATCAGTAACATCAATAAAATGTCAAAGAAAACAATCTTTTGAATTTGTTTGATTTTTAAAAATTTGGATATTTAATTAAAAACTTTACAAAGTTGGATATTGAAATTAAAAAAATAAAAGAAGTTTGAACCTTTTGTTATCCCTATTATTTATGCTTTGCTGATTTGACTAGTTTTTCTTTATTGTTAGACTATTTAATTTTTGTTCTTCTTATTGTTGTTTCATTGTTTACTCACCTTTGATGTTTCATTTCTCTTTTATCTGTCTATTTTTTCTTTGTTTTGACAATTGAAACTTATCCATGTAATGTTAACATGTGTTTAATATGAATAAATTGTAAAATTTGGATTATATAGTATCATTTTGTAAAATTTGGATTATGTAGTATCATTTGCTACCAATTGGAGACATCTTACCTACAATAGATTTTAGTTTTTGTACTCATTATTATCTTGTTGTGTATGCATTAATCAGGAAAGGCTAAATGAAGCCCCTGTATCAACCCCTACTACTTCAGTGACTGGATTCTATCATGACACTTCCGACCCTATGAGGGGTCTTCCAGGAGCTGAATTTGACCATTCTTTATCTCAGCCCAACACTCAGGTATGGTGTTCTGTTTCAACATTTTACTTTAAGTTCTATTCATCAATTGGAAGTTTTTGCACCCATCGTTTTGATGTTTTAGGGTTCAGAATTTCTTCGTGGGTTCCGCTCTCCAGATCAAAATAGATTTTCTGATGCATGGGAGGAGATACAACATTCTCGTGTTCTTCCTCGTCAACCTAATGTACCTCAATTCAATCACACACCTAGTGCTCAACTCCAACTGACGATGGATGGTAATGTCTCAACCTTCAATTTGGATGTTGATTTTAAGATACTGTTGCCATCAAAATTTGTTGGTTTCTATGGGATTTTGCTACTAATTTAGATGAGGCGCTAATGGATATCATGTTTTATGATGATGGAAAACTAAAATTTTGCCCAAAGTTTAACCCCAATGATCATGTGTATTAGAGGTTTTAAATTGCATAGTCCTAAGAGATTAACAAGGTGATGGAGCTAGAGCTTTTACCACATTATGAGTTGATAAGCATGGATGGTTAGCCACTATAATAGGTGAATGGGCGCATGTGAGGATGGTGGTACACTAGCTAGTTAAAGATGAAAATTTAAGTGACAAGAATGTGTATATCTTGAAGGATGCCTTTGTTTTGTTTATAACAATTACCTTACAAAAATTGAATCTATGGGATGTATCTTTAAGGGTGATGTTGGAAGAAACTTACCTTTTAGCCTATTGTAACCATGATGTATAAAAGGTTCCTATGCCAACATTGATGCAAGGGCGTTGACTACGATCAAATCATAGTGACTGTAACAATAATGAATAAATTATTCTAAAGCAACATTTTTGATCACTTGTAGGGTCTCCCCAAACAGTTCTGTCAAGCTTTTTGCACTCGTTCATTGGTAGTAGCAATGGAAGAATTCCATTTTGTCCTACCAACCTTCCGATGTTAGGGCTGTCTCAAGGTGACAAAAAATGCATACGCGATCGTAGCAGCATAATGGCACGACACTTTTTCCCTGATCAGAGCGAGGATTATATTAATGCTCAGGTAAAATTGCTATTCCTTCTTCAAGATCTGTTAGTTCTTTTAATTCTTTTAAGTTGAAATGTTATTTCTCTTACTTCAATGTCATTAAATATGGAAAGCTATGAGTCTCAGCTTCACAAAGTTTATCTCTATCAGGTGAATGCATTGCTGTCTTCGTTAGAGATTGATGGAAGTGTCCCAGCACAGGGACCTTTTCCTGGAAGACTGTTGGAACTGGAAGAGTATTGGAAGGAGTCTCAAGGTCCTCCAAGGACTGGTCTTCAAGCTAATGACAGGTGGATTGATGAGTTCAGCCAACGCAAAGCACAGCGTGATGATCCTGATGCTTGGGCTCACTCGTTTGAACAACAATATGGTGCCAATGGTTGGGTCTCACAATTTGAGCAGGTAAAAAAGTTGGCGTCCATACTTTATAGTGATAGAAACTGCTTTTTAGTTGATAGATCTGATGGAGCTGCATAGTCATTGTTGGTCTCAGACCATTCTCATGCTTAGATATGTCAACTATGGTGCAAAATAATGTGATTATTCAAATATGAAGCTGTTAGTAGCAACTTCTATACGAGGAAAATTAGGGCAATAACAGACAATTTGGAGAAATATATCAACTTCTATGTGATATTCAAAATTAAAATGTGAACTTCTATGCACTTTTTTAGGTTTGATAGTCTTTCTTCGGGACCATTGAGGTTTACTTGTTGGGTTTTGATATGCTTAAAGCTTTGTGCTCCTGCATTCACATCATTTTTCTAGGAACTTCCATTTAGGTGTTGATTCCTTGTTAGTTTCTTTTTCATTATTTTCTTCTCACTATCTTTTTACATTTTTTGAATAGCGTCATTCAATACTCATATCATGGCTTCAAAATTTTCCGTTTCATTCTCTTTATATTGGTTTCTTATGTTAGAGTTAGCTCTTTTCTCATTGTTGATCTATAGATTAAGCTAATTTTAAGAAGTTTGCTATGCAATCTGTTCAATTTATCTTGATAGTTTGACCATTCACTTGTTTCAGAGTGTAATTACATGGATTTTGTAGGTCACGTTAATAAGTATCGTTCTGTTTGATGTTTTTCCAATTTATCTTTATGTATATATGGCTATAGGAACAACAAGTGGCATCAATAGGTCAGATGAGGCATGCAAATGTCTCAAATATGGCAGCAATGGAGCAGACTCATATGCTTGCTCAAACACTGGCTGAAAACAAGGACCCTAAGTTTCAGGTTTATATGCTTTGCCATCGAACAAGTTTCTTTAACATGGGGTGCATGTCAGGTCATGGGTGGCAACTCTTCTGTTATTATATAAATGAGCTGTCATTACTAGTGCTACTTTCGTGCTTCACAAATACATAGATTTACTATATGTTGTGGCGGCATCATTCTCATCCACACATCTTTATGTAATTAAATTGGAAATATTTTTGAGATATTGGAAACATGTAAGATTACTCATATTTCTGTATGTATGTATGTGTGGGTACATATATATATATATATATATATATGAGAAGAAGGAGAAGTTTTCTATATTTTACTTGGAATAATACTACAGGTATTTATACAGGAATATATAGGTTTAAACTAGGAAAATAATCCCTGTAATCATGCTAAATCCCTATAACTATGATATTTACATTAACTATATAATCCCTATAATTACATAGCTGCTATATTCTGTAACACTCTCCCTCAAGCTGGAGCATAGATATTGATCATGCCCAGCTTGTTACAAATATAATTAACCCGATTCCCCGGTCATGCTTTGGTGAACACATCAGCTAATTGGCTCCCTGTTCTAACATGTTGAGTTGAGATTGATCCATCTTCTAGTTTTTCCTAGGTAAAATGACAGTCGACTTTTATATGTTTGGTTCTCTTATGAAACACGGGATTGTTTGCAGTATAGATCGCTGCTTCATTGGCTCACCATAAGTTCATTGGTTTAGATTTAACAAACCCAATCTCACGAAGTAAATGACGTAACCATATGAGTTCACAGGTAGTTTGTGCCATAGACCTATATTCAGATTCCGCACTTGATCGGGATACAGCACTGTTTCTTGCTCTTCCAAGAAACAAGATTGCCTCCAACAAAAACACAGTAACTTGTGATAGAGTGCCTGTCTGAAAGATTTCTTGCATAGTCAGCATCTGTGAATCCTTCTATAATGTGGTGAACATAATTTCGATATAAGATGCCACGTCCTGGCACACCTTTTAGATATCTCAAAATATGATTAACATCCTAATGTGAGGTTCTAGGTGATGACATGAACTGACTTACAACACTTACTGGAAAGGCAATATCAGGACGAGTGATAGTAAGATGGTTCAATTTTCCCGCAATTTTCCTATACTTTTTAGGATTCTCAAGCAAGTGTCCATCTTCAACTTTTTAACTTCACATTTGGTATCATAGGCGTATCACATGTCTTTGCCTCAATAAAACTAGCATCATTTAATAAATCTAGACAATATTTTCTTTGAGATAGATAGATCCCTTTATGACTGAGAGAAACTTCAATTCCTAAGAAGTATTTCAGTGGTCCTAAATCCTTTGTTTGAAAATGAGTCCCAAGGAATGCCTTCAACCTTGGGATCCCTGCTTCATCACTTCCAGTGATAACTATATCATCCACATATACAGCCACCAATAAAATGCACCCAGAACTAGATGATGCAAAGAATACTAAGTGATCGTGTGCATTTCTTTGCAAGACAAACTCAATCATTGTAGTACTAAATATTCCAAACAAGGAATGGGTGATTGCTTCAAGCCATACAAAGAATTCCGTAATTTTTACACTTTCCCTGACTCCCTCTAAGCAACAAATCCAGGTGGTTGCTCCATGTAAACCTCTTTAGATAAATCCCCATGTAAGAAAGCATTCTTCACATCAAGTTGGTCAAGTGCGTAATTAAGTGGTAGCTAAGGAGACAAACAGGCGGATAGAAGAAAGTTTTGCAACTGGAAAAAAAATCTCGGAATAATCCACCTCGTATGTTTGAGCATATCCTTCACCAACCAACCGAGCCTTTAATCGAGCAACAGAACCATCAGGATTCATTTTAATAGTGGACACCCACTTACAGCCAATAGCCCGTTTCTCTGAAGGAAGAGGCACAAGATCCCAAGTATGATTTTGCTCGAAGGCCATCATTTCTTCCTTCATTGCAGCTTGCCAATGCTTTAACAAGGGACGTTAGGACAGCAACAGAGTCTAAAGAGGCTTAAAAAGACTTGGAGAGGGAGATAAAGCATGATAAGATACAAAAGAAGAAACAGGGTAAGTGCATGCATGTTTACCTTTACGAAGAGCAATAGGAAGCTAACCGATGGGACGTGCCTCAATATACTGCTGCACACATTGAGAATAAACATGAAGAATAACAGGTCAAGAGGGAGGAGAAACTACCTATTTACTGACAATATAAATAAGAAAATAGTCCTCGGAATCTCTAGAGTGCGAAGAAGAAGGCATAGGAGAACCAAAGAAGGGGGTATTCTCGAAAAGGTAACATCAACAGGGACCAAATAACGACCCAACGAAGGAGAGTAACAATGATATCCTTTTTGAGCGCGAAAATATCCTAGAAAGACACCCCTGAGTGACTTGGGATCCAATTTCGAGACGTAAGGTCGCATATCTTGAATAAAGCAAGTACACCAAAAAAATTTGAGGAGCAAGAGGGAACAATGTATACGAGGGAAAGAGAAGGAAATATGGAAACTGACCATCAAGAACAGAAGAAGGCATTCGGTTGATTAGGAAACAAGCAGTAGAAACTGCATCGGCCCAGAAAACTTTTGGGACCTGCATATGGAACATTAGTGCCTGGGCAACTTCTAACAATTGACGGTTCTTTCGCTTTGCTACACCATTTTGTTAAGGGGTAACAATACATGATGACTGATGAATAATACGATGCTGAGAGAGATAAGATTGAAAAGTATGGGAAACATATTCTTTAGCATTATCACTTCTCAAAATCCAGATGGATTTGTTGAATTGAGTCTTAATTTCAGCATGAAAGGCACAAAATATAGTAAACAATTTTGATCAAGATTTCATATGATAAAGCCAACTAACCCGAGAATAATCGTCAATAAATGTCACAAGATAACGAAAACTAGATTGGGATGGAATAGGATAAGGACCCCATACATTAGTATGCACTAAGTAAAAGGAAGACTAAATTCATTTATTTAGTCTAGGAGAATAAGAAACCCTATGATGTTTAGCAAATTGACAAGCTTCACACTCCAAGACAGATTCTTGTTTAAGACTAGGACATAACTTTCGTAAAATTGTGATAGATGGGACCAAAACGACAATGAAGTTGCAAACGGGAAGATTAGTTTGTGCAAGCAATCGATCGAGGTACTGTCTCAGAAGTTGAATCAAGAACATACAGGCCATTCACCAGATGCCCCTTACCAATAATCTGCTTCGTCCTAAGATGCTAAAAAAGACAATAATTGGGATAAAAAACAACGCAACGGTTGAGACTTTTAGTGAGTTGGCTGACAGATAATAGGTTGAAAGGGAATTATGATAAACATAAAACAGAGGATAATGGGAGAGAATTTGTTGGGTTTGCTATCCCACGCCCAATTATAGAAGCGGTCAATCCATTGGCTAAAGTAACACAAGGTAAATTAGTGGTAGATTTGAAATAAGAGAATACTTGTGTTGCGAGTCATATGATTAGTAGTACCTGAGTTAATAACCAAACTATGAGATAAGGTGGAGAGATAGGCAGTAGGGTTACCTGTATCAACCAAAGCTGATGTTGCAGGACATGGCTGTTGCGAATCATGAGTGGCCGAAATTTGTTGATAGGCATTGGTTGAACAGGCATACTCATCCGCTAAAATCGTGATAGAAGGTGAGGATGACTGAGGAACATGTAGGATGCCATCTTGAGTAGCCACATTTGTGAATTTTCTGTTATTATTCTTAGCTGAGTACTTGGAAGGCTTAACTTGTGGTTTCCAACAATTCTTCTTGATATGTCCTTCGACTCCATAATAATTACAGGTGCGAGAGGTGCCACTGTTCCCAGTAACAGACCCACTAATGTTCCCACCATTGCCACCGCGATTATTATTTGAAACATTGCTAATTAATGTCGCTGAGTCATTGGACCATATCAGAAGTCATATCTCCGCCTTTACAAAATCAAAGCAAACGGGTGTATATTTCCGTAAAGGAAGTGTCCCAATAGTTAACAATTGTGTGTGTGCCACGTCATATTCGAAACTCAACCCTGCTAAGAAACACTGTACCATAATCTGCTCCTCTTGTTCTTGCATTTGCTTTATGTTAGCAACAATTGGAAACATGGCTCGCTTTTCTTCAAAGGCTTGTTTTACTTCAGAATAGTATTGAAACAGGGAATGACCTCTTTGTTCCGCTCTATAAATCTTTAAGAATAATTTATGAACATGAGATAGATCTTGTTTGCAAGCATACAAAAATTCTAGATATTCCCATAGGTCTTTTAAACTATCACAATGATTCACCACATGATCAACAGTTGGGTCTAAGAGTATTTTGGATTTGATTAAACAATTTATAATCCTCAATTAACCATTTCTTCCGAGTAACAACATCAATCTTAGGAGGCAAATTACTAGTTAAATGATCTTCCAAATCTAAACTAGTCACAAATCTGCGAATAGTCCTTTTCCGTTGTACATAATTTTTTCTTCCAATCAATTTCCTACCAGTAATTTTGGATGAACCCAACGTAATTTCAGTAATAGTCTTCTTATCTCCACCCATATCACTACTCTCAGCCATTTTCCAATTGATAGTATTAAGCAGATAAAGGAGGAAAGAAACAGCAGAAACAAAAAAGAGAGGATACCTCGATTGTTTAGAACAAGATGCTTCTCCACTACGTAAATATCACTACGTAAATCAGAAATATTCAGCAACACCACAAAAATATCTCAGCAGCCACACCAACACAATAGAAGGGATCTATGACTGTCTTCTACACCAACACAAACCAACAATACCCCAAAACTGATAGGATATTTAGACAGGGACAGAAGAGCCGGAGGAAGAAACTAGTTCGGAAGAGGGGGCTCACGCCCCGTTAGATGCCGGCGCGTGGACACGGCCTCTGGGACTGGGCGGCGCGTGTGGGTCAGGCGCCCAAAAATGTCACACAATTGGTATACTGCCTTCGATAGGGCAGAAAACGAAAGACAAAAAACTAAGGAAAAGACCCAGAACATGACTAGGCTCTGATACCATGAGAAGAATGAGGAGTTTTCTATATTTTACTTGGAATAATACTACAGGTATTTATACAGGAATACATAGGTTTAAACTAGGAAAATAATTCCTATAATCATGCTAAATCTCTATAACTATGATATTTACATTAACTATATAATCCCTATAATTACGTAACTGCTATATTCTGTAACAATATATATTTTCGTATGTATGTATGTGTGGTTATATACATACCTACATATGTGTGTGTGTGTGTGTGTGTATTTATGTATAGTCTTTTTGGGGACTTATTGTAATAGCTTCATGGAGAAAAAATTAAGTGAAAATTTTTTGGTGTTTTTGATATGAGGATTTTCTCAAGTCCTTGGATTTTAATCTAACAATAACATTTGCATTGGAAAGTGCCTTTGATAACAATATAATATTATTCATATGTTTCTGAAATATGATTGCAACAAAGATGAATATCAGTGTAGTAATCTAAGAGGTTATTAAGTCTAATAGTGTTATTATTGGTGGATAATCAAAATAAGAAATTTTATTGCTCTACTGAATGTCAAAAGGACTATTAGGAACATGTGACTAGTAGGAGAATCGGCAGAAATTAAGTTGATGGAAAGGAATTGAGTAACTCGTTTTAAGAATGCTATGACTAAGGTACGAAATATAAACAATACTTTATTAGAAAAATGCAGGTAGTAGGATGACTGGAAATTGGATTATCGTTAATCATTTTACCTGTTTATAAACAAGTGATGAGCAAAGATACATCATGGATATTGATGCTGACTGCAGGTTATTATTTCCTGCATGTTACATGAGCACTCTATTTTTCTTTGCATCATGCAAACATTCAATATGTTTGGTTTTTCTTTGCATGGTTGCTATATGAATGGTGTGGGCTGCATAGAATTCAAAGTTTCTTCAGTTTGTGTCAAAGATGAGTCGTGGTGAACTTATTATTGATGATAATCAAGTCAAGCCAGCAACATTGTCTGCAAATGGGGGTTGGACAACCCAGTATCAACAACAGCACGGTGGGAGTTCTTGGGCAGATGAATATGTACACAATGAGGCAAGTTACCAATTTCCTAAAAAATAAGACAACTTTTTGCTTAAAGGATAATTTTCTCTTGCTCATAGAAAGCCTTGAATTTATCATTTGTTCAATGTCATAGTTCAAAGTTATGCTTTGTTACATTGCTTTGTTCAATATAATTACAAAGATTGTTCTGTTATAGAAATTGTGTGGATAATTCACAGAAATTGTATGTGGCACGCCATGTTAAATCTGATAAATTCTGTAGATATTAATTTTGATTCTCTCATTCTTCTCTGATTTGGGAAGGTTCGGGTGGTAGTTTGGGTAGGGAAATGACATAGGAAAGTGTGAAAAGTTTGATTAAGGATGATAAGAAGATTTAAATAACAAAACTTATCTTCTCTTTTTTGCATGTTCCTGATACTTTCTTTAATATTTAATTTTCTTATATTTTTTTCCTTAGCTTTCTCAAAGGCCTGATCAATGGGTGAAGGAGTTCACTTCTGGAGACCAAAGTAGACTAGTTGATGATCAATGGATAAACGAGTTTTCAAAATTGCATGTGAATGACTGGGTGGACGAATTTGGGCAGCAAGTTGAAGGGGCACTAGGGGAGAGTTCGACTGATAATTGGGCAAACGCATATGATGAGTAAGTAGAGTTAACAATTTCAAAGATTGATAAATTTGAAATAACATTTAGAAATTAGTTTCTAAGATATACTACTAAGAAACAAGTTGTTGAGAAGCATGTAAGAACCTTGTGCAGTTCCACTGCCCCTAAAATCTACTCAACCATGCAATCCTAGGATTGACGTTTCTTGACTCTTGGCACTTGTTTGTAATCTCAGCCTCTGTCTTGTGGATGACTTGTTTGGGTAATTGGATCAGTTATAGTGCTTACTATGAAGTATTTTGATCCTCCTTCCGGTTTTATCATCTTTCTTTTAGTCATATTCTATTGCTAAAACTGTATTTGACATGTTTTCCTCAAATTTAAAATGCATTTGTCATGAGATTTCATCATGTAGGATGGTCGAAAGAATTGTCCTTAGGCTTGGTAGAATTCAAATTTAAGGGATGAAATAAATGTATAGGTTGCTGAAATTTTAGGCTAGGTTTGATGGACTATCAGATTATTGCAGGCAACTCTGGTAAAGAAAACAAAAAAAAATGAATATTTAAAAGAATGACTCACAGGATTATGAAACTAGCATTGTTCGTGGGATGAAAACATCATTATTAGGAGAAGGCATCTACCCGCTAAGTTGAAAAATACCAATTTTGTAGAAAAATAAGCCTTCATTCTTTGAAAGGTTGATTACATATATGTAGAAAATTTCTTGGGATCCTCTTCTTAAGACTAAATGGATAAAATAGAAGACTTAAGCCCTGAATAAACTAGGACAATATAAAACTTAATTTTCAATTCCTATCTAATAGGGAAAAAATTTCATTAAAAAATTTTAATAAATATGACAAAGCTGTCTTCTGTCACTGTTCATGACAAACAGTAACATAAAAAATTGTCATACCAGCTCCTACTCTTCATCCCACCAAATTAAGACTTGTGGTTGTGCAATCTGTTGTCTCTTCTGTCACTGTTCATGACAAACAGTAACATAAAAAATGTCATACCAGCTCCCGCTCTTCATCCCACCAAATTAAGACTTGTGGTTGTGCAATCTGTCCTTTCTTATTCATTTTTAAAGTTTTTGTTTTGCATCCATCTTTGGTGATATTATTGTGTTCAATGGTCAACGAGATTTTTAATCTTGCAATTTTTCTCTTGTTATGCATGTATGTTCCCTTTTTTTTGGTCAATATGTACATTCCCTTTTTACTGACACTCTTCAGAATAATTTAAAGGTACCTAAATGAGCAAGCAGCTAGCAGACAACAATCAGATGCTTCAAGAGGTGTCTATGTGTTCTCTGACATGAATCCTTATGTTGGTCACCAGAATCCATTGAAAGAAGGACAAGACCTATTCCGAAAGGGCCTTTTGAGTGAAGCAGTGCTTGCTTTAGAGGCTGAAGTTATTCAAAACCCTGAGAATGCAGAAGGTTGGAGGTTACTTGGAATTGCACATGCGGAGAATGATGATGATCAACAGGTTATTCTAATTTTCGAGTTGAATTATTAGATTGAGATACGCAATCTAGTCTATTCTATTTTCCGTTTAAGAAATTCGTGGAGGATCAGTCGCTTCCAGTTGTTTCATAAAGCTGCTTCTAGTTTTGGATTTGGTGTTATCACATGTTCTCCCAAGCTTCTTTAAGTTTCCAATCTGGTGGCATTATGCTTCTGCTTTCTATCTCTTGATATCCTAGTAATTATTAATCACAACTAAAGACCAGCAGATTTTTAAGCTTCTTCTCCGGTAAAATCGTTTGCATGTAGAAAACTTATGATTTTCTAATATCTTCTTAATGCTAGAATATTGTTCTATAAACAAACCATTCCTCCTGAAGCTTATAAACCCTCTTTTTGATGTGATCCTCTTGTTCTTCCCTATTGCTTAAATATCTGGATGTTCAGGCTTTCGACTAACATATATATCATGTTCTTTTCAAAACTTAATAGTCTGTTTGAGTACTTCCATTGAAGCCATTACTTGTAATCTGAAATACTAGTTCTATCATGATCATAGCTTTGAGAATTAAGTTTTCAGATGATTTCATAATCAAGAGGTTGTCAAATTAGATTTTTCCATTGAATCACAAATTTGAGATATTGTTTTGTGTGAGGTTCTAATTTCATTTAACTGAGATTTACAGGCTATTGCTGCAATGATGCGTGCACAGGAGGCTGATCCTGCAAATCTAGAAGTGCTTCTTGCTCTTGGTGTGAGTCACACTAATGGTTAGTAATTGCCAGTAATTCTGGTTGACTTGGGTTTGCTGTTGTTTCCACAGCTTTAAGATATGTGTCACAAAGTTTTAAATAAAAATATTCGTTACATGAGAGCTTCATCACAATTGTGTAATCAAAGTCTTTGGTACCAAAAGGTTTTGAGTTTGATTTCAATTTGGCAGTTATGAACATATAACTCCTTATTAAAATTGCAGAGTTGGAACAGGCAGCTGCATTGAAATATTTATATGGATGGTTATGCAATCACCCAAAGTATAGAACACTTGCACCTCCCGGGCTTTCTGATTCTTTGTATTATGCTGATGTGAGTATTATTATACCCCTTATTGATTTTTCTGGCTGCCATAGGCCACCCAAGTAACATTGTTTGTAAACATATCCTTGTGGAAAATAACAGTTCCAGTTAGCTTAATTTTCTTAAATAGTAGATGAAGTTTGTTTTCTTCAAGTAGCATGATCATATGTGCTTCATCTTGTTTTTGAACAGCTGTTTGCTGAAAGTTAGAATATGATTCCTTATCGCAAAGTATATTTGTTTGGAGGAGGCCTTACTATTCTACAGAATATGTAAAGTGTTGAAGGAACACATATGTAGTCCATGTTGTAAAATGTGTTGATGAGACACAGAGAGAAAAGAAAGCTTCACATTCTTAGGTATGGAAATCTTAGAATTTACTACTAAACATTCTTAGGAATGCAAATCTTAGAATTTACTGCTACTTATCAAGCTCCTCCAAGCTTAACAGACTACAAATATAAAGAGGCTTTAGTAATCTACCATAATCTAATCATACTTCTATTTTGACACTTTTTCCATTAAGAAAAACTTTAAGTCTGTATAGATTAATTAATTATAGATGTTAATTTGAACTCAAATACTGAAACTATCAGATAAACAAAATAATAAAATATAAATAAAATAGATAACCTCTACCTGTAAAGTGGAATCAAACTTCTTCGTATAGATCTAATTTTAGGATTATTTTGAAATAATTTATTCAAGTTACCAAATAAATATAAGAAACATAAATAAATTAGACAGTTTATGAAAAGTGAAGTCTTTAATCTTCATCATCTTGACATTAGATTACTTCCTCAAAAATAAGAGAAGGTTTCTGATCTTGGGTATTTCAGGCCCTAGAGATATATTTATGTTATTCCACATAGCTCCAACAGATTACCTGCATTGAGCTTACCTCTTTATCTTTTTCTTCCATTCAGTTTTTGATAGGGAAAACTATAGAGATTGTATTATTTACCCCTAGATTCAATCTATATTCTGTCCTCTACAATCTCTCTCCGTAACCCATAACAACCTGCCTATGTGGCCATTTTCCCCTTCCCCATCTTACCCCTACGAATATAGGTTTGAATAGTCTTAGGCTGCTGTACTATGGGCTGATCACTAGGGGAATGCTAACATGCTGATCACTAGGAGGAATGCTAACAATTCTCTCCCCTTCAATAGGCACCTTGTCCTCAAGGTGAATAGAAGGAAATTGCCCTTTAATGAATTCTGCATCCTCCCAAGTTGCTTTCTCTGCTGGTTTGTCTTTCCAACGAACAAGCTACTTGAGAATACTTCTGCCCTTGGACTTTGACATGCGTGAAGCTAGGACTGCTTCTGGTTCAGCCAATTCCAAATGGTCCATCTCCAGTACTTGAGGGAGATTATGCTCAACAGGATGGTCACCCACGACCTTTTTCAGTTGGGAACCATGGAAAACCAGATGTACTTTGGACGTAGTTGGGAGCTGTAGTTTATAGGCAATCTGCCCAACCTTTCCAATGATCTTGAAGGGACCATAGTATCTTGCTGAAAGCTTAGGACAGATCCTTCTTGCAACAATGAGCTGTCTATGTGGTCTTAGTTTAACAAAGACCAAGTCTCCCTCCTGAAAATTCACCTCCCTTCTGTGAACATCTGCAAATTTCTTCATCATAGATTGTGCTTGCAATAGGTTGTGTTTGAGTTGGCGTAACACTTCATCTCTATCAACCAAAGCTAGTGCCACTGATTCCACTTGAGTTTCTCTTTGAGAAAACTGCAGCAAGGTGCAGCAAGGTAGGTGGAAGGTGACCATAGACGACTTCAAAAGGAGTCCTTCTAGTCGAGACATAGTAGTTAGTGTTATACCAATATTCAGCCCAAGATAACCAATAAGACCAATTTTTAGGTTGTTCGATAGTGAAGCAATGAAGATAGGCTTCTAGACATCTATTAATCACTTCCGTTTGTCCATCCGTTTGTGGATGATAGGAAGAACTTATCTTCAATACTGTCCCTTGTACAAAAATTACTAGTAAAGAGTGGGTCTTTATCGCTTAATATAGAGCTAGGAATACCATACAGTTTCACCACCTCTCGGATGAATGTTTCTGCCATGGTTTTAGCAGTGAAAGGATGCTTGAGGAGTAAGAAATGGGCATACTTTGATAAACGATCCACTACCACCAGTATGACTTCACAACTGTGAGACTATGGGAGCCCTATAATAAAGTACATTGAGACTTCATCACAAATCAGCTTAGGAATAGGCTGGGGTTGCAAGAGTTCAGCAGGAGACATTGCCATGTACTTATTCTTCTAGTAGGTGACACATTCACGCACAAACTTTTGTATTGATGACTTCATTCCTAGCCAAAACAATCTGCTAGCTAACCTTTTATAGGTCTTTAGAAAACCAGAATGTCCCCTTGAAGGTGAGACATGATACTCATGCAGAAATTGAGGGATTAACACTGAAGTGGCTGAAAGGACTAATCTGTTTTTGTAGACCAATAGTTCGTCCCTTAGATGGTAATCAGGTTTAGAATTGGGGTTTTCTTGGAGAGCTGTCATGAGTGAGTTAAGCTTGGTATCCTCCTTGACCTCCCGTCGTACTACATCCATATCAAGCCAAAATGGAGCTGAAATTGTTGAGAACAGTAACTTGTCGTCTTCAACCCTTGATAAAGCGTCTGCTGCCCTATTTTGCTTTCCAGGTTTATAGATCACCTCAAAATCCAGACCCAACACTTAGCTTGCCAGCGTTGTTGATCTATAGATGGTCTAATAAGTGCTTCAATCTTTTATGGTCGGTATAAACCTTGAAATGTCTCGCCGTTAGAAAGTGCTTCCAATGCTGAATGGCCATTACTACTGCCATCACTTCTTTATCCTTGAAATGTCTCCCCGTTAGAAAGTGCTTCCAATGCTGAATGGCCATTACTACTGCCATCACTTCTTTCTCATAAATTGATTTAGAATATGTTGATTCAACCAAGGCCTTGCTGAAGTAGGCTAGTGGGCGACGACCTTGAATTAGGACAGCAACTAAGCCTTTACCAAAGCATCACACTCAAGAGAGAATTCCTTGGAGGAGTCAGGTAAAGCTAGGACTGTTGATGTGGTCATCCTCTCCTTCAATTCTTCAAAAGCTTCTTGGGACTCCCTTCCCCAGCTGAAACCATCTTTCTTGGTGAGTTCAGTAAGAGGCTTGGCAAATTTACCGTAATTTTTGACAAATTTTCAGTAGTACCCGGTGAGACCGAGGAACCACCCTCTTACTCCCTTTACATTCTTAGGAATAGGCCATTCCGAAATACTTTTGATCTTCGATGGATCCATTGCTACCCTCTCACATGAGATAACATGGCCTAGGTACTTTACAAATTGCTGTCCAAAAATAAACTTCTTGTTAGCAAACAATTGATTGTCCAGTAATAATTGCAACATCCAAGCCAAATGTTTCATATGTTGATTCGAATTTGAACTGTAAACCAAAATGTCGTCAAAGAAAACTAACACGAACTTACGTAATAGAGGTTTAAAAATTGAGTTCATGTTGGATTGGAATGTAGCGGGTGCTTTCATGAATCCGAAGGGCATCGCTAGATACGCGTAATGCCCCTTGTGAGTCCGGAACTCCATTTTATAGACCTCCTTCTCCCTAACTCTGATTTGATGAAAACTCGACCTTTAATCAACCTTGGAAAAATATCTAGTCCAATGTAACTCCTCCTTCAGCTCATCTACTACTAGAATTGGAAACTTGTCGGGCATCGGGAGCTTATTTAAAGCTTGGTAGTCGATGCACATCTGCCATGACCCATCCTTTTTTTTGACAAGGATGACGGGACTTCAGAAAGGGCTGATACTAGGCCTAATGACTCCGGTCCAGTAATTCCCAAATCTGTCTCTCAATCTCATCCTTGTGATGATGTGCATGTTTATATGGATGAATATTCACAGGTTCTCCCCCCTCTTTAAAGTTAATTGCATGGTTATGAGCCCTCCTAGGTGGCAGCCCCCTTGTCTCCTGAAAAACCAACTCAAACCTAAACAAAACATGCAGCCCGCAACTCCTCTTGTTGCCCTATGTCCAAGGTTCCCATCACTTCAGATAAGGACCCACTGATTCCCATAGACCACAACAGCTCCTCTACTTCCACTTCCTGTTTCTTTAAAATCTGTTGTAGAGCATGAAGAGAAGAGGCTTGCATGTTAATTCCCTGCAAGGTAACCTCTGCACCCCTCTGATTAAATGACATGTACATCTTCTTTCAATCAACCTTCACCTCCCCTAATGTTTCCAGCCATGCAACACCTAAGATTAAACCACGTCCCCCAGTGTCAAAGACATGTGCATTTACACTAAACTCTTCTCCATTTAGCTCCAATTTTATCTCCTTGCAAATACCTTGTGAAAAGGATCGATGTCTATCTCCCAATCTTACTTCGAATGTTCTAGTAGGAGTAAATGAAAATACCCATAGCTTGAACCAACATGCTGGACATAAAAGTTATGACTAGCTCCACTATCAACCATAATTACGATAGGCATTTCATTAAGCTTACCTATCAAGACCATGGATTTCATGGGTGAAGATTGGTCCTTTCCTATTTCCCTGAACCCAACCGAATTGCACACTAGCTCCCAATTTTCCTGCTGCTACTCAACCACTGTTGCTTCTAGATTAGTCATCCTAATATCTTCTTCGTCACCATCCCAAACAATTAATTTGTATTCATTATCTGGACATCGGTGGAGTGGACCGAAAGTTTGTCCACACTTAAAACACAACCCCTTGGCCCTTCTCTCCATAAGCTGCTTGTAGGATAAATTCCTTGTTCACCTCCATTTTGAACCTCCTGGCCGATTACCATCTATTATAATATTTCAGTTCTTATTAGGTAACTCCTTTGCATCATTTTTAGAACTTCCAGCTACACTATTTGGCTGACCCGAACGCTGGATATTAAAAGTACCCAGTCGAGACCCATAACTTGAAGGGAAAATTCCTAGTTTGTTCCTCAGCTCTCCTGGTCATATTACCCCTTCTCTGATTAACTCCCTCTCCACCTTCCGTGTGGCAGAGATGAGCCGAGTTCGAGTTGGTGGATCATGGGTTTGGACCCTGTTCCTTATTTCCTCACGTAACCCACCCAAGAAGCAACTCATGTACCACTCTTCGGGAAAATGGGCTATTTATGATGCCACCCTCTCAAATTCATCAATATATATGTCCGCTGATCCTCGCTGGGTAATTGACTTCAACTGCTCATTTGGGTCACCCTCATCCTTACCCCCATATCGATCAAACAACGAACGCTTGAATCGCTCGCAAGTCATGCAGGGGTCGAACTCATGTAGAGTCACTAAGCAATACAATGTAGTCCCCTCCATACAAATCTGAACCATCGGCAAACGAAGTTCAGAAGGAATTTTGTGAATCATAAAATATGATTAAGCTCGCATGACCTATGCGAACGGGTCTTCACAGTGGAATGCAGGTAGGTTGACCCGACGTGCTGCATTTTTGTAATCTTCCCATGCACGTTCTGTAGCAGCTGAAGAACAGTGGTCCCCTTTTGGCGAGAACCAGACCCTTGCAGGCCACTTGTGGGGTCTATCACTACCAGCAGAGTTGGATGCGTGGTGTGCGGGTCTGTTGCCACCCGCAGAAGAGGATGCGTGGTGGGTAAACGCCGGTGGTCCTTCTCCTTCACCTCCCACGTTCTGTTTCTGTGGGTTTTTTGCCATCAGAGTCTAAAATCCATCTCTCAACTCCGACTACAAAAGATTCTAGGATTTGGCCAGTGTTTCTACGCTAGCCATCAAGGAACTAAGTTGTGTTCTTAGATCCTTCAAGGTAGTGTCGTGTGACTTAACCATTCCCTCTTGAGCTGAGAGGGATGATTCCTGTCTCCTAAGAGACGCTTCTACTGCAGATACTCTAGCTTCCATTCTAGTTTGCATACAATCTCTAATCACTTGGCTCTCTCAATGAAAGCACCAATTGATAGGGAAATCTATAGAGATTGTATTATTTACATATGTATTAGAGAGTTACAGCAGTAGGCTCCCTCCTGGAAAAATTTCCAGGCCAGAACAATTGCTTACAATAGGAATAATGGCCCGCCCCTCTCTCTCCTAGATTCAATCTATGTTCTGTCCTTTACAATCTCTCTCTGTAACTAACTCATAACAACCTACCTATGGGGCAATTTTCCCCTTCCCCATCTTACCCCGACGATTATAGGTTTGAATAGGCTTAGGCTGCTGTACTTTGGGCTGATCACTAGGTGGGAATGCTAACATGCTGATCACTAGGAGGAATGCTAACAGTTTTTTCTTTTTGTTCCTTTCTGTTGTTCTTCTCCTTTTAGTGATTTTGTCAGTTCTTCTAGCCTTTGTACACTTAATTTCCCTTTGATTTTTCTATTCTATTCCTTATCCCAGATGGGGTTTTGGACACATACTAGATGACCTTATGCTCTAAGAAGTGGAAATATTTCTCTTTCGGGAGAGTTTGCGCTAGGTGTTGTTCAAGTTATGACATCCTGGGAGTGCTCAACCTGTGGCATGACTTCTATTATTACCCTGTTGGATCTGGCCCCATTTAACTTGTTATCCCTTTAAGTTGGACATTAGATCACTTTATATTACAGATATATTTCTCCATGGTGAATTTTAAGAGTAGTTTTATGTGGGGCAAGTTCTAGGTTTTGTTTTATGGGGAGTCAAACTATGTTTGTATACTGACCAATTCATTACACAGGCTTAAAATATTTGATCACTCATGACGTGTGAGATTAAATACAACAGTGTAGGAGTTCGGTTCTATACATTGCATCATTTTGCATTCTACATATGGAATTTCTTATGATAGTTTATTTGAATGATGGCATACTTACCGTAGATGACTCGATTGATATTTCTAAGTTGAAAGATCACTTGTAACATTTGTTTATGATGATCCTAACATCAATCTTGTATCTAATTAGTGGTGTTGTTTTTGATCCAACTAGTAGCTAGAGATTGGTTGGCAAGCCTTTATAACTTACGTTTACAGGACTTGTTGTCATCTTTCTGATTATTGTGTGAGCTAGTCTTATATTGTACTTTTACGGACCTGATAGTCACCTTTCTAGTTCCCGTGTGAGTTTGTCTTCTCCATGTATGAAGAGGCATCTTTCATTGTGTGGTACATCAAAGAGGCTCCTGGGTAGGGGCTCCTGTACTGGAACCATACATTGATATGACAATATGTTTAGATACAAAATATGCTAACTCAAGTTTGATAGGTATTCCACTGCAGATTATGGTGCATTGGTCACAGAAAACTTTTGTTGTGAAAAAGGCTGTGCAGTAACTCGTTCTAGCGTACAGGTTGAGGATAGAGTCATATTTGTTGGGACATATAAGTTGCTATGCACCATCTTTTTGATGGACATTGGAATTTATTAGCTTATGTGAGTTCCACAGTGGCTATGAGTTTGATTTGGGATAATTAGACATTACTTTTGTCTTTTATCCAATTTACCACAGCTGTCACTTTATTGCAGATAATACTGTAACTTGAGAACTTGTTCATAATTTTTGCAGATCGAACTTAACCAAGTCTTTAAGGGGTTCTAAGTTTTTATGTTCTAGGTTTTTATGTATACTCCTGCAGATATATATTATATTTGTGGTGAGCATAATTTATCCAATGCACCCACTTCCAATCTCCCATGGGATCTACTATTGAACCTTCTCCAGAATTTGATAATAGCCTGTATTGATTCCCTTAAGACATGGTCTTTTAATATGATGATTGTATGTTGGTAAGGAGTTTGCATGACAAGTCATTATATTTTGTTCTCACCTTGGGTTCTTATTTTCTCTGATGTTGTATATTAGCCCTATTTCGAAGTGGTCATCCAATGTAATATTTATTTACTTGAGACAGGTTGCTCGATTATTTAATGAGGCAGCTGAAATGTCACCTGAAGATGCTGATGTGCATGTAGTTTTAGGTGTACTGCACAATTTGTCCAGGGAGTACGATAAAGCCATCACTGCATTTGAGACAGCTTTGAAACTCAAGCCACAAGATTATTCCCTCTGGAACAAGCTTGGCGCAACACAAGCCAACAGTGTTCAAAGTGCTGATGCAATATTAGCTTACCAGCAGGTATGTATTTGAATTATTGTGGACTCGTATTGGTTTGAATTATTATGGACTCATATTGATTTGAATTGTGTTCAATATATCTGGAAAATTGCTGGCAGCGTACTTGAGAAATGAAAAATGTTAGCAGTTCAAATTACTATTGGTCCATATGAAGCTTTTCCATTGTAGGTTTATGCGGTTGCTTATTTAGTAGCTTTTCAATTTTCTTCTTTTATCCTTTTTCTGCCTTGGAGCATGGGAGGTTCAGCTGGGCTTCTTCAAATAATCAAACTTTTTGTATGCCTATGGTGATACGACAGTTATTGCTGTCAGGAACAAGGTGCAATGCGAAAGAGAAAAACATAGCAGTCAGTGGGTTGTAGAATTTGTTCTGTGGGGACCTTGGTGGCTTTTTAACAGCTGGCCTTAAAATTTTTTACTGTGTTGTTATATACAAGTGGTTCTCATAATGAAAAAAAGAACTAAAAGTTAGTTTTATGGATGCTGTCTTAGTTGATTATAAGTGTTTTTTGCATGTCTTTGGTAACATATTGAACTTTGCGGAGTCACAAGGGAGGCTTTGCTTTTACATATGTTCTTCCACGTCTTGTTTCCTTAAATGATCAAGCAATTTGCAGCGGAATCTGTGTTTTCTCTACCCTTAAAATGGTCTTTGGTACAATGTAATAAGAAAAGTAATGAAATCAATTTTGCACGACATTGTTGATTCTGGTGTTTGATTGTAGATAAAGTTTTTAATGTAATGGAATTTCAATTCATAATATCTGTCCTTTTAACCGGTGTAATCTCCATTCCATAACCTTCCTTGCATAATCACCACAGTGTTTTGTCCACCATTCCTTTCCACGTTTAATTCCCTTGCGTAACATCATTTTCGTAGGTGTTAGTGGGGAAATTTCTGCATTTAGTGAAACCTAGTCTTTTTTGGTAGGTGCTAGTGGGGAAATTTCTGCATTTAGTGAAACCTAGTCTTTTTTTTCTAGCTCATTGCAACTGCCTACGGGCCCTTCCACAGCTCTAGTTGCTATTAGTAATCATAAAAGAGTTTATCTATTTATGGTTTTGGTTATTTAGGGTGTGAATAACTTGATGTTTCCTTCATCTAATGTGCAGATTTCCCTTTTTTGCTTTTCTGGCGCAATGTGAAAATTTAGTATGGCTTTGATGAAATCTAAAATTTCTAATGATCTTTGATAAACTGGCCAGCTTTTTTGTATTATTTTCTTAATTGTGAATTAAACTCCTTTGGTTTTCTAGGCACTTGATTTGAAACCCAACTACGTTCGTGCTTGGGCAAACATGGGAATTAGTTATGCCAACCAGGTATTATTTCCGCTTGGTGGACCATAAACATTTAGCTGAATGCTATTACAAATGCTAGTCAGTACCTTTTGTACATGAAATTACATTTATGAGCAACATCTATTCTTATGATATGACTAACCAGCTGTTCATAAAAATCAAAACCTTTTGTTCAAGGGTATGTATGAAGAGTCAATCCGCTACTATGTCCGGGCACTCTCTATGAATCCCAAGGCTGATAATGCTTGGCAATATTTAAGAATTTCTTTAAGGTATGTGGGTCGAATTATGAGAAGTATTAGCATTCACTCTACTGTTGAGTGACATGATATCTTCTACTTATTGCAGCTGTGCTTCAAGGAATGACATGCTGGAATTTTGTGATTCTCGAAACCTTGACCTTTTACAGAAGGAGTTTCCCTTGTAGTATTGTAAAGCTCTGGGGAATAGATGAATAGAAGTGTTTATTCCCATAACGTCATGGTAGATTTTGAAGTCTCGATTTGGTCAGGAAAAGGTGTCTGCGTGTAGAGAAAGTCCATTCTCCTAATGGTGCATAAATCTTTACCTAGATGCTTGATTTTTTATGATGCCATTGTCTTATAACCGTAATGAGCTGTTGTTTTATGTGTAAGAGTGGGACTGAAATAAGCATGGAAATAACATAGTTATATGTAACAAAAAACATTTGAAAACATTACATTGGAGTTGATAGTTTCGTCCATGTTAACCGTAATAAAAGCATAGAGTTGATAGGCATATATAATAAATCTTATACATATTAGTGTCCTCGGCTCGGCTTGTGCCTCTTTCAAAAAGCCTAAATCTGTCTTAAAAATTTATTGTTATTATTTTTTCATATCTATTGAATACTATACCTTTTATAAAATTTTCTAATTGCAAAGAGTTTTTCTTGAATTCTCTGGAGGGGGGCAAGCCAAGAATTTTCTTTGTTCTCCAGGCATGGAATTTTGTCCCTCCTTACGGAAATGCTTTGTCAAGAAACCTTGTGAGAATGTCGAGGATATCTCTGAAAATATGCGGAGTAAATAGTCTTGATGTCATTGTGAAACTACCATGTCTTGCAAAGTAAAGGCTTATAGAGAATAATTTCTAAACTCGAGTGATGGAATGGGGGATATCACCCTATGAGTTTTTAAGAGTGATTAAGAATTTGATTTAGTTATCGAATATAATAATAACACAACATATAAATTAAATAGGCACTTTCCAATATGAATGTCAAACAACCAACTTATTCCACGAGGGAGGCATTCATCAATCTCAAAATAGTTCAAAACTAATGTAATAATCTTTAATTACGGTGAAAAGTTCAAACAAAATTTATCTCTTGATTTATAAACAAAATTCGGTATATATTTCAATCAAGTGTTTATCAAAACAAGGTATTTCTATACTTTTGGAAAACTTAAAATTTTCAACTAGCCTAACCCAAAGTACAAAAAGTTAAAAAATGAGTAGTTTTGCAATTAGCTAACTAGTGAATCGCCAGCTAGACAAAAGGCTATACCTATTAAGTCGATGTTAGGTTTTAAAAGTTACTGAGATAGGACTTCCAATGTAACTGGCCAACGCCCTAGTGAAGTAGAAATTGGCTAACTGATAGATAATGGGAGACTTAACTACCACTTGGAAGTGATTTTGGGCATAAATAGATCGTAATTAAGTTGGAGGAGGAACTTTTAGCATACTATATATAGACTTTCTAATAGGCCTGATGTCAGAGAGTGCGTAAGCACATTGAATAACATACTTAAGTTTAGAATTGTATATAGTTGTGAAATTGGGAAAATTATTTGTTTAGCCTTGAACAATAATTATGAGGGGATTCTCTTGAATAGTGACAAAGCAAGACGATTGTCGGGAATCCTCTCCACACATTGAAAAGTTGAATAGTGACAAAGTAAGACGATTGTCGGCAATCCTCTCCACACGTGGAAAGTATGGAGAGTTTCTCTTGCCCTTTTTATTAGTGAATTCCAAGTGGATGTTAGGGAGTGGACGCATTCCAAGCTACTATAAATCGAATTTTGTCTCTTTCATAACCCTCTTCTTTCATTGTTGTATTTGTTTTGTAATTACATTATACGAATTTGATATTACTATTCATTAAAATAGGCAATTCATTAATTAGTTTTAAAATAGGGAAAGTTATACACACATAATTTATGCCCCTTGTGTGCCAAACGAGGAGCAATATAATGAACTTTAAACAATTCCTAAATTTAATAATATGCAAAAAAAAAATGAAATTTCAATTGAAACATGGATAAAAGTTTTAATAAGAAAGTTAAAACCTCAAACATACTAATAATGTCATAAAAAACCATCAATTTATTAGAATGATACAAAAAAATTCCATAAATTTTGAAAATTTTGATTTATTACTAGCACAAAGTCAAAAATTTTAACATTAGCAATAATTAGATCTCTTAAATTGTATTTGAAATTTTGAAAATTTTACAATAAACATCCAATCAATTGAATACAAATTAATTTTATGAAACTTCTAAAGTGATCTTTAAAGTTGGGGAAATTCCCAACTTTCTAAATCTTAAATTGTCAAAACCAATAATTTTGCAAAATTTATCAACAAATTAATTACTCACTAAATTGAGGTCATAAACATGTAAGACACAATACATTTTGATATAAGCAATGAATAATTTCAATAAAGATTGCAAAATTATGAGAAACATCCTAAAATTGAAAACTTAAAGCTTACCCAAAATGGGACAATGACGAGTTTGAAGCTTGTTATTGATTAGGGGGCTTCACGATGGAGGGAAAAGTGGCTTAAAACACTTCTTAACATTTGAATCTCATTGAAATTGCAAGAATACATTGGAGAATGTGACAGGTCATTATAAGGAGAAGGTTGCTGGATGATAAGGAAGAAGTTAGATAGGGCCTTGTTCAATCTTTATTGCCTTTTAAAATAGTTGATAAGGAGGGCTCACTTTAGGTCTAATAATTATCTTGAAAAGATATAAGGATATGAGGAAGAAATGAAGAAAGGAATACAACATTATTACTGCAATAAATAATACAAGAATTAACCTACTTTAAGGGCAAAATAAGTTATACAATAACCCTAGTTAAGAGGTGAAAAAGACTCTAGAAAAGCTAGCTCTCTGTAACTATATTCAAGCTTTAGAAGCTTATAATTAATTATTGGAACAAACGTCAAGGATTCAACGAATCAAATAAGGGGACAAAGCTTTTTATAATGAAATTTCAATAGTTCATTAGGCTCTTCTATTGACAATTGCTCTTCTTTGCAAGTACTAAGTTCTTTCATTCCTCGATTAGTTACAAGAGAGAAACCTGAATTCCTCATTAGACCATTCAACTTGAATGATATTAAGAAGCAAATTTATTCCTTAAACCCAAATATAGTTCATAAAACAAATAGCTTTAGTGATTTTTTCTTGTAGAACTCTTAGCACTTAGATAAAGATTAAGTCTCTAATGATAACTTTAATTCCTCTTCTAAATGGAAAGATGATAAAAGAGTTGAATATAGCTTGCTACTAAATGTTCTTAACCCTTTTTCATAGAATGATTATGTGCCAATTCCATTTTGTAAAATCATATACAAGATCATTTCTAAGCTATTAGTTGCTAGGTTGAAAGTTGCATTGAGCTTTATTGTTATTCCTTGTCAAGGTGAATTCACTCATGATATGAAAATTAGAGGTAACATCCTTTTGGCATAAGAACTATTAGAATTACCACAAGGAATAAACCTAAAAAAACTATGAAATGAAGATTGATTCCAGAAAGCTTTTGATTATATCAATTAGAGTTTCATTTATTATGCATTAGAAGATTTTAGGTCTCCCAAGCAATTTATCAAGTGGATTGAGCAATGGATATGTACAAAATTGTATAACAAACAAGTCAATAAGGAGCCCAATCAAGTTGATTAAAGGAGCTAAAGGTTTAAGGCAAGGTGATCCTATATCTCCTTATCCTTTCACTTTTTATATGGGAGCATTAATAAGATTGATAGGTCATCTGACCAGCGCGTCGCAACGCTAGTCAAAATAAAATAACTAGACTACTACTACAGTAGTGGTGAGTCTAGGTCGATCTCACAGGGAGTGTTCGGTTAGCTTATGAAATGAAATTAATAGATGTTTAGGAAAATT
>JANZXR010000009.1:138885-175624 GCA_027575705.1 Erythroxylum echinodendron
ACCGTGAGAGCGCGAGGCCCGAGAGGCCGAGGCTCAAAGCGGACAATATCTGCAAGCGGGTGGTCTGGGCTGTTACATTCCCACGTTCACACAACTAGCGAGCCCACATGGTTTCTATGTTAAGAACAAGAGCAAGTCCAAAAACCCTATTCCATTGGAGGAGGTGGACCTACTAGCTGATGATGAACCCCCAGATAGTATGGACCATTCACAAGAAGTAGAGGTCGACGAGCCACCTGATTCCTCCTAGTAAGTCTCCCAACAACCCAATTTTTAACTATGAATTACAATCTGTTATCTTGGAACTGTCGTGGCATTTCCAACAAAAAAACCATTTACACAATAAAGCAATTGGTCCGGTTGCATATCATTGATATTCTAATCATATTGGAACCTAGGACTAGTGGCAAAAATGCACAAAATATCTATATCAATTAGAGTTTCTAAACTCTCATAGAATTGAAGCAGTGGGGTTCACTGGGGGGATATGGGTTCACTGGGGGGATATGGGTCCTCTGGAAAAACAATGTCACCCTTTACATAATTTCTTGTGATTGGCAAATGATGCATATGAACATAATACTGCCTTGCAACTCCTCTTTATTATTATCTGCAATATACGAAAGCCCTCACTCTGATCTGAGGAGGACTTTGTGGGATAAGCTAACTTCACTTGCAGGTATTATCACTACCCCATGGATAGTAGTAGGCGATTTCAATGCAATTACAAACCAGTAAGATAAAATGGGAGGCAAAGCAGCCAAGGGCTGCCTAAGATTCATCAACTGGATCACAATGGCAAACATGTCTGATTTAGGTTACTCAGGATCCAAAAACACATAGACCAACATGCGTGTTTTCGTCACATTGGATAGGGCTTTTGCCAATGAACGCTTCACACAATGGGCCTCAGCTACATTAGTAAACCACATTCCTAGGATTAACTCAGACCATACACCTTTGCACATCAGAATTACAATTGGATACCAAGCTCTTGCAGCACGCAAAAGATTTACATACTAGGCAGCTTGGGAGTTTCATCAATAATGGAAAGGATGGTTAAAAGAAAATTGGGATGATGGAACTACATTTAGTGAAACAATACAAAAATTTCAGGAAGCTTCAAAACAGTGGAAGGCTGAAATTTTTGGGGACATAAACAGGAAGATCAGGCTTTGTATGGCAAGATTGCAGGGCATTCAAAAGAAATTGCCTTTTAGACCACACAAAGGACTTTGGACTCTTGAAGAGAAACTGACCTTAGAACTGGAAACACTATTGACACAACAGGAAGAGCTCAAAGTTCAAAATGGAAGAGCTATATGGTTATCACATGGAGATAGAAACACCTCCTACTTTCATGGGAAACACAAAATAAGAAAGCCACTCAAACCAGTCAAAATACTCTAGCTACAAGATGGTTCATGGACTTCAGATAGAAATGAAATCAGTCAGGAAATGACTTCTTTTTTACAAGAACTTATTTCAGAACAAAGATAAAAGCACAGACACATCTCATTTTCAGAGCTACAACATCAGAGGTACCTGGCCACAGATAAACATTTCACAATTACATTTCTTATCAAGAACAGTAACCATGTAGGAAATACACCAAGCACTATTTCAAATGCATCCCAACAAGGCCCCTGGTCCAGATGGGATTACAGCTGCTTTTTACCAAAACAATAGGGATCTAGTGAAAGCAGCATTGTTCAAGATTTATCAGAGGTCTTCACAACAGGGAAAATGACCCCAACTTAAACAAGGGGATCATAACCCTCATCCCAAAGATAAAGGAGCCCACAACAGTTAGCAATTTCAAGCCAATCTCACTGATTAACACATATGCCAAATTGATCACAAAGCTGGTGGCTAATAGGTTACAAAGGTTAAGGCCTTCCATTATACTACCAAACCAATCTGCTTTCATCAAAGGTAGGACTATCATTGAGAACATAATAACAGCACAAGAGGCCTTCCATTATATGGACACCAATTAAGAGAAACAAAATTATATAGCCATAAAGATAGATCTCATCAAAGCATTTGACAAGATCAAATGGGAGTTCATCAGAGACACCATGGAAGATGCAGGTATACCCCAAACCCTAAGAGAGATTATAATGAATTCCCTAACCACAAGCAAAACCCAGATTCTCTGGGATGGGGTACTTGGACCCCTCTTCTCACCCCAACAAGGGGTCAGACAAGGGGATCCAATTTTCCCATATCTATTTATCATATGCATTAACAGGTTGTCATAAGCCAAATCAAAAAGTGTGCAACAAGGAGAATGGACCCTAATCAATTTTGGAAATCAAGGAGTTGTCCTTTCGCACCTAATGTTTGCAGACGATTTAATCATCTTTGCTAAAGCCACAAGTCAACAGGCAAGGGTCATCAACCAGGTAATATCTACCTTTTGCTCACACTTTGGGCAAAGAATCAACAGAGATAAGTTCACCATTTATGTTTCCATGAGAACACCACAGTGCACAACATTGGAAATACAACAAATACTACAGATCAATGTGGTAAGTAGCATAGGAAACTATTTAGGCACACCAATCATACATGGTAGAGTCACTACAGCACATTATGATCATATGCTGTCAAAATTCAAAGCTAGAGCACAAACTTGGAATGCACGTAAGATTTCAATGGCTGGTAGGCTGACACTCTGTCTATCAGTATTGAGTGCCATCCCCTCTTATCTCATACAAAAAAAAATCATTTTCAAAACTACTTGCAATAAACTGGAATAATTTTTCAAATCCTTTCTTTGGGGTACTCACAGCTCTGAGAAAAAGAGCCACTTAGTAAAATGGGAACAAGTGTGTCAGCCTAAGAAAACTGGAGGATTGGGTCTCTGGAAATTAAAAGAACAGAACACATCATTAATCCTTAAATTGGCATGGGACTTGGCCGCAAATGACAACAAACTGTGGGTACAGATTTTTAAAGCCAAGTATAGACTCACTTCCATTTATATAGATTTTCCAAGGAACAAAAAATCATATCTTTGCATGCAGTTTTCAAAGCTTTGGCAGATAATTACAGAGGGCATCAAGTGGGAGCTGAGAGATGGAAAAACAATCAACTTCTGGAAAGATGCATGGATATCAGTAGATATTGTACTCCAAGATCATGTAATTACACAAATCCTATAGGAGCATGTTAACAACACATTACAGGCATACATCACACAGCAAGGATTGTGGGATAGACAACGGCTAGCTACCCTGTTACCACAGAACGTCATCCAATTAATCATGGCAATTCCAAAACTAGCAAACCAGTGTGGACTAGATAAAATTTCATGGAAATGGACAAGCAGTGGTAAGTTTTCAACCAAATCAGCAAACGACATGCTTTGCAAGCACAGCTGGGAGCAGGAAGATCAAACATGGAGCACAATCTGGGCACACCAAGTTCTAGAACGCATGAAAATACTATTATGGAAAGTGTGTCGAAATGCCTTATGGACGAACCACAAGTGATTTTCAATCGACTTAGCCATAACAGAAGACTGTCACACCTACAGGGGAACAGAGACAATTCTACATATCTTAAGAGACTGCACAACAGTAAAGAACACATGGCTAGCAATCAAACAGGATTATCCACAGACTTTTTGGACTATTAACTTCCCTAAACAATGGACAGAAACTAATTTGTGTTCTCATATTTCGCAGGACCACCATAACTGGGGATCCATATTCACGATAACATGTTGGCTTCTTTGGACCGCAAGGAACGAAGCGGTCTTTCAAAATAAGGAGACAACGGCACTTTCAATGGCCTTCAGAATCAGGTCAATAACACAAGAGAACCACAAGGCATTTCAAGTTCACAGAACCAAATAGAGAAACAGGAACGTGGTACCTGAACAGGTGGACCAAGGCCAACCAATACTCCCACAACAAGGGTATTTCAAGCTCTCAACAGATGGCGCTGTGTCAAGATCCACAGGACAAGCATCTACAGGATGACTCATCACAGACGAAACTGGAGCATGGCGGCTAGAGTTTTCCATGGCGGCGGGAATTTGTTCACCACTCCTCGTAGAATTATGGGAATCAAAATAGGACTGGAATTAGAAACTAGAGAATGAATATCAAAGATCATTATAGAAACATATTCGAAGCAATCGATAGATCTACTTACCGCGTTCACCCTGTCACCGATCGGAGTGGACACAATCATCCAAAACATCAACCAAGTCACAACAAAATTCCAAGAAACAACATTCAACTACATCAGAAGGAATCAGAATCAGAGGGCAGATAGATTAGCAAAGATGGGTTTGGGTGGAGACCTTCACAAAGCGACGATCTACAGCATAGATCCAGAGCAAGAAGATAACAACCACCAACTTAACAGTGGCAATGTCATCAACAGTCAGCAAATGAGGGTCACCCCCAGACTTCCTAAGGTGAAGTTCCCTTCGAAGACACAGAAAATGATTCAACAGATGGAATCTTCAAGAGAGGAATGGGAGACATTCAACCTTCGTATTCATTTTTAGCCAGCAACGCATTTATGCGAGGCAACCACCCATTTGGCACACCATTAAACGACGTCCAAATGCACTTCTACCTGCCCTAAGGGGCAGTTTTGTACTTTTGCTTAATTAGGTGAATTACTATGTCATAAGATGTAAAAAAAAAAAAAAGTTGCTCCCATACTAAATTATACATGATACTTCTTTAAAATGGCTAATTGATTTTTTTTTTATAAAATAGATTGTTATTACAAGTATTGAGTCATGTTATGATTTTTATTCAATCATTGAATTGTTTCTTCTCAGTTGAAATACAAAATTGATTAGGCAATTAATTTCTAGCATAAAACAAATCCCTAACTAAAATCTAATTCATTGTTAGTTACACTCCTCATTTTTGATAATTAATTTCACATATCCCAGCATTGAAAAAGATAGTCAATGTATCACTCCACATTAGTTCAATTAACAATATTAGACTTATTTGATGTATTAAAAGTTCAAGTATTAAAATATCAAAAAAAAATCCAAACTAGTTTTAATAATTTACCTAAAATAAAATTAAAAAAATTAATTTTCTCTACTAACATTAACTAATTTAGAAATTATCAACATTATTATCTTTTTCTATATCATCATCCAAAGAAAAATTGTTCTGTCTTTAGACTCGTTTAGTTTTGAAAATTTTGTTTTAAGGGAACCTTAAATTAAATGTTAATTAGACTGTTATAAATCGATGCACAAAATGTTCTTAGCGTCAGGTTAGACTAGGGAGCAAATCTGCTGATCCATCATGCTGTGCCCTACTGTACCCATGCATCTCAGCCATCCAATTTATTGTGTTGGATGGTTGGAATAAATGGGGCATAGTGAGGCACAACATAATAGAACCAGCCCCGCTGTGTCCGTTAGACTAGTGTTTCTGTAAAGAGACATCATAATTGTTCATTTTGGGATTACCAAAAACTTGATTTGGTCGTTAACATGGATATGTTTGGGGACCAATGCCACCCCATCGGAAGCAAAGTGACAGATCTATTTACTACTATATGGAAGGATGACAGTCGGTCAGGTCAGGCGTAAAAATGACGTTTTTTTTGTCATAACGTGAAAATGCTCCATTGAACTTCTAAATTTTTATTTTTTTATATTTGAATATTTTCTAATATTATAAAAGAGTGAAGATTATCTCATTTATTTTTCTGATGCAAAAAATAAACTTATACTGGCGAATAATGCAACATAATGTATATTCTGATTAAATTACGATAATACTTATTGAAACGATTTGGTGAATATAGGTAAATCAAATTTTAATTTAGATTGGATGAAATATAAGAAATATAATATTATTATGAATCAAAAAGAATCTATATTAATATATTTTCTTTTTAAATATCTGTATTTGTTTCTTATAGACAAAACCAGAAGAAACTTATTATAAATACATATATTTATCATATATTTTAATATTTACTTTTATAGTGCACATGATTTATCTTTATTTTGATATTTTATAAGTAATATAAAGATTCTTCAAAGAATTGTGAATAATATTAGATCTTATATTTGTAATAACTAGATTCTTCTAATATTTTATGCATACAACATTAAAAGAATCTAATGAATTTAAGACACTTGGTGATTTCATTTTTCTGCTGAAAATAGAATTTAATTGTACAGAATAAGGTATTATATGCTTTTTTTAATATAAAGGAAAATAAGAAAAATCATATTTAGCATATAATTTGTTTTATAAAATATGGATACATGTGAAATTATTCTACTGAATGCAACTCGATTAGAATACAAAATTAGCCAAGTTTGCACTCTCCTCCTGTATACCTATTATTGGGTACTATAAACTCAGGTCTGGATTTTTCTAATGAAGAAAACCATGTAAACAGATAGTTGTTTTCTTTCCTTAGTGAAGCTGCTCTGTAAAATAGAAATAGAAGAAGAGCAACTGCAATATCACCAACAATTTCTCCCTCAAACAACTCTGGAATGAAATATCTGCATCACATTCATCAATTATGCGCAGATGACTCAACATAATCTACCTTTGACCTTTCATCAAATATCCTTCCCCTTGCCTTATTTGCCTGAAATTGGAACAAAATCATTAAAAAAAAAAAAGTTGAATTAGAAAGGTCCCTCGCAAATGGCATACAAGTGAAATTTACAAGGGAGGTGAGATTGGGCTAGTTAGCTGGTTGACCCTAAGAGAGATACCAAGTTAAAACTTCATTGTCACGTGCAGTGAGTTTTGAGATAACAGGGAAAACACACCTGCTTTTCCCAATGGGTACCACATGTAACAATAGAGAGTAGAATTATTTGCACAAAGGCACCAAGTTGTATTCCAATCCACAGGCCATAGCCTCTTAGCCTTAAAGGAAAAGCTAAAATAGCAGCTGCTGGAACCCCTAAAAGATAGTATGCCCCCAGGTTAATGTAAGCCCCTATGTGCTGCCATCCGCTTCCCCTTGAAATACCTGAAACAAAGTAATCAGTATCTTACCTGTCTTGGATTGCTCAGTATCAGAAATATTTTCGAGTACCTGAAAATAGGCCTTGAAAACCATCTAAAATTACTGAAACACAGACCAAAGGAGCCATTCTCGTGACGTAACTCACTACTTCCTTTTCATTGCTGAAGGTGTAACCAAAGATACTACGGGTAGCAAAAAGCGTTGAGCTTAATATGAGCGATTCTATGACTGTAAGCAACATTGAAACGTATACAGCTATGCGGGCTCCTTGTGGGTTCCCTGCTCCTAATTCATTGGAAACTCTAGTGCTGTGGCAAAAGAATGTTACTGATCAGATATGGCAGACATATGGAATAGAAATAACGTGTTCTGTATTCTGCTGGAGCTGTATACCTCGCTGCCGCGCCAAGTCCATTATGTACCGAGTATATTGTTGCAATAGTTGTGAGACTACAGAAGTAGGATCAGAGAGAAATGTCAGTTGTTGTCAGCGTTTGCAACAAAATCATTAATTTAAACCACTACATACTTACTTTTACGATACAATATATGTAATTTAGTTGCATGCATATCCGAGTACTATTTTCAAAATTTGGATAAATACCACACTGAGAGCACCGAGGCTTCGAGCTTTGGATTTGGTAAAAGTCCCGAGAGCAAGACAAGTAGCTCAAATGACCAACCTTCGAGGCTACATGTATGAACACATTATCAAAGACACAATTTTAGGAAACAATACATTGAATTTAAACTGTGATAATGAAATAATTAGCAAACACTTGCCAGATCATTACTGCAGATGGGATGGCAAATCGAAAGAACTTCCCTACACTGTGGAATGCCTCTCTAGTAAATGGCGCCCGAGTTTTGGCACAGACAGAAGATAACTTCATATAAACTCCAAGAAAAGTTATATTCAACCAAATAGATATGCATAGTGCAAATGCTGCTCCAATATTTCCTAGGTCAGTCTTGTTTACTAAAGCCCAACATAGAGGTACGTGTATGCAAAGCGTGACACCAGAGGCTACCAGCATTGGTATGACCAAACTCTGTACCTGATAGTATCTAATAAGTGGCTGAAGAACCGCATGACCAAAAAGTCCCGGAATTAGGCAAGCCAAAAACTTTCCTGCTTCATATGAAATTGCAGGGTCTTGTCCAATTAAAACAAGAATTTTTCCCGTGAATATCCATAGAACAGAGAGAGGGAGTGAGAACAATAATAAGCAGAAGATAGCAGTATTAGTTTCCACTCCCAATTTCTGATATTGTTGTGCTCCATAAGCTTGCCCGCATAGAGTCTCCAATGCACTAGCCATCCCTAGCTGTGTATGACATGTTTTAGATAGAAACAGAAACACACGATTCAGATAGAACATCCTAGGTTTTGCATTTTCACGAACACACACATATTTCAAAATGCAAAAGTTATCAGATAACTGCTTAATAACCTTTGCACCTTCTAATGCACATAAAATAAATTTAGACCTATTTAGATTTTTCATCTTCTGCAAATTATCAACCTATTCTTAACACACAATCTATCAACCTTGTTGATTTTTATTAGAGTGTGTGGAGGACTCAATTAAAAAAAAAAACTCGGAACATAATATATTAATTGTAATATTTTAAAATCACAATACTTTCACCAATTCTCCACTCCACACTAACACACACCTCTCGCTTTATCACAAGGCACACACTCTCACATGCCCTCACTCACCTTTTTAATTGTTTTTCAACTTACACACTTATTATGAAGCTCGGTTCTTTTTATACTAAACTTTCTATAATATTCTAGAATATTAGGGAAAGTTTATATAAAAGATATTAATGTATATAGAATGAGAAGCTTCTAAAGTGATCACAAGAGAGGGTGTCGGTGTCTTTTTAATACTTCCCCTCACTAACTACCCTCTTGTTCTTGAAGTCATACCAAGTTGCCTTCTAAATTCTTCAAATTTTGTTATGTTGAATCCTTTGATAAATAAGTTTGTAGCTTGGTCTTCTGTTTTTGCATATTTTATCTCGATTTGTCCTTGTACTTTTTTTCAAAAAAAGTGATAGTGTACCTTCACGTGCCTGGTTCTTATAGGAAACACTGAATTTTTTGCTAGATTTATTGTTGATTGATTATCACAATGTACCTCCATTGGATAGTCTATTGATTGATGGAGATCCACCATTAGTTGTTTTATCCATTCACCTTCTCCTGCTGCCATTGCTACTGCACGATACTCAACCTCATTGGTTGACAAAGAGTCTATTAGTGGTCTCTTGCTGCACCAAGTGATTGCTCCACATTCAAGTTTGAACACATATTCAATTATTGATCTTCGAGTATCATGGTCTCCAGCATAGTCAACATCATAGTACCCCACTACCTTGCATATATTTCCTTTTTATATAGTAGTCCTAGGTCAACCATTCCTTTGATATACCTGAGTATGCATTGAACTGCATCTAAGTGAGGTTTTCTAGGATTCTCCATAAATCAACTAGCCACTGCAATAACAAATGTTATGTCAAGTTGTGTTATTGTTAGATAAATCAAGCTTCCCATAAGTTTTTGATACATTGTTGGATCTTCTAACTCTTAACCTTCTTCTGAACAAAGTTTAGTATTTACCTCTATTGGGGTGGAAAATAGTTTGTAGTCAAGAATTCCAAACTTATGCAACAAGTCTTTAGCATAGTTTTGTTGACATAAGAACACTCGTTCTTTGACTTGATCTACTTTAATTCCAAGGAAATGCTTTAACTCTCCAAGTTTCTTCATTTGGAAGTGCAATGACAGATTACTTTGAATCTGTTGAACTTCTTTTTCATTATCACCAGTAATAATAAGATCATCCACATAGACAAGCACTATTGTCAACTTTCCATTCTCATTTTTCATGAACAAGCTTGAGTCCACTAAAGCCATTGTGTATCCACTTTTTATTAAGAATTCAACAATCTTTCTATACCACGCCCTTGGTGCTTGCTTTAATGCATAAAGAGCCTTCGTTAATTTACATACATAGCTTGCAAGAGCTTTGCCTTCAAAACCCTAAGGCTGCTCCATATATACTTCTCTATCAAGTTCTCCATTGAAGAAGCATTCTTTACATCCATTTACCAGAGTTTCCAAGATTTATTAAATGCAAGGGCAAGCAGGACATATACTATTATGATCTTTGCTACCAGACTCAACATTTCATCATAGTCTAGCTCATACTCCTGAGAAAACCCTTATATAACCAATCAAGCCTTATACCCTTCAATTGTTCGGTCAAGTTGTCTCTTTACCTTGAAAACTGAATTGCAAGAAATTAGTCATGCATTCTTGCGTTGTGGCACTAAGTCCTAAGTTTTATTATCTTTTAATTCTTGAATTTCTTCATCCATTACTTTATTCTAGCCTAAGCATTGTGATGCTTCTTCATAGCTTGTTAACTCAACTACTACATTTTTTTTGTTAATGCTGCATTTGCATACTTGGGATTCCGTCTTTTACTTCTAGCTGACCTGCATAAAGATAGTTAAAGAACATTTTGTACTCAGACATGACAATTATAAACCGACTCGCCTGGCCCGGCCAATTTTTGGCTCGTTTTCTCAAAACGATATCGTTTTGAATTTTTTCTTTAAAAAATAAATAGCTGGGCACTATAGGCCACCGTGGCCTATGGTCACCCTTAGCCCGACCCAGCCCATTGACATGCGTACTTGTACTTTTGACTCTTCTAATTGACTTGATCTTTCTCCTTCAGGAGTTGTATGATTCACTCTAGTTTATCATGGCTTCTCCTTGATGACGTGTCACCAATCTCTACCAACTCTTCTATTGGTCTTACTCATACTTCTTCAAGTGACTTGTAATTCGTTAAGCTCAGATGACTCTTAAACTCTTTCTTGTAGATTTTCCTCTATTGTTTTGGAATCAGGTAAAAAAACAACTTGTGGTGACTACCGTAACAATGCCTCCTCAAACACCACATTTCTTAATACATAGCATCACAAATCTCCAACCTTTTCATTTGTTGTCATATCCCACGAATATGCATCAAATGGCCTTTTTATCAAACTTACTCCGTATATGGTTTAGTACAAACACAACCAATGACTAATTGTGGGTTTGACATTCCATAGCTTTTCAAATGGTCAGATAAATTGCAGTCAAGCTTGAGCAATCTGTTGATAACATATGCTATTGTCTTTATACACTTGGCCCAAAATCTAGGTGGTACATTTTTTGCATGTAGTATGCTTTTGCATATTTCTGCCAAATGGTGACTCTTCTTTTTAGCAATCCCATTCTATTGTGGAGTGCTCAGACAACTGAACTGCCTATGAATTTTATTTTCTTATAGATAGTAAAAAAAAATCTTTGGATGTGTAGTCTCTCCCATTGTTTGTACAAAGGAATAGTACTATTCTTACTACTTTTTTCACTCTTTCTTTGAACTCCTTAAATTTGATTAATACCTCAGGCTTTTCTCTCATAAAGTCAACCCATATATACCTTGAATAATTATCAATAAAAGTGATCATCTGTTGAAATCCACTAACGGATGATTGTTTCACCTATCCTAAAATGTTAAAGTGAATCAACTCAAATGACACCTTAGCTTTGTATGTTTATTTTTTGTAAGGAAGTTGATGTGCTTTTCCATATTGGCATACAACACATATGGTATTATCACATACATCTAGTTAAGGAAGACCTTTAAGCGAGGACTTCTTCATTATTGCCTTTAGCTTGTGATAACTCACATACCCAAGCCTTGCATGCCATAAATCAAGTATCTCATTTTTTCTTGTATTATTTGCATATGTCGTTAGTGCAGTCATAATATAGAAAAACTCCAAACGTTGCCCTTCCATGATGAGTGTACTTAGTTGGCTTTAAGCTTTGATACATCTTTACATTTTTTGGACCAACACTACATAATTTTTTGAATATGTGAGATGTGAAACAGGAAGTAAATTTTTCTTCATACCTGGCACATAGTAGATATTGCTCAACTCCACCTTGTGATGATTGTATTAGGGCACTATTATAGTATAACTTGCATTGCCCAATGACTTAAACTAGACTGACTCATAGCTTAATTTGGACTAAAATTCAGTTATGCGAATCAATTTCTATCTTGTACTTGGAAAAGTTAAAGGAAAAATTTTCCTTTCTTGTTTTTAAAAAGATTTAAATCCATAAAATTGACGTGAAAAGTCATTAAAAGAAGCACTAATTTCTAATTAAATAAAAACTGAAATTGAGACAACCCTTGAAAGGGCCTTTTAGAAAAGAATAATTATTTGCACACGTAGGAGTCATAATGATGATAAGAGGACGTTACCACGAGAATAATTATTTGCACACGTAGGAGTCATAATGATGATAAGAGGACGTTACCACAAGGTTTTACGTCTATATTACGTCTGTTACTCCCTAAGGGCTAGGAAAGAGGAATAGAATTCTCATAATACTTTTCCTTGTCTTGTATGCCACAAATGAGCTGTTTGATTTAAGGAGTAGAATAGTTATTCTGAGGAATAGAAAAGACAAGGAATATAATAAAATGAGTATTACTTTGTTTGGTTTACTGTTAAAGAATTTTTATGCTAATGTTTTGTTTGAAAATATAAACATGTAATGACAAAGGAACAACTAACAAAAAGACAATATTATTATTATTATTATTATTATTATTATTATTATTATTATTATTATTATTATTATTATTATTATTATTATTATTATTGTTAATTATTATTATTAATTTTCTACTTATTATTAATTTATTATTATTAAATTTATTATTCTTATTAAATTCATTATTATTACTATTACTTTTCTACTTATTATTATTCATATTATAATTAATTTAATTAATTATTATTATTAATTTTATTACTCTTAATATTAGTATTTATTATTAATTTAATACTTATTATTAATATTAGTTTTATACTTATTATTAATTTTATTATTATTATTAAATTTATTATTCTTATTAATTTTACTATTATTATTACTACTTTTCTACTTATTGTTATTCTTATTATTATTAATTTTATTATTATTATTATTCTTATTCTTATCATTAATTTTTGATTATTATTATTATTATTAGTTTTATCATTTTTATTAATTTTATTATTCTTATTATTAATAATAATAATTATTGTTAATTTTCTACTAATTATTAATTTTATTATTATTATTATTATTTCCTATAGTATGGAATAGCTAAAGACAAGGTGTTGTAGTCTTTAGCTATTTCCCATATTTAATGAATAACAAAATCTCAAAATAACTATTCTCCTTCTCTTTTTTTAACTAAACACAAAAATACATAAATATTAGAAATAAAATTTCTATCCCATTAAATCATACATATTAAAATTAACCGGTCAATCACGGAATTGTGGGCCTTTTGGCATTTTTACCGTACTATATTTGTTATTTTATGGCCACGTGTAATGGGCGAACCAATTGCTCGGTCCCTCGCCACGTCCAGTATTCTGAGCAGTTCTTTTCAAATTGTCGTGGGACTAAATGGGATTCTGTACTTTGAACTTTCCTGTAGAATTCTCTCTCCTAAGAACTAAAATATTTGGAAAATCAACCTTTTCCCTAAGTTAATTTAACAATTTGATGATTCGCCTTCTGAGACGTTTAATATAAGTGCCATTAAAGTCATGGCTGGAAGGGAGAAGCAGAGACAGCATAGAAGAAGATGGACAGAAAAGAACCAAAGTGATTAATACTAAGACTTACAAGAACAGTGTAGCCACTGACGGAGCAGAGAGAAATGGCTATGGCGGTACTAGAGAGAGAAAGCTCGTCCAGGTGGCCAGCCATCATCATGCATATAACTTGCAACAAGTACTGTGACAAAGTCACGGCCACCATAGGCCCTGCTATGTAACACACCCTCTTCACTTCTGGAATCAACTCCTCCCATCTTAGACCATCTGCCTGCTCTTTTACCAGTAACTTCTCATGCATGCTCTCGGTGGTCAGTGTGTGATCGCCCATGGCGTTCTTTGGTCTCTCTTTAGAGATCTACGCACAAGCCAACTATTTATGATAGTTGCGAGGATTCATTTCGGTGGTCCGCATTTATCTTTTGGAATCACCCTAAATAAAATAGCTTATAAACAACATCAAAAAATAATAATTATCGTATAAGATACTTTTATATTCCCAAGATAAGGACCAATTATCTAATTATCATAATGAACATATCCATAAGTTCATAAGTAATTTCTTATTAATGATCTTTAATTAAATGAACCTAGTTTTTAATAAGTAGATAACTATTTGCTTAAATAATTAATTTTATACTTAATTTACGTTATCAGTTACTTTCCTAAAAAATAAAAATGTACGCTAATGTTATCATTTTATTGATATCTCTTTTTAATAAAACCATAAAAGGAGCAATGCATAATTGTAATTGAAATTTTATAATTATGAGGTAGTAATTTTACAATAATTATTTTGTGAAATTTTTTTTATGTTAAGCATTGTAATTAAAATGTATAAAAACAGGAAAATTATTATTAAATAAAGTAATAATGCCACACATAATTTATTATATTTTGACATTACCTATGACATGAAGGAGTAGAATATTCTGCCTCATGTTGTGAGGGAACTTTAATCAATCCTCCCACACTTTCAGGCTGTTATCGTAGGCCCGTGATAATAGTAATGTGAAAGAAAGGTGATATTGACACCATAGCAACTCTTTGCTTTAATACAATAACATAGTCAATTAAATGATGTTGCACATTAATTAATCCTGCAACTCGTTTCAATTAAATGATGTTGCCCATTAATTAATCCTGCAACTCGTTTTGAAATAAAGTTGAGTTAAGGGTAAAATCCAAAAGAGTCAGATGTTAATTTACTGAACATGATTGTGACAAGAAAAATAAGATATCGGAGCTTCCTATAATTTTCAATGGTCCCGCTATGAGGTACCACTAAATTTCAATCAAAAGAAAGGAATTAAGCTGGAAAAGTCTAGGGGATTTGTGGATCGACTCTATAAGTGTGAAACCTTTGGGACACCCATTTAGAAGCAAAAAGGCTAGCTGGCAAAGTAACTAATTAATGTATTGGGCTGTTTTGGCTGTCCTTTGATTTTGCGAGTATGAATAGGAATGACAAGGAGTTGGAGAGCCACATTAACAAGGAAGGCACCCCAAAAAAAAAAAAAAAACTTAACTTTATTTTTTGTTTCTTTTTTTGTTTTGATGGGATGAATAATGACCACGTGCTTTAACAAATAGAGATAATGGAGAAGATGGTGACAGGGGAATAGCGTTGAATAATTAACAGAAAAGCTAAAGTCTTTTTTTTTTTAAAATGAAAAAAGGACATCTATGACATGAAAGGTAAGAAATAATTAGGTAGGAGACATCTGGTTGATTGCATAATTTTAAGAGGAAGGCCCACCATGTAGGAAAATGTTTCTTTCCTGGACGAGTTTAAAGGGACCTCTTAACTCTATACAGGGAAGGTTCTGGTGTTAAAAATATTTCAATAAAAAACATAGTGGTAACAGACAATTATTTAATTTTACTTCATTTCATAAAATATTGGATAATTTTTTTTTGTGAACAATAGTTGGCTTTTTCTTAGAGGATTTCTCCTTTTAAGATGTATTTAATTTTACTTCATTTGGCGAGAAAGTTACAATTTTATGAACAGAAGTTGGATTCTTAAGATGTTTCTTAGAAGAAGACTTTCCTAAGGGTTGAATATTGTTCTTCACACGTTTAGTATTTTACATAACGCAATGTGATAATGATTGAGTTATTTAATTTTATGTAATTATAGGTTATCTTGTTTTCTATGTCTCTCACCGTATCTCTAGACAATCTGAGTCAGATAATAATCGCTTGTAAATAACTTTATGAAACAAGGAAGATCTATATGAATGATCAGCTTGCAACTTTAACTTCACAGAAATTTCAATTACGTAACTTGCTGTAGATAACCTTTCATTGAGGGGGGGTGCATGTATACGTCTAATTAAGTAATTACAGCCGCTGATAATCCTTATACAATGCCCACAAAAGAGAAATAAAAGCAGCTCAACCTTAACCAATCAACTCAGCAGCCCAGCCCATAAAACTCTTAAACATGGGGAGTATAAATAGATCAGCTGGAAATTCTAACACTAACGGAGAAAAAAAAAGGTTTCTTCTTTATCTTCCTCACCATTTTTTAATTTTTCTCTTGCATGTGAAACTTCTCTTATGTGATCCTTCATTTTATTTATCTTGCATCAAATTGTGAAAAAATTGTGGAGATTCCACAAATTTCTTAGCACATTTGTAAAATTCCAGCACCTATTATATGCCTTTTATTGTGAAGTTTGGATATCCTACACTAGCTTATAGTTAGATTGTATGTTGTGATTATGTGAGATAATAAATTGAAGTCATGAAAAAAATAGAAAAAAGTGGCTGAAAAATGAGAAAAGAAGAGGAGGTAAGAGAAGAGGAGAGGGTGAAAAAGATCAAAATTTTTGGAAATTTTAAATTGTATTAAGGGGCAAAATAGAAAATGCAAAAAGTTAAGGGTAAAACTGAAATTTACCTCCAAGAAGGATATTTTAGTATTAATAGAAATACTTGAGGGTAAAATAGGACTTTTAATAGTTACGGGTGTTTTGGTAATTATGGTGGTTAAGTTAGTAAGGATTTTTCCTAATAATTAAGAATAAAATGAAAACGGGAATAATGTTGGATTATTAAGTAAAATTGAGTTGAAAAACTGCCTTAAATTAGTCGAATAGTATTTTGTAATGTCTAGGTCCAAAGATCCGATTAAAGAGTAAATTGGAGTATCTTTTAGTTGAGTCCGAAATTGAGGCAATGATAATTGTAAATTAATTGAATATGAAATTAAAGTAAGGATAATCTTAGTAATAGGATTTTTGTTATTAATAAATTATTACATAGTGAATGATATTTTGAATTAGTCATTAATTAAATTTGATGTTTGTCAATTACATTTATCGATTTCTATATTATATCAATTGTATTTATTTTATTTCAAAAGTAATTAACAATGTATAAGGTGTTCACTTTTATATGTTGTTACGTACTATTAGCTAAATTGTTTGTTAATTTGGCAAAAAATGTGATTATTAAATAGAAATTGACTGACAATATGTTATAAATAAATGGAGTAAGTTGTGAATTTGTCACTTGCCTAGAATATCTTACATTCGATGGTTAAAGATTGATATGTTGTTTAGGTATGAGCGAGCGATGACTAGGTATTTATCTGTAGAGAAGGTTTCGAGGCATCTTGTATCGATGGCTAGGTACTAGAGTAATACTAGGTACTCAATTAGATTGGGAAGTTTTTATATCCTATGCCGATATTTAGACATCCAATTTCGTTTCCACTTGGGGAGAGATTATGATGAGCCGATAGACCATTAAATATAAGCCTACTAGGTTAAGCATGACCTAGACAATTTAGTTACTTATGGGATAAAACATTGTAAAGAAATAATATTAGTCTTAATCATTGTTTTGATAAAATTTTATATGTTTGTTAATTGTTCGCATAAACTAAGGTTGTCTATCTTAGTATTATATGTATCTTTTAATCACTTGAATAATTTTTATATTTATATATTGAGTTATTTGATTTTAAGGGTACGGACATTTATTCTTAATAAGTAGGCAACTCACCACTTGCTGTTATTTTTTTAGGAGATAGAGAGATTGTCGATAAACCAATGCATGTAATAGAGAGATTGTCGATAAACCCAATGCATGTAATTGATGGAATGGACTTTAGGTATGGCAACAGATTAATTAAGTAATTTTTTATTATATGTGTTTTTGAATGTGATAGTTCCAGTAATTGTGTTTGTATATAATACTTTTATGACTGAAGAACATCTTTCTTTTGGAACTAATAAGGATTTTGGTAATTAATGTTATGCTTTGGAGACAAGTTGGATAATTGTGGTTTAAGAATTTTTAGGAGTGTCATATTAGGTGGTATCAGAACGGGCTTATGTTTATAGGAAGTATTGATTAAGTAAAAAATTAATGATATATTTTTGTCTTATATAAGATGGTTTCAAGAAAGGATACCGTTGGGTAATTTGATCCGTGCTCCTGATGAGCTAGACTTGGAGGATGGTAGAACAGATCAAGTAGGAGGAGAGATGCTAATGCCACCATAGATGATGCAACAGATTGTTACTATGGCTCTAGCTCGAGGTGATTCTCGAGGGGAATCACAACTATGGGTGAATTTGTAAGATAGATGTAGTATAGTTTCAAAGTACTAATGATCTCAAGTAGGCTGAGGCATGGTGGGGGCAGACAAAGTTATTTTTAGCCCGTTAGGAGTGTACCTTGGAAAGAAGGCTACAGTAAATCATTTCGTTATTCCCCGACAATACGTTGACTTAATGGAAGTCAGTAAAGAGATCTTATGAGACATGAGAGGTGACTTGGTAGGAGTTTCAGAGAGAGTTTAGAGATAAATAAACTTCTCAGATATATCAAGATAGAAAGAAGATGGAGTTCCTAAGTTTAGTTCAGATAAAAGAGACATCTATGGCAGATTATGAGGCTTATTTTACAGCATTGGTTAAGTATGCATTGGAGGCTATAGCAAATCCAGAAGACAGTTGCTATAGATTTGAGCAAGGTTTGAGGATGAATATTCTCTTAGGTTTGACAGCAGCTCCTTCTGATTTTAAGAAGATAATGGAGACTGCAGTCAGAGTAGAAGGTGTGATAGAATAAGGTAGAAGGAAAGGAGAGCTAAAGAGGCGATCAAAGAGTCATTATGGAGAGGTGAGTTAGTTTATTAAGGTGGTAACTAGTCACTCATAGATTACTAGACCATCAAAAATTATTAAAAAAGCACCTAATAAACCATCCAAAATTACTGAAAAACAAATTGAAGGATTCATTTTTGTGACATAATTCACTACTTCCTTTTTATTCCTGAAGGTGTAACCAAAGATATAATGGGCAACAAAGAGCGTTGTTTCCCCCTTTCATCTATGAGTTTTGTAATCTTATTTAAGTTCCTTCTATCTAACAGTGATGCATGAAAGAATCTTATGTTAGAATCCCCTACTCTTAGCCAGTCAATCCAATCCCTCTGCTTTAAAACGGAACTATGCAACTTCAAAGCCTCAAGATGTTCCCTAAGCCTTTCAATTTTGATAGATCTTAGTTGGTTGTTGTATGGGTTCTTGTAGCATTCATCTTGAGCTTCCCTGAGTTTCATCTTAGTGTCCATAACCTTCTTGGTATGGGACTTGACAAATGTCTTAAGTGCCTACTTCACTATCCTCAATTTTTGCATTAACTGAAAAGTGTTATATTTTGGCACATTCTGATTCTAGCACATCTAACTAAATCAAGAATTCCTGCCGAGTAAGTCCATTAAAAAACCTAAAAGGTACTCTTTGCATCCGTATAACTTCCAATTTCTGTGTGTGTATGAATGAGTTATCCAAGAATAGATTTTCATCAAAAACAGTAGAGGAAAGTGAGAATTAACTCAACAAAGCTTGATTTAATGATGCTCGATCTAGCTTCTTTTTAATTAGCATTGATCCTTACTGCTTGTTTGACCAGGTATAGAATTTGCCAATAAATCTAAGATTTGTAAAAGGCACTTTTTGAAGTAACTTAACTCCCTTCCAACAGTTAAGTTGTAACCCCTTCCACCTTTTGATTCTTGATCAGATAAAATATAGTTGAAGTCACGTATGATGAGCCAGTGAATTGAGTTTAAGAATTGATGGATTGTATCCTATTCCATATATTTTCCCTTTGAATTAGGAATTTTGAAGCATAGACAAGAGTAACTTTAAAACCAGAATTCACTCCTTCCATTTCACATTTTAGGTTTAAATATTGGTCACTCTCTCTAACAACCATCACTTCCATCTTGTTAGAATTATAAAAACACAATATCCTTCCATTATAATGAGAAGAATGGTTGGTAATAACTTTCCATTCAGCACCCAAAAACTTAAATTCACCTTACATCTGAGCTGCTTTTACTTTTGTTTCTAAAAGCCCTATTAAACAAGGCCTTTTACACCTAAATGATCTCAATAGCCATGGCTTTTCTAAAAGGGTTACTAAGCCCCCTAAAATTTTAGACTAGAATTGACATTTGGGGGGAATTCCCCTTTAGCCTTATTCTTTCCTTTTATTCTAGCTAATTTTCTTCTACAATTATTAGAAGGTTCTTATGTTTCCACTAATAGTTTCTTTCTAGCATTATTCTCACCATCAAACTGAGATTGCTACTGATTATCAACATGAGACTCATACTTCTTTTGAATAGTATTTACCAGATCAATTCCATCATTTCCAGGTTGCACTTATGATAAGTCATCCTTATCCACGACTGTACTGGTTGCTTTTTGTGACAAGCTTTCATTTCCAGTTTCATGAGAGTTCTCTTGTGAGGATAACCTAAGCAATTCCTCATGCTAGCTTGTTTTAAAAATCCTTCCAGCTGGTTTCCATTTCTTAATCTTACAAACTCTGTTGAACAAAGTATTATTTTTAATGAATACTTGTAGGAAAATGTTTCTCAAGATAAGTAACGGAGAGTAAGATAATATTTTCAAATCTTATCATAATTCATCCAAATGGAACTTGTGCCTTTGTTGATTCTTTTGATGTATAATCAACAGGTTATAAGATATTGAAAGATTCACTGTCATAATGAATTTAAAGATTTTATTTTAGAGATGATTGTGGATCCATCATATCTATAAGAATGTTAGTTAAAATGTAGTTTTCCTTTTCAGTGCTCATAGAAAATAATAATTCACATTTAAATTATTGGAGATATGATAGTCCAAGAACAACTTCATATTGGATATAAAATCATAACAACTTAAGTTTTAAAAATATAGATCTTTAAACATATATGTAAAAGTTATTTATCTATTTTGATCTAATTAGATAGATACTAAAAGTGTTTATAAAGAGTTAAAGAAATCCATTATTCTATCTTAAGTTTTATGAATATAGATCTTTAAACATAGATGAAAAAGTTATTTATCTATTTTAATCTACTTAGATAGATAATATATTAAAAGTGTTTATAAAATGTTAAAGAATCCATTATTTTATCTATGAGTTTAATGAAATATATATATTAACTTTCGTAGGAGATTCTTGGTTTATGCCTTAGAGTTAATCTGTTAATCATATTTTGGAAATAAAATTATGATGAGATCATAATTATAATATTCATATTACATTTACATATTATCCATAAGATAAATCTATATATACCAAGAATAATCATAATGACTTAACAAATTATCGAGGACCACCCATGGTATTATGAGGAGTAAAAAGCTCATAATAAATAAGATCAAATGGTGTAGAAGAAATAAAGTCGCTAATATTAAATGACAAAATATGATGTTATGAAAGTTGACACAAATTACAATTAAATTGGTGATTATTATAAATTCTAGACATCTGTTAGAAATCAAAGGTCAATAAGACCAATATGCAAATGCCAAATAGTGGAAGAGGTGACAAAAATAATAACTTTGGATGGCAACTGGAGAGAAACAAGCTTAAAAAGACAACTAATCTTATGCCCTATCTTAAAAACTTTACCCATCTGTGAGTCCTGCATCGTATAAACATGACTCAGAAAGGTTATAGTAGCACTAAGTTTAAATAATTAACTAATGAAAATAGGATTGATAGATAGTTTGAGCATATAAAGGGATTGGATAAGGATAAATAAGATTAAAAAATATTGCTTATAGTTGAATAGATAAAATAGAATTTTTAGTAATGTGAAAATTAATATATAAGGTCATAATGTAAGAAGAAATTTTTTATGTCTAATTGACGTAAGGCCTAATTGAGAGTTGTTGACTAAAAATAGATAACATTTTATTTAGAAATAGGAGAGGAAGTATTAGAATAATCCACATAACTTTCCATAAGCTGTGCTTCAAGCTAACCTACCAATCCATCATAATTGAACTTAACTAGGAAAATCTATTTAAATCTAATTGCCTTCCTTTCTGCAAATAAGTTCACATAATCCCCTGTAAAAATAACATATAAGAATTCATCTCCTTTATTATAGCATCAAGCTAGCCAGGATTTAAGAAAGCTTTGGGAATAACTTTTAAGAAAATTGTAGAATCAATTGAGCAATAAAAAACAAGAAGCAAAAGATAAGTGATTATAAAAAACAAAAAACAAAATAAGATAAATGCACTGATGTTTACCTTTACAAAGAGAAATTAGGAGAAGATCATCATTTATAGGATCTAATGTCAAAGAAGAGACGAGTACCAAACTTGTATCAAGATTCGATTAGCTTTTATAATAGACATAATGAATGGTTAATATATGTGATTTAAGGATGCATACCCAGGAAAGACAATTGGGCATGCATTGAACATAACACATATACATGTGCATGATTGAATACTTATATGATCGATCAATTTAGTAATGTGTCAAATATGTGTGTATTGCATGACTAAAGAAACACAAGTCGAAGGTTAGCATCTAGATATTGCTAGGTCATCAAGGCAATAGCTAATCTGGAGTGTACTGTGAGTTAACCTAGATATTTTCTCACCATGATTGATTTGTTTCTGTTTAAAATTCAGTTATTGAATCATTACTTATGTGATTGTGGGAATTTCAGACTTTGACAGTTCGAGTAGTCTGATATTCAGGATTGTATTGGGAGTGCTTTCTAATTATATGTGAATCTGGGAAATATATGTACTCAACTAAATGTTGAATGTTAGACTCAGATCTGATGAATATGATGAATGACTGTGCACATTAAATGAAAGTTATTGATAGCATATTATGCGAATTGATGTATTCCATCACATTGATATACATGATTAGATAAAGTTGTTGTAAACGGAGTGACTAGTGTAAAAAAGTGCTTAAAGCTCATAAATGTACCCAAAGAGCCACAAACTTAGTTATTAATGAGCCCGGTATCTATAATAGGTACAGGACAGTAAATGAAATAAGCTCAGTATCTGCAATGGATATGAGACAGTAAATAGGCACTCAGTCATAACAAAGTAAAAATGAATGGAGTCACATGTGCATTTGCATATACAAACTAATATGTATCATATTGATGATTGAAATGAATTATTGGGTTGTTCTAAAATAGTGAAGTGAAATATTGTACATGAGTTATACTTGTTGAAGCATGATAAAATATAAAGTAATATTTAATATTGGATGGTATAATTTGCTTGTGAATTTGAATGTGAATCGTCCTTGTGTTTTTATATGAGTGAGCACATCGATGATGGTTCACTCACTGAGTTTGCAAACTCATCAAAATTGCAACGTCGATTTTTACGTACGAGGAAGACCTAGTTTCTAAGGAAAACTAGTAGAAGTTTAGTACTGTCAATTTTGGAAAAACAAGAATTGCTCAAAGGTCTAGTTAGATGATATCTGAGGAGTCTAGTAGATTGTGTTTATTTAGTTTCTCATTTCATATAGAACATTTTTTAAAAGAGCAGTAAACTCTCAGAAGTTTTTGGTAGTGTAAATATATGTATTATGAAGTGTAATGCTACAATGTAAGTTATGTTTGTGAATGAAATGGTAAAAGTTGATCTTATGACTACTTATGTTCTATATGATGCCATAATAAGTTAAATGAATCAAAGATACAATAATTGTTTATTATATTCTATACTGTAGCAATGAGTTCATACATTAATGATCTATTGAAAGAGTTTAAATCATTTTTACATGAATACCTAAAAAATTAAGCAAAGAATGATACAATAATTTCTAGAGAGAGAATCAATAATAAAAGATGAAGAGCTACCCAAATGTGTTCTTTAGCTTTGATTTCTCCTTCAAACCAGAAGGTAGAAGGCTAGCTCTCTATAAATGTCAAAGAGGTTGGTATTTTGCCCACTTTCATGCTTCTAAAATGCATCATACCTTATTTGGCCTCCTGAATGGTTATTTATAGCAAAAATTAAGGCTCTTGGAGATAAATTTAGTTACATAATTGTGTGTATCAAAATTTTCCCTATTCATGTTTCTACATGGCCATGTAAGCATATACACAGCCATATAAATTGTAGGAAGTGCTGAAATGATCCTACATGCTTCCAGAGAGTTGCAAAGTTCCATGCATGGACATGTAGGTTGCAGGAACTTCATTTCTTTCATTTCTATGTCTTATCTTCATCCTAATTCATCTCCTTCTTGTTTGACAAAGGTGAATAAAGTTGAGCATCAAGAGGATGGCTCCAAGTATGTACTTTTTCCTGATTTTAGTTTTTGTGCCTCCAATTTGTACCCAAAACCAATATAAGCAAAAATGAGTATCTTAAGCACTTCATAACATTAATGGCTAAGTATTAGGGAGTAAATATATAATAAATCAAACACTTATCAAGTTCCCCCACACTTAGCTATTAACTATCCTCAGGAAAAAAAAACAAAAAACAAAATCACAATCTAAAGAACTTCCCCCTTTTCACTTTTCCTAAGAATAGATAATCATGAGAAAAGAGGAATAACTTTCAAAACCATAATACGAAATAAACATTAAATGCTTTTACTCATAATCAACTGACAACATTCCCTTCAGAAACTAAGCAATCTAGGGACTTTGATAATATTAGTTTAAAAATAAGATATATTTATAGGTAACACTTAAATACCAATCATGATCAAGACATTTCATGACTTTACGTATCGTTTCAGTTCTCTACCACTAAGGTTTACATGTATAATCATGAATCAAAGGAAATTTTAAGGTTGTAATATGGGTAGGGGTTAAGGTGAGATGTATTTGGTTAGTATAGTTTAAAAGCTATGAAAGCTAGTGAAGAAAGAAAGACACTCAATGGAATGTCAAGCACCAAAATTAACATTCACTCAAAACTATGTACCATTAGCAATGATGAATCCAAAAACTATGTTTCACATCTTAGATTCAAGCCTTCACTCCATAAACCATATAAAGAATAAGGAACTAGAAGGAATCACTCATAAAGATTGATGATAAATGATACATTGTAATTGTAAGGAGTGACCTTTGAAAATAAAATCCTCCTCATTTGCATCATAGTCAAATCACCCATTCCATACAACTTTATAAAGAAAGAATAACATGAATAACTTGAAAACAAATTAATATCCTCTTTGATAATTTTAATTTTATTTTATTTTTCATACTTTTCAATAAAAAATGAAAAAAACTATATCAACAACGGAATTCATTGATAAGAGATAAAATGACATTCTATCAATTATAATCAACCCATATATATGCACACCCCCCACACTTGTATTTTTGTGCATGCATAAACATCAACAATCGCAAATGCTTAACTAGATTTAAGACTTGGATAGGACATTTGGTTGGGTTAAAGGTTTGTAATGTGGTTAGAACAAAAAGAAAAGGCTAATAAAGGACAAGGGGGCTTAACAAAGGAAAAATCATATAATAGGTAGGCTATTTGGCTATTGTAATTTGTAAGACAAAGATTGTCTATATAATTTTCATGTTAAAGCATGTGATAAAAATTTGGTATCGAATAGAAATCAAAACAAATTCAAGACGTATATGTCATGAAGATCACATATGAACAAAAGACAATGAGCCTGAAATAGATATGTCAGTCTAAAAAGACTCAAAATCTTTCTGGTTTATATCTCCCCACTAGTCACTAATCTTCGAAAGATGCCGTACATTGATCAATCACAAAAGTAAAAGTACATGTATATGTTGCATGAGTTTTCTAGTTAATTACACTCTCTATTTAAAACTACATAGTCTTAGAAGTAATAGGAAAAGAGAAAATGTTTGCTTGTTTGTTTAATTCTCTTTGTTTTATTTTATTTTTATTACTTAAAAACATGAAAGAAACAAACAAACTTGAAAAATCACAATAAAAAAAAAATCAAAACACATATGATAACTAAGATTCCTAACCCCACACTTAAAAGTTACATTGTCCCCAATGTAACCTTAAATGTAAGAAATGGAGCATTCAATAAAAACAACAAATGTGAAAATGTAAATGAAAAGGATTAGACTTCCCTTGGGTTACCTCCAAGTAGCGCTTTGTTTATTATCGTTGAATTGACTCCATGTTTTCCTTTTCAAGTGATGCCATTTGAGTTTTCAATCATCATTGCTTCCACATTCTCTGCTTGGAAGCCTTCATATTACAACTTCAAGAGATGGTCGTTCACTTTAAATGTATTTTTTATTTTTAAAATCTGTATATCAATTGTAACAAATGGAAAAAACATGAGAAACCATAAAGGATCAAGCCAATGGGAATACAAATTACTTGAGAATAATTAGAGTCTGGAATGATAGAGGAGCACTTTCTCACCCACAACAAAGCTTTCCCTCACGATCATCTTTATATTTAAAGCTTTGGTCTTTTCTTTATATATCATTGCATTATAATTAGAGTCGTTCTACATCTCTTTTAACTTTTTTAATTACAACTTTCTATGCACTCCCACATCATCTATATTCATATTACAATGCATTATAGCCAAATATGATTTATGTTGCACCTCCACAGGAATATGGCATAGCTTCCTAAACACCAATCTATATAGGGGCATACTAATTAGTGTCTTATAATCTATCCTATAGGTCTACAGTGTAGCTTTTAGCCTAAAGCTCTAATCCTTTCTCCTAGGTCAAACTATTTTCTCCAGTATCAACTTGATTTCTTTGTTGGATACCTCAACTTGGTCACTGGTCTAGAGATGGTAGGAATGGGGAACTTTATACATGATATGATACTTTTTGGACAAGGTTTCTATGAAGCTATTGTAGAAATGGGTTCCCCTATCACTTATGCTAGCCTTTGGCATCCCAAACCTAGAAAGGAAGTTAGATTTGACAAAAAATTCAACAAATTTAGTGTTATTAGTTTTGGTGGCTTTAGTGTCCACCCCATTTTGAGACATAATTGATTGGAAGTAAAATATAATGAAAGCCAAAAGACGAAGGAAACAATCCCATAAAATCATTACCCTAAACATACAAAATTTCACAAAAAAAGGGAGTTTATGGCACTTGATTTTTAAGGAACAAGTTACTTGAATGTTGACATATGTTACATAACTTACAAAAGATATACACATCCGTAAATAGTGAAGTTTAGTAAAAACAACTCTCCAAAACTTTATGGGGCAAATTTTCTTTTACCATAAAATGTCCTCTATAAGCATATGAATGGTAGAAGGTCAAGATAAAAGACGTCTTACTCTTAGAAACACACCATCTTATAACTTGACTTGCACATTTCCTCCATAGATAAGGATCATCCCACACATAGTGCTTGGCTTCACTCCTCAATTCATCCTTTTAAGCCTTTGACAAACTTATAGGTAATTTCTTGGAAACTAAAAAATTCCCGATATTTGTATACCATGGAGGTGTTAAATCGGTGGAAAATAGTTATTCATATGGAAATGTCTCTCTTAAAGGAAATCATCCTCTTTTTTGATCAAGCAGTTTAGGTGATCAATAACTACATTTTTTATGCCCTTCTCATCTCTTATTCCCTAATCAGACTCTTAAAGGAGGAGAATCCATCTGATTAACCTAATTTTTTACTACTTTCTTAGTGAGCAAGTACTGCAAAGCTTCATAATTAGAGTAAACACTAACATTAACACCTAACAAATACGATCAAAATTTTTCCAAAGCAAACAAAATAGATAAAAGTTCTTTTCTTAGTTGTAGAATAACCTAATTAGGCTGGACTTAAAGTCTTTGAAGTATAGTAGATGGCATACGTGGCTTTGCCCATTCTTTTTCCAAGAATTGCCCACACTATATAATCACTCGCATTATACATGATTTCAAAGGGGAGGTTCTAGTTTTGAGACTTAATTATTAGTGGGGATGTACTAGTTCCTTAAGTTTGTTAAAAGACTCCTCACACTTATCGTTGAGTTCAAAAGAGACATCTTGTTATAATAGCTTACATAAGTGTGAGTCTATCTTGGAGAAATCTTTGATGAACCTGTGATAAAAACCTATATGGCTAAGAAAAGAATGAACTTCCCGCACATTTAAGGGGTAAGGAAATGTAAAAATGAGGCAAATTTTAGACTTATCTACCTTTATACCCTAGAAGATATAACATGCCCTAGAACTATACCTTGATCTATCATATAATGAAAAATTTCCTAATTAAGCATAAGGTTAGTTTCAATACATCTTTCCAAGATAAGTGCAAGATCCGTAAACACTAAATTTGTTGATGAATACCTCTATGATCTTCTCAACATCCTCAGAGAAAATGCAATCACACATCTTTGGAAAGTGCCGAGTGCATTGCATAAACGAAATGGAATCTTTCAGTAAATAAATATATCAAATAGGCATCTAAATTTTGTCTTTTTTTGGTCCTCTGGTACAATAAGGATCTGAAGATAACTTTAAAATACATTTATAAAATAGTAATATTCATAACTTGAAAATCCATTAAGAAAATAGTAATATTCACATCTAACCAATCTTTTAAACATTTGATCAATAAATGGAATGAAATGGCCTTTACGAGTTACAACACTCAATTTTCTATATTTAATGCATACTCATCACTAGTTTGCACATGGGTGGGACCAACTTACCTTCTTGATTAGCCACTACCATGATTTAGATTTCTTTGGAACCAGTTGCACCAGACCTACTGTTAGAGATAAGGTAAATGACCCCAGCATTGTGAAGCTTCAACACTTCCCTCTTTACTACTTCCATTATTACAGGATTTAACTTACAATATGCTTGTTTGCCAGACTTGGCATTCTCCTCTAACAAAATGTAATGTGTGTATATAAAAGGGCTTATTCTTTGAATATCTACAATTGTCCATCCAATAGTCTTCTTATGCTCTCCTAACATATGAACATACGAAACAATTTGTCCTTTTTATTAAAAGTCAACATTGCTGAAATAATGACTGGAAGGGTTTGCTTATCTCCCAAATATGCATACTTCAAGTAGGCAAGTAATGGTTTTAGTTCCACATCAGGTACATGCACATCAGAATGTAATAACCTCAGGTAAGATTCAGGTAACTATATGAAAGCCAATTCATACCTTGTGGGAGAGTTTTACAAGGAATGTAAGGTAGTTTCCATCTTAGTCAGTTACTCTTCTAACTCAACATCATTTGTTGCTTCTAACTTTAAATGCTCAGTCAAAACTGCTTCTAATTGATCTTTGCAAATTAAGTTAAACATTTCCTGCACTAAGGGATTAATCACATCAACAAAGAAAACATAATAATTATCTTAAGGATTTTTCATTGCATAAAAATATTAAAATGAATTAATTTCCCCGTCAAATTCCATTATGAGGGTGCCCTTATAAACATCTATCTTAGTTTGGATCATGTTAAGAAATGGTCTCCCTATAGGATAGGTATAGGATTCCATGATGTTTCATTATTCATATCCACTATGTAAAAATATGTAAGTAAAAAACTAATTCACTTACACTAATACATGAAAGAAGGTGGTCTTATAAGTGTGAGAGATGTGGGTGAGGTGTGTGGTGAAGAAAATGGACACTTGGCATGACACTTGTCATTCTAAGAGCTATGTTATGTGTCTTTGTCTTATACTCCCAAATGTCACTCCATAACTAGTCCATTTTTCATTTAATCACTAAGCCATATGTCATTCAACTATACCTCCATTTATCACTCATGGATTCTAGCTATTTGTCACTCTATTATTAATGCCACATGTCACCATTTCGTAAGCCTAATCAACCTAAATTCTCATGTATCAATTTGTCTTCCTCTTTAACATTTTTCTTAGACTAGATGCACATATCACCTCATCAATTACTCAATTGTAATGATGAATTTACAATTTAATAATTATAGTCCATCAAAACAAAATTCAAGACAAAATCAACACACAATTACGTCATGATCGGTAAAAGTTTTTCGTACCTCAGAACATGTCAGTTGATTGCATATACTATCTTGTAATGTTTTCTAAATTATTATTCATATGTGTACATGAATATTATGCATGTGAATGAAATACATCTCGTAAATTCTTAAATGAAATAACTCATGCAACTCAATCTAACAGTTTAATCTGTTAACAATTTTAGGAGGAAGGATATTACAACTCTCCCCCTTAAGAAATTTTGTGGTTGAAATTCTTACCTTATTGATCAAATAGGTGGGGGAACTATTTCCTCATATTTTTCTTAGTCTCCCATGTAGCTTCTTACCTTGAATGATTCCTCTAAAGGACTTTCACTAAAGGAATTATTCAGTTTCTCAATTTTTTAGTTCGATATTCCACTCTTTTGACCGGTTCTTCTACCTAGCTCAAATTACTTGCAATCGCTTCTTCTTGTGCAGGTATCATATGGGTTAGGTGTGATCGATATCTTCTGAGCATACTAATGTGGAACATATTATGAATCTAATCCATCTCTATTGGTAATGCTAATCGGTGTGCCAATGGTCCAACTCTCTTAATAATCTCGTAAAACAATGTATCTAGGGCTCAGTTTTCCCTTTTTACTAAATCTTAGTACTCCTCACCATGGTGATACTCTCATAAACACCTTATTTCCTACCTGATATTCTATATCTCTTTGGTGTTGATCTGCATAACTTTTATTCCTATCTTGATTCACCTTAATTCGACTGCGAATCAATTTTACCTTATCAATAGTGTCTTGGATCAATTTTGGTTCTTTAATAATCCTTAGGGCCTCTTCATCCCAATATAATGGCGATCGACACTGTTTGCCATATAACGCCTCATAAAGAGCCATACCAATGCTACTATGGTAATGATTGTTGTAAGCAAATTCAACAAGGCCTACATATTGATCTCATGCACCTTGTAACTCCAATATACAAGCCCTGAGTATATCCTTAACAATCTTAATAGTCCTCTCACTATGTCCGTCTGTCTGAGGATGAAATGCTATACTGAAATTCAACTTCATACCCAAAGCTGTATGTAAACTCCCCAGAGTCTGGAAGTGAATCTAAGATCCCGGTCTGATATAATGGACACTGGAACTCCATGCAATCTCACAATTTCATTCATATATCTTTGAATTAGTTAATCCAATGTATTGTTCTCTTTTACGAGTAAGAAATGTGTCGATTTCATCAATCAATCAACAATGAACCATATGGCATCATATTACCTCGGAGTCCTTGGTAATCCCATAATAAAATCTATAGTAATCTTCTCTCATTTTCACTCTGGAATAGGTAATGACTGTAACTTTCTAATCGAAGCCTGATGCTTAACTTTAATCTGTTCACAAGTCAAACACTTAGCAACGTACTCCACTACTAGCTTCTTTATCCCTAGCCACTAAAAATCTTGTTTCAGCGTATTGTACATCTCGGTAGTACCAGGTGGCATAGTTTAAGCTGCTAAGTGAGCTTCCTCCAAAATCTCTTTCCTCAAGTCATCGATATCAGGTACACACTATCTTTATTTCAACCACAATGTATTATCTCTCAATTTAACTTAGAATTCAAATTTTGTTTCAACTTTTCAATAAGTTTCTTAAATTATAGATCTTTACTTTGGGCTTTTCTGATCCTTTCATATAACACTGGCCTAATCTTGAATGTAAATAATAATGCCTCATTTTTCCATAAATTCAGCTCAACATTCAAGGCTCTCAGTTAAACTAGATTTGGTAATCTCAAGGTCTGAATCTCCACCATACTACTATTAGATTTCCTACTTAAAGCTTCGGCCACAAAATTAGCTTTACTAGGATGATATTAAATCATACAATTATAATCTTTTAGCAACTCAATCTATCTCCCTTGTCTCATATTCATCTCCTTCTGACTCAACAAATATTTTAAATATTTGTGATATGTGAATGTCTTAAATGTCTTAACGTATAGATAATGTTACCAAATCTTTAAAGCAAACACCACTGCAACAAGTTCTAAATCATGAACCAAATAGTTGAATTCATGAGGTCTCAACTATCTCGATACGTATACAATTACTCTGCCATACTGCATCAAAACACACCCTAATCTCTGATGTTAAGCATCATTGTATATTATATATCCTCCTACTCCAGATGGAATAGCTAACACCAGTGCTATAGTAAATCGGTGTTTTAACTCCTCAAAATTCTTTTGGCACTCATCAATCCATCTGAAGGGTATATTCTTCTTCAGAAGCCTTGTCAAAGGGGCTGAGATCAATGAAAACCCTTCGACAAACCTCCTATAATATCTTGCTTATACAAGAAAACTTCAAATATGAGATACATTCTTTGGGGCTTCCCACTTCATTACTGCTTCAACTTGCTTTGTGTCCACCTAAATACCCTGTCCAGATACTGTGTGACTCAAAAATGCCACTTAATCAAGCCAAAATTCACATTTATTGAACTTAGCATACAACTGTTTCTCCCTCATAATCTGTAGAACTAGCCTCAAATGTTCAGAATGCTCCTCTATACTTTTTAAATACACCAAAATGTCATCAATAAATACAATCACAAAGTGGTCTAGGTAAAGTTGAAATACCTTGTTCAGCAGTTCCATAACAGCCACTGGAGCATTTGTCAATCCAAAAGGCATTATCAAAAACTCAAAATTCCCATATCGGATCCTGAATGCACTTTTCGATACGTCAGCTTTTGTTATCTTCAACTGATATTACCCTGATCTCATATCCAATTTAGTAATCACCTGAGTTCCTTGTAGTTGATCAAGTAGATCATCAATTCTTGGTAGTGGGTACTTATTCTTTAGTGTCACCTGATTCAACTGTTTATAATCAATCTATAATTTTAAGGTCTCATCTTTCTTCTTTGCAAATAATACTGGAGCTCTCCAAGGTGATACACTAGGTTTGATGAATCCCTTGTCTAATAACTCCTATAACTGAGTCTTCAGTTCCTTAAGTTCCATAAGTGTCATCTTATATGGAGGAATTGATATAGGAGCATTACATGGAACTAAGTCAATAATAAACTTTGTCTCTCTTTTTAAGGTAAACCTGGTAATTCACTTGGAAACACGTCCGGAAAATCCATAACAACAGGAATATCCTAAACTATCTGCTTAGTCTAGGTATCAGTTACATAGGCTAGCTAAGCCTCACATCTGCCTCAAATCAACCTAAAGGCACTCATCGAGAAAATTAATCTAGTTAGAACTGCTTAACTAACACCCCAAAATATTACTCTTAGCTGAGTAGGATATTCAATAATCACCTCCTTAGTATAATAGTTCATCATGGCCTCGTGTGCAGTGAGCCAGTCCATACCTATGATAATATCTATCTGTCTCAATTACAAGATTATAATATCAGCTTTCATCTCATCTTGATCAATTCGAATAATACAATCTTTATATACTTCCCCAATTATTGTAGTACTATTTACTAGAGTACTCACTACTAGGCCACATTTTAATATCTCTCTCTTACAATACAGTTTAGATGCCAAAGATGGTGTGATGAATGAATGCATAGATCCTGGATCTAGCAATGCAAATGCCTCTAAATGAAAGACATTAATACACACCTGCAACATCATCTGAGGGGTCCTAAGCCTCCTGTTTGGTAATGGAATAAATCCTAGCCTCAGACTATGATTGATTGTCACCTCAATTCTGGCACTAGGACCTGGCAGAATTTGTTCTAACTCTAGCTCTGCATCTACCTCTGCCTCTCTGTCCCACTCCATTGACTATACTCTGCTGGATAGTCATTTCAGTTATTGTTCCTCATCTCACTCCTGATTGTGCTTCAATGATGGTAGGACAATCTCTAATCTAATGCTTGAAGGGGCCACCACATTGGCAAGCTCCTAATAACTTCCAATATTCACCACCTTGTATCTTCCCGCAGTGTTCACAGTTAGGCATCTATGGTGCTTGCTATAAGTCTGCCCTCCAGATGACTGATCTCTACCAAAATAACCAAAGCTGCCTCTCTTCCTAAACCTTGACTGGGATCGAGGCTATAGTTGAAGTAACTCACATGTTAATATAGAATTCACGTACAATATACGAGATACATAAGAAGGGGGGTTGAATTGTGTATTCTTTTTGTGAATACAAAAAATTTAATATATCTTATTAAGAACTTTTCCAATTGTTAAAAGAATACCACAAAAGTCATACAAAAATAGTTACGTAGTTAAATTGCAAATAACTTCTATATACTTGTCTAAAAACAAAATAGAATAAAATGAAAGGTTAGAAGATAGAAGTTGCGATTTTTATATTGGTTCACCCCAAACCATAGGCTACATCCAGTCCTCAGAGTTTGCCTGGGATTTCACTATACTTTGACATTTTACAAGAATTCTTTCTTCCCTTCGAGAGCCTCTTCAGGTCTCATACACAAAGTATTCTTTTTGATATCTTAGCCTCTCCAGGCTCTTAGCCTTTTCTTTCTCTTACTAGAAAGATATTGTGAGCTTTTTGTTACAGTATATTTTGCTCTCTAGTATCACACTTTTGAATACAAAATTTTTCTTTGTAAGTAAACACCTGAAAGTTCAAAAGATTGTTCAATCTTCGAATACGACTGGTATATATAGTTTAAGTCTCTAACTACTTTTTGATTCTTGATAACTGCTTCTTGATTCTTGTAGAACCTGTTATTCAGTCGAGTTCTGTAACTAACTCCAACTAACTAACTTTCCAAAGTACTAGCCTATCTTCATCGTTGTATCATCTGTGTTTTCCTCTTCTTCTGTGTTTTTCACTTCTTCTGTCTTTTCTACTTCTTCTGTGATTTCACTTCTTCTGTGTTTTACACATCTTCTGTGTTTTTCGCATCTTCTGTGTTTTCCACTTCTTCTATGTTTTGCACTTCTTTTGTGTTTTCCACTTCTTCTGTGTTTTCACTTCTTCGATGTTTTCCACTTCTTCTCTTCTGTGTTTTCCACTTCTTTTGTGTTTTCTACTTCTTCTGTGTTTTCCACTTCTTTTGTGTTTTAACTTCTTCTGTATTTTCCACTTCTTCTGTGTTTTCCACTTCTTCTGTGTTTTCCTTAGACATCTTCAGTGGATATGGTTCTGACTTTTCATCTCTCAGAATACCATATAATCTTCTTTCTTCATGATTTAGAAGATTTATTGATCAATTATTGATCTGTATTGGTTCAACTTGTACCTTGACTAACCTTTTCACAAGTTTTCTTATAATAATCGAATTTTTGCTTCTAACAAGTACCATATCTTCAATCAACTTGATTCTCAAATCCTCTTTTTTGATAGGTTGAGATGAGATACTAATCTATGTTTAACTAAACTTTTCTTTTGTTGAACACCAGTTGAAGTAATCTTTTTCTGACTGGCCTTCAGCTTCTTACTTTCTTCTACCAGTCTAGAAGGAGATTGTGGTTGAGGTTTCTTCTTCCTTTTAAACACCAACTTCCTCTTAATTTCTATTTCTTTAGTCGACTTTGTCGGTTGTTCTTTCAAAATTGAGACTAAAAATCTAGTAGCCTGTGGTGCTTTCTCTATCTTTGCAGAATCTTCACTAAGATTCAATCATTTCCCTCTCTTATGTTCTTATTGATGCAAAGTTAATAACCTTAGTGATCTTTTTGATTTTCTCAATTTCTTGGAATCAAGTGTCTCCCCCTTTCTTTTCAATGACACTTATTTTTCAGATAGTCTCACCTGGCTTTCTTCTCTTTGTGAAATCGCCTTAGCTTTAATTGATACTTATGACGTTTTATTCTTCTTTTCTTCTATAGACATTCTTCCTGTGGATTGAGGTTTCTTCTTCCTTGTGGGTGTAACATTTTCACTTAAGCTGCGTCTGACAATACGGTCCCCCTCAGTTTTTGCTTTTGCCATAGAAGCTGTATCCTCCTTTTCTTGAGACTTCGAACCCATTCTGCAGTTGACACATTAATGATGCTTTTTATATTCATCTTCATTCTATTTCTTCTGTCAAGAAGAATTTCATAATATCTAAGTTAGCAACATACTATATGGTAAGGCATTAGAATCTCTCTTTGTATTCTTCATATACTTTAAAATCAAATATGGAAGATTTTTAGACTGATGATTGAGTAGATGGAACAAGCATTGTTCATCTATCGTCGTCACAACATTCTTCGAACCTATTCTTAGTAAAATACATGAAAAAGTAGCGCATGTAGAACCCTAGCCTTCGGAAAAAGAGTTGACACCTTCTTGTCCTTTGGGTCACTACTTCCATAGAGTTGTTGATTGATATGTGCTTTCTCTACACGGCTTTTAGTCATCCATCTTATGTTATGAGACACCTCTACTCCAACACATGGACATCCACTAACCTTTTTGATTAACTCTAGTATCATAATAACCGTTAATCTATCCACCGTTGATACTAAAGTATAGTCTACTATTTTTGCATTCTTCCAAAACTCATATACTTCATTCAGGTAGACTGTTTCATAAACCTGAAAGAAGTTTTTCCATCCCATTGCATCAATTTCTGGTTCAATATCCATTTGATTCTTCTTTAAGGAGTCGAAATCAACATGTCTTCCATAAATCATAGATTGCTCCATTGTGATTTCGATATGCTTTACCCTTGAGTGTTGTATTGGATTCTTTGATAGGTTAATAGCACTTGTGTTGTCACAGAAAATTGGGATTTGTTCTTCTTGTATTGAATAATCTTCTAACTGATACTTGATCCA
>JANZXR010000009.1:178024-198968 GCA_027575705.1 Erythroxylum echinodendron
TGTTGTCTTCTTATTCATTATCTGAATAATATTCGTTCATTCACTTTTATCTTTCTAAAATTATGATTATTTGTTATAATCAAAAAGGGAGAGATTGTTAAGTCAAGAGGACTTCACGATTATTAATTTTGATGACAATCAAATAATAATACTAATAAAAAAAATAAATGAAATATTTTGATAAGTTTGTTAATTGTACAAAAAAAACACAGAAGAAGTGGAAAACACAGAAAAAGTGGAAAACACAGAAGAAGTAGAAAACACAGAAGAAACAGAAAAATACAGAAGAAGTGGAAAACACAAAAGAAGTGGAAAACACAGAAGAAATGAAAACACAGAAGGAGTGGAAAACACAGAAGAAGTGAAAACACAGAAGAGGGGAAAATACAGAAGAAATGCAAAACATAGGAGAAGTGAAAACACAGAAGAAGTGGAAAACATAAAAGAAGTGAAAACACGGAAGAAGTGGAAAACAAGGAAGAAGTGCAAAACACAGAAGAAGTGGAAAACACAGAAGAAGTGGAAAACACAGAAGAAGTGAAAACACAGAAGAAGTAAAAAACACAGAAGAAGTGAAAAATACAGAAGAAGAGGAAAAATCAAACGATACAAAGATGAAGATCTACTAGTACGTCGGACAGTTAGTTAGTTGGAGTTAGTTATAGAACTCAACTGAATGCTGGGTTCTACAAGAATCAAGAAGCAGTTAGAGACTTAGACTATATATACTAGTCGTAGTAAAAGATTGAACAATCTTTTCAGCTTTCAAGTGTTTACTTACAAAGAAAAATTCTATATTTAAAAGTGTGATACTAGAGAGCAAACTCTACTGTAACAAAAGCTCACAATATCTTTCTAGTGAGAGAAAGAAAAGGCTAAGAGCCTAGAGAGGCTAAGATAGCAAAAAGAATAGTTTGTGTAAGAGACCTGAAGAGGATCTAGAAGGGAAGAAAGAATACTTGTAAAATTTTTGAAGTATAGTGAAATCTCAGATGAGCTCTGAGGACTGGATGTATCTCATGGTTTAGGGTGAACCAGTATAAAAATCACAGCGTCTATCTTCTAACCTTTCATTTTATTCTATTTTATTTTTAGACAAGTATATAGAAGTTATTTGCGATTTAACTACGTAACTATTTTTGTATAACTTTTGTGGTATTTTTTTAATAGTTAGAAAAGTTCTTAACAAGATATATTAAAGTTTTTGTATTCATAAAAAGAATACACAATTCAACCCCCCTTTCCTGTGTATCTCATATATTGTACGTGAATTTTATATTAATGTGTGATTTACTTCACATATGTCACCCTCGGAGGTTATATACTTAAACAGACGACATCAAGCTCCTTGAGATGCTTGTGCGCATCTTCACTTACAAGTACATGAAAGTTATGCAAAAGATAGATTAAGACAGACTTAAGTTCAAAATTGAAATGTTTAGCAAAATTAGGAAAAGTGATTAATAATGGTATTTTAGTTAAGTCTGGTGCAACTAACTCTCTTAAAGTTCTCGAATTGGCCATTAATTCTTCAAATCCATGTTCTTTTTATATTTTTGGAGTTGTTCTGGTTATCCTTCTCAAACTTTACAGTGTCCTTTTAATCTTTGAATCAAATTGTACATTTTTAATGTTTAAATCTTATTACTACCATACACAAGCACCCCCAAACATGAAAAGGTCAAGGAATAACTATAAAAACTGATTATCAACAAATATATATATATATATATATATATATATATAGCATCAATTGAAATGAAAAGCAAAAAATAAATCATTACACTCTCTGACACTGTTGCCCAAATTCTTGTTGTGCTTCAAACATACCAAAAAATAAAACCTAACTCTGTAAACTAAATTTAATATAGTGATGAGTCAGGATCATATCCATAGAGAGTGTATGTGTAGCTTTTGTAATGAAAGAATCAGTGTTTAGGAAATGAGGGGGTTTATTTGGATTCAATTAAGAAAATAAAGTAAAATTAAACTAATGAAATCTAATTAAATCAAATGGTGGAAAATTTGTAAGATTGATGAATGAGTTTAGAATCTGATTCTCAGTTCAATCTCATATTCACATGAATAAGCATACTTAATCTTTATGTTTTTCTCTTACCTCACTTAAAAACTATTAATTGTAGGTTAGAAACAAGCTTTGTTAACATAATTTTTCCTTAGGTCATATCTAATCAAAATAAGATCTTTACTTAGATCTAACCATCAAACAACCTAGAATAAACTCTTTAAATTTAGTATGAAAACTATATTATGAACTAGTAAAAAATGTTAATTTAGGCAACAACCACAAAAGCTCATGTCATTTAACCTATATTATATTATCATAAATGATTCACAACTATTAGTTTACCGTAAATGAATCAAAGATACAAATATTACGTATTGTATTTTAAATTCTAGCAATGGGTCCAAACATAAATGATCTATTAAAAGAGTTTAAATCATTCTTACATAAATAACCAAAATATTAAGAAAAGAATAACACAACAATTTCTAGAGAGAGAATCAACAATAAATGATGAAGAGATGCCCAAATGTGTTCTTCGGTTTCGATTTCCCCTTCGATTTGGAAGGAAGAATGCTAGCTCTCCATAGATCTCAAAGAGTTAGGTATTCTACCCACTTTTTTGCTTCTAAAACACTTCATACCTTGTTTGGCCATATGAATGTCCATATATAGCAAAAATTAGGGTTCTGGGAGGTGCACAGTTAGTTACACTACCATATATATCCCAATTCTTGTTTCTACATAACTATGATTCCATACATAGTCATATAGGTTACAGAAACTTCATTTCTTAAATACTCCTGTACCATCATCACCCTAATTCATCTCCTTCTTATTTCATAAAGGAAAATAAGGTTGAAAAACAAAAGGATGGCTCTAAGGATGTGCTTTTAGCTTATTTTACTCCTTGTACTTCCAACTTATACCCAAAACCAAATATGAACCAAAATAAGTATCTTAAACACTTCATAACTTTAGTAACTAAGAATTAAGGAGTAAATATATAATCAATCAAGCACTCATCACCTTCTCTAACATTTAGGAATGATTATGAAACTTATTTAGAGTGGGAGACAAGGATATAATTGATATTTGAATAACATAATTACTCTAAGGAGAAGAAGGGAAAGCTAGAGATAATAAAGTTTACCAATCATACCATAATTAAGTGGGATGAAATGGTAAATAATAAGGGATAAAATTAGGAGTGACATATAGAGAGTTAGAATGAATTGAAGGAAATTATAAGAAAGAGTGTTCCAAATTTCTATTATAAGGATCTTCAAAGGTAGCAAAGTCTTACGTAAGGATTAAAGAGTGTTTAAGACTACTATAAGGTAATGAAAGTAATCATAATATGAGCCAATATAAAGGAGAACATAGGAGCAATGATAAAGGTTATTGAAAGGGTTGAACAAAAAAATTGCTAATTTAGTAGAGCTACAGTACGATGTGGAATTGGAAAAGATGGTTTATTGGTTATGAAGGTGGACACATAACTAAAGTGTCAAGGAATATGAAAAGACTCTACTAGTACTAGAGATTCTTTAAGGCCCAATTGGAATACGGGTTCTTCTAAAGTGAAAAATGAGCCACTTAAAGTTAAGGATGGTTTTTACGATTTGAGAAAAAATAAAATTAATTATTTACCATTTTAAAATAGAGATAGTAAATAATTTTCATGTTTGTGTATTGACCATATTACATATTAGTGCCTATATAAGAAGGTTATGATAATAAAAGATGATGGAGAGGTGAAAAGTGCAAGTGATTCAGATGAGAGAAAGGTTAAACCTTGGATTAAATATTTTAAAATTGAAGAGGTTAAGTAGGTTGCTAAAGGCAAGACATTTGTTACTAAGAGGTAATTATATCTTTAAATAAAATAAAATGAACCAAGAGCTATAGAGGGAGAATATATTCCATACTAGATGTCATATTCATAACAAGATATAGAGTATGATCGTTAATGAATAGAGTTTAACTAATTTAGATATCCCTTTTAGAGAAGTTAAGTTTTCCTACTATGAAGCATCTGAAGCTTAGCAACTGAAGCTATACATTTTTCAATGGCTAAATGAATTTAGTAAGGTAAAGGTCACTTAAACAATTTTGGTCTCCTTCTTATTTAGTAGATATTATGATATGCTGTTGTTTAATGTGGTGCTTATGCATTTTGGTCATGCCCTCCTAGGAAGGCTTTGGTAATTTGCTAAAAGGGCCATAAAAAGATAGCCTACAAATATGTATTCCTTTCTTATGAAAAAATAAACTGTAAACTCTTATATCTTTAACAACTAAGTTGGTTTATAAAGCCAACTGAAATTGAAAAGTTAGAATAAATAAAAGAAAAGTGAAAGTGAAAAAAATAATAATATCATGAGTTTTTTTTATACCTTTATACAAAGAGTCTTTTGTTTCCTTTTGATGTAGGTAAAGCTTTAAGGATAAATCCTTTTAAATAGTGGGGGTATGATAAAGAAACTATAAGCCCAAATAAAGGATCTATAATATATAGACTCAGTTTAATTACAAGAGATGGAGTTGATGGGAATTCTGATGTAAAACACTTATCTTTAACTGAACATGATCTTCAATATAAGTATAGCCTATACTGCTTCTAACTTCATAAGTTACGGGAGGATGCAAGGTCTTTGACCATATGCATGTCTTAAACTGTATCCACCTTCTCAGGGATAGAGAAGTATCCAAAACCTCTATCTGTGAACATTTTTATTTAATTTTGGAAACTTTTAATTTTTTTTATTTTAGTATTTAAGTAATGATATAGAAAATTTTATTTGAGATATTGTTTATTGAGAGCCATTAGAGCTTTTTTTTCATTATTCTTTATAAAATTTCAAACTCATCGAAAAGATTTCTTTGTGGCATTTAAATACTTTACAAATTTCATTCTTAATTTTTTATAATCAATGGATCAATCCCTTATATGTTTGTTCTAACTTTCTTAGATCTGATTTAAGCTTGTTCATGGATTATCTAGAGTATATTCCTAAGTGGATTTATATCAAGTTTGCTTGTAATGTTCAACAAATTTATTTAGCTATATTCTCCCTAATAATAACACAACCTTCTCCCATTGCCTCATCCTTATATAACTTGTTATTCCTATTTTTCTATATTTTTCTTACCTTGAAATATATGACACTATTTAGTTTATCTTGTACAAGGCTAAATAGGTTGCTGGTAGATGCCTTTTAAAATTTGTTTTAAGTATGCCACATAGTCTCTGCCTTTTTATTAGAAATACCTCCTCTATACTCCTCTATAATGTTACATGTATTCTTTCACTCACTTGTAATAATAGTTTGAGAGAATTTCCATTCATATACGTCAATCGTATAAAAAATAAAAATATCACTAATCTCATTTCCGACTAGTATATAACTAACAAATACAGACAAAGCTATCTTCCCTTACATCTAAGCATTCCTTTCTAAATAGTTGAGAAAATGGAGTTCTCTGCCTTCTCTCTAGCCACTACCCTCTTCCTACACTAAAACATAATTCTTTTGTGATTATGCCCTTTTTTCTTGTTCTTTTCTACCTACAAATATCTCATTCTATGATTTCTTCATTATTTCTTATTCATTTTCCTAACTATCCTGATCTGAACTAGGTTTTTTACTATTTTTAGAGGTCTGACCGAACTCACCAAATCTGAGTTCTAACAATTTACTGTTGATAGTAACATGTTATTCACAGCCACTTATCCTTCCTCGGCCTTCTTTATGGTAACTGATAAGTTCTCTCCTCTATCAACCACTACTACACGTCTATATCTCCATTCCCTAATCTTCACCTCAAAAGGTAGAGAAACCAATATAGAGTCAAGTAGTAGGTGATCTTGATTTATTTGGTAGGCTGCACTTCGTAGATGGTGTTAAGGAAGGTCCTATATCTTCTCCTGATGGTGATGTAGTGAGGAGTCACTAAATGGAAATTATCCTTAGTAGGGTAATTTTTGGACAAAAGGATGACTTACCTAATAGTACAACATGGGGTTGAGGTTAGCTAGAAAAAGTTGGGACTCCAAGCTACCTTAATAAAAGAATATGATCTCTTAATATTTTCATTCTCATATGAAGAAATGGCAAAATAGGAAATGGAAATGGGCCCTTATCATATACAAGGTAAATCAATATTCTTGAGAAAGTGGGAAATGCGCTTCCAACGAGTAGATCTAAGATTAAAACTATCCCAATATGGGTAAATATGTATACGAAACCTCTTTAGTAATGCTCTTCAGAGGGGTTGAGCCATCTAGCAAGCTACATTGGCACTCCTCTAGTAATGGATGAAAATACAACTAACATCAAGAGGGTCAGGTATGCTAGAGTACATATTGAGGTTGAGATTAGAAAAACATACCTGAGAACATTCCTATTATGAGGTACAGCAGTGGTGGTGAATTAATTGAAGATAAAGTTCATTTGGCTTAACCCTAGGAACATTGTGTTAAAGAAAACATTAAGGCACGGGTTGATAAAATTCACAAGGAGGAAGAGAGCGAAAAGGCTATAGTTTCTGAAGCTTCAGAAATTCCTAATAATGTTGATGGATCACAAGCTAACAATGAAGCTTTAGTTTAGTAGCAAATTTCTAAACAAGTTGATATGGTACAAGCAACTCAGGATAAGCAGAAAATTTCTAAGCATGGTGATCAAGCTAAAAAAAATCTTAACACTCAAGATCTATAAGAATATCTACCATTAGTTAACGAGGTAACTAAAAATACTCAAGATCTGTAAGATCCTTCACTAGTTACAAAGGCTACAAGTTCACAAAAGGGCTATAACAGAGAATAGGTGAAGTAGCTAGTGGGTGGAATATCTAATAGCCTACAAAGATAACAAATCTAGAAGAAAAACAACAAATTAGTGATGAATTCAATGCATCAAATGTTAATGAAACAGTGGATATTAGAAGTAAGGTAGATGGAAATATGAAGGAGCTTGAGCAGTGGCAAGAAAGTGGATCTAGTAGCTGAAGATCCAAAAGGAAAACCAATTAACAAAGAATTCCAAATGATTTGTACCATATGGGATGTGAGGGGATAGAACTGCCCCAATAAGCAATTAGCACTAAAAGACTATCTGGTTACCAACCAGTCAATTTTTTTGGTTTGGTGGAAGCCAAAATAAAAGAAGAGATTTTTCAAAAAGGGTTACATTTCTCCCAGTCATATGGAAAACTTTAAGAAATCATGACAAACATCCCAACAGCAGGATTATGGTTGTTTTGGATCCAACTCATTTTATCTTAACAAAAAGGTTTAAAAAACTCCTACATTGTAAACTCATTATTAAAGCTGACAGGATTCCAATAGCAATTACAGTTATTTATGCAGCAAATTAGGAATACTAGAGGGCAGCATTATGAAGGAACTTGCAAGTAATTGACTCAACTATATCAGTTCCTTAGATGCTTGCAGGAGACCTCAACTGCTTGTTATCTCGAGTTGAATCTAGTGGAAGAAGAAGAATAACACATGCTGACATTAGAGAATTGATAGAGCTAACTTCTAAACTTGATCTGGTTGATCTCAAATTTTAGGGACCTACTTTTATATCGAGCAATCATCAAAAGGTCAGTGGACAATTGAGGAAGCTTAAAAGATGTTTAGTCAATGACTGTTGGCTCACTAAAATGCAGGAAAGCTATGCATTGTTTGGAGAACCACTTTTTTCAGATCACACTCCAATTAATGTGATTGTTAACAGCAAAATGAAGACAAGAAGATCTCATTTCAGATTCTTCAAATCCATATTAAAACATACGAATCTTGACTCAATTCTAACAAATGCTATTAAAAAACACTTTTAGGGTTAGAAAGCATTTCAATGCTTGCAATTACTTAGAAAGCATTCAATGCTTGCAATTACTAAAATTTGTCAAGGTTGATTGTGTCAAACTTCTCAAGGGTACCCCTAATTTGCTAAAGAAAAATAAGTTAAGCTATGGAGGAACGTACACATACCCAAAAGCAGTAATCAATCCTACATATTCTGTGCTCATTGAGAAAGAGAGAGCTAATCTCAATAAACACACACAACCATTTAAAGCTTAAAACTACCAACTAAAGTAGAAATTAAGAGTTTAATAGATGCAATAAGAAGATAGAAATACTAAATATTTCTATAATGTGACTCAATGAAGGAGTAGAAACAAAATAATATCCCCTGAATATAAAAATGGAAAATTGTTATATGATCAAGAAGAGATGAAAGAGGCAGCTACAAGGCATTTCAAAGAAATAAATGGGGTAACTTTACATACTACTAATTTTCCTAAGATTCTATTTGACATATTGTCAAGTTCTAAAACCAGATTCAATAGTCTAAAATGTTTAAAGAAGTCAAGAATGGAGAGATAAAAGAAGTAGTGTTTTCTTTTCATCCTAATAAATCTCCAAGACCAGATGTGTAGCACCCCGCTTCCACTGAGCACGTATCCGTACATCCCGAGGATATTCAGACACATGCCCTGTGAATCAAACTCATTGAAAATTTTTCTCTCCTTAAACATCACATTCATATTCCCAAAAACTACTAATCATATTTGGGCTCATTTTTCATAAACATCAAAGTCACAATTGTTATTACACTCATTGATCAACCTCATTTACAAACGTTTCCAATTTGGAAAGACAGTACAAAACTGAATTATTCACATATAATGGTACAATATTTGTAGAATACATTCTTTAAGACAAAAATAACAGAAAATACAAATGCAGATGCCAACTGATCCCAATCTGTCTTTTATCTAAATGTAATGGTTAGACTCCAATTTGTCTAATTGGAAATCTCCTCTAAGCCTGAAAAAATGCTGCAAATATTGGGCTAAGTTTGCAAAATCAGTGAGTGGACCATCCTCGATGGCTCACTCAATCACATAACACATCAATTCATGTTATCACGTAATTCACATCATTTCACTAATTAACATGTTGAATCCCATACGCATCATATTTCACATATAGAAGTCATTCAAGCAATGCATTTCAATCATTTAAACATACATATCAATTATATATGCAATATACATGAGACTCACTTTCAATTGTTATTGTTGTGACCAAGTGCCTATAACTGTCCTGTATTCATTGTAAATACCGAGCTCATTATTAACTTTCCCTTATCCGTTGGGGATACAGGGCTCATTTACATAGTAAGCCAGAGGCTTTTACCACATTTTAAGCTTTAACCTCTTTTTCAATTTATGAGTTTTAAGCTCTTTTTCGGTGGCTACTCTGGTCAAACTAGCTTTTATCTTTTATATATTCATGAAATGAAATGCACTACATTCACATATTTTCAAGTAATCACTAGTGCTCAATTTTCCATATTCACATTCATATGTATCGTCGGATCAATGTCAAGCATTCAATAATAATGTTGAGAATCACTTATTTCAGTCCAATTCACATACAATGAGCACTTCCTATGTTCTCACATTTATCAAACTCCTTGGACTTTTAATGTCCATAATTGTATTAATCACATTCACATTCAGTAGTAATTCAATACAAAAATTTAAAATAAAACAAACAATGAAAGTGAGACCATCTAGGTCAACTCACAGTACGCTCCAGATTAGTATTAGCTTCCATGATCTGGAAATGTCTGAATGCAAATGTTGAATTCTATATATCAATTTCATGCAACACACATAGTGCTCACACATTATTAATTGCACAATCACATAAACATTTCATTATACACATATGTGGATGTATAAGGTATATAATGCATGCTCATATTGACAATCCCAAGTATATTTTCTTTATTCACTTCTCATAATCATTTAACATGTTTCAATCATTCTTTGATATCTAATACACTTTACTTGCTTTACTTATCTCATTAATCCTTCGCTAGGTTCACTTAAGATCTCATTCAAGTCTAATCACCTCATATGGAAGCATCCTAGTATTGCTTAGTTCAATCCTCACTCAAAGGACCATTTTGTATCTTTTTAGGATTGGCCACGATCGTGGCGTCCCTGCCACGATCGTGATAGAACCTTATTTTATCTGGCCACGATTGTGTTGTAACGGCCACAATCGTGCCCTGCATTTTTCTTCCTTCATCCACACGAATTCAACACATATTTAAAAAAAATCATTCCACACTAATTCAAATACCAATTTGATTGCATTAAACTCTCAACCTCTAATCATTTGATTTATCACATTCATCTAAATCCCATCATTCATGAAGTCCAATCTCCTTCCATACTATGACTTATTCATAATCCATCAAACAATTCATTCATTATGTTATATCCTCATTTAACACTATAAACATTTAACATTTAGATGCACTGCCATCAATAACCTTTTCCTTAAATTATAACATCAAAACAATTAAAACTTATCACATATTTAACCAACCTTTTCAAACATCAAAATTATGTTCCTTTAAGCCCCAGTTAAGTTCAAAAGCATCATAGATATATACCTCATCCTTAATTGGTTCAAATATTGCATAGTCAAAACATTTCCATGAAAAATCACTGCCCATGATCGTGGCCTCCCTTACCACGATCGTGACAGAAATAAATTTCCTGGTATTCCTACAGTTTTCCAGTTTTTCTCATGATAGATTTTTATGTCAGTTTTGTATGACCATTTTGACCTAGCAAAGAGGTTTTTAGGAAACACTTTCTTCTAATCAAATGTTCCTATATGTCTTAAGTTTCTAATAACATCAAATTCATATATTTCAGATCAATATCATGAAAGTCATAACTAAAATACTATAGACTGTTCTTATACCACAACAACATACACTTCTCAACTTCAAGCCAAAATTCAAGAACCTTAGGTATAGAATTCAAATTCACTTCCTTCATAAAAATTGTACCCTTATATCTCTAGTTTAATCTACATTACAAATTGTCCCATTTGGATACCTACAGTTCAAGATATTTCCAAAACACATATGCACATTTAGTAATGGTACTCCATCTAGCATATTCCAACACATATTTAACTTCATTATCAACTCTACTTTGTCTCAAACTATCATCCTACTTCTTCTCATTCCATGAATATCATTAATTCACTACCATTTAGAGCATGATCTCTTTATTAATACACCACACCCACACATTAAAGCCCATATGTGAAAACCCATGATCAATCATTAAATTTCTCATCATACATGTTCTATTTAACACTACCCGTGAAGATTAAAGCTTAACTTACTTGATTTAACTTCAAATCCTTCAAGATCACACCAACCCTAGCTTTGTACACAATCCACGTACATCACCATTTCAAGGTGGGAGGTTGGTTATTTTGTGAGGAATGGGAGAGGGAGAGAGTAGCAAATGAAGGGTGAAAGTGAGCTTTAACTTTGATGATGGTGGAGAGAGTATCGTGGAAGTGAAGAAGAATAAAGAAGATGAGAAGTAGAGTGTCATAGAGAAGAAGAAGAAAAGCAAGAATGAAAGGCAACAATTAAATGGGTCTTTCACATAAGAGAGTCGTGAGTTATATGCATGGTGTGGCAAGTGACATATGTCACTTTCCATATGTCCAATTCCCTTTAGTTTAGAAGACGTTCTTTCATTAGCTAGTCCAATCAATCTCTAATTTCTAGTCCAATTGTTTCCAAATTCCAATGACATATGTCATTTATCAAAATTTTCTAATACCATTTGACATTTATTTTTACTGCTATTAATCAATTGTTCTGCCACTTGGCATTTTTCTTAGTCCAAAAGTTCCCAAAAGTCTCAAAAAATTCTCAAATTTTACCAAAAATTCTAAATCACTAATAAAACACACCAACTCAATTTTTATGATATAAATTCACTATTCACATCATAATTACTTTAATAAAAATCATTTATACCTGAAAAATGTCAAATGAGTACATGAACAAATTATTATAATGTATGCAATTATCAAATTTACATATGTGTATACTTATATTATGCATGAGTATGAAATGCATTTTTCTAATCTCTCAATAATATTTCCCATTTATAGTATTCTCAGGCTCTAACCCTTAGTATAGGAACAGGATGTTACAAGATGGATTCAATGTAAGATTCTTCTAGGAGAAGTGGACTGTGTTACAAATCCTAGTAGTAAAAACAGTGTAAGAATTCTTCAAAAGTGGTAGTTTACTTACTGAATTGAACAAGACTAATCTAGTCTTGGTACCCAATATGATAAATCTTGAATGCTTAAATGATTTCAAACCTACTACATGTGATAATGTGGTATACAAGATTATTGCTAATATCCTTGCTAATAGGTAAAAAGATACCTTACCTAGCTTAATCAATCCAAGTTAAGGTGTTTATGTCCCAGGAAGAAGTGTGAGTGATAATATCTTATTATCTTATGAATTGTCTAAAGATTACAAATCAAAGAACCATATCAAGCATTGTGCACTCATAATTGACTTCATAAAAGCCTATGACATCATTAAATGAATTTTCATTATCAATTTTCTTCAAGCTTTTGGATGTCTATCTGAGTTTATCAAATGGATTCACTCTTGCATAATATTTGTTTATTATTCAGTATTGATCAATGAAGAACCTTTTTAGCTCTATAAATTTTTCAAAGGAATTAGACAAGGTGATCCACTTTCCCCTATCTATTTTCCATTGCTATGGAAGTGCTTCAAGGAATCACACAAATTTCTATAGAGGAAAAACATGAATTTCAAATTTCAACATAGAGGCAATGATCTTGGTATTACTTAACTCTCATTTATAGATGGTTTGCTCATTCTTAGTGCCAATGATCCTATTTCCATTAGAAATCTTCTAAGTGCTTTGCAGAATTTTTAGGAAGTCTAGGACTCAAATTTAACCCAAGTAAGAGTATTGCTTACGTTTGTAGACAAATTTGTGAAGATTTAAAGAGTGTGATAGTAGATTTTGGGCTTAGTATACACCAACTACCTCTAACAATTGTCCTACTCACCAACTTTCTAATAAAATCACGAGAGACCTGTTAAAGGTGAGGAAGCCAGCAGTAGAGTGGCTCAAAATTATCTGGCAAAAGAAAGGTATCACTATACAAAGTAAACTCAACACTACAAATCAAATTAGGTATTAAACATCAACGTTTCCTGCCCATTTTGTTCAACATAGGAAGAAACAAGGGACCACTTATTTTTAACATACGAGGTGACCAACCATATATGGGAAGCCATTAAATTGAACTGTCTCTTGCCTACTCAAGTTTTCACATTTTCTAGTGATATTCAGTGGTTATCTACTCAAGGATCTCCTCCCACATTGAGTCCCATTGTAGCTGTTAGCATGTGCATGCTAACCATTTGGAGAGAAAGGAATGCTAAGTTCTTTGAATCTAAGCTCAAACTAATTGCAGCCCTCAGCATTGAAATTATCAACAACATCAAGGAACTTTTATTGCTAGGAAGTGTAACTTGTAGCATCAACATTTTCTGAATATTAACTTATTTTGTCAATTATCTATATGTTTTTATTAGGTAAAACCAATACATGTCTTTCTTATTAAAGGGTATTCCCCTAAGCTTTCTTATTAGCATGTAATTTTATTCTTTACCAATGAAAATTCTTCTTTTATTTTCAAAAAAAAAACTACCTTTCACATATTTGAGGGTTCCAGTTTCCATAAAGAAGCTTAAGGAAGCTGAATGCAAATCTCTTATAGAAAAATTCAGTAGGAGATCTCTCAATGGAATAACATATTCTTGTTATATAGAGGTAGATTATAGTTGGCCATCACTATTCTCAACAATCTGCATATATATTAGCTATCACATATATCTATCCTTAGCAGTTTTGAAGAAAATTGATGGGAGTTTTAGAGACTTCATCTAGCATGGACAGAATTCTGGTGGGGGAAGAGTGTCCAAAGTTAAATGAAGTGTTATGTGTCTTCCTAAGCAGTATGGATGATTGGGAATCAAATCAACTAGCATAATGAATATGATCTTATTGGCAAAGAGGCTTTGGAGGATATGCTAGGACAAAGAAAGTCTATAGATAAGCTGGGTTCACATGTTTCGTATCAAGCAGAAAAGCATATGGTCTATTTCTTAGACTTATTCAAAATCTTACACTTTTCAATAGATTTTACATATAAGGTCCTTCATGCATCCTCATATCAAACATTATGCTCAAAATGGGATAAGCACAACATTTTGGTTTGATAATTGGCATATCTTGGGGTCTTTATGTAACACTCACCTCTTTGTAGCTTTAATAGGATCCATTGCTGAAGATACTAAAGTGCAAACATTAATTTAAAACAACAATTAGCATTGGTCTTTTCTTATATGTAGAGGAATTAGATTTGTTGTTAAACAATGGCCTTCATATTCTCCAAGTCAGGCATAAAAAAATGAAATCAAATGAGAGCTTTATAAATCTCACAAATTTACAACTCAATCTTGTAAACAATTGTTGCTAGGCTCTATGATCGAGTTTCCATTTCACAAGTTGATATAAAGTTCAGTTATTGGTCCATGTCACTCTTTCATCTTATGGTTAGTAACTCTACAGAAATTAGGAACCAGAGATAGTATTAATTTTCAAATTCCAAATACAAATTGCCCTTTATAATCTAGAGAAGTTGAAACATTAGATCTTTTTTTTTCAAATGTCTTCATACCAAACAACTATGGAGTGCTTTTCTTAATATCTTTGGATTGGAAGATAGAAATCTTAGATGGATTAATAGTTTGGCTTGGGCTAACAAAATTAGGATGGACCAATAAAAAAGATCAAAGAGTCTTCAAAATTACTTTTGCAATGTTAGTGCACTATATTTGGAGGATAAGAATACTAAAATCTTTGGAAAAGTTAAAGAGTAAAAAGAATACAAATGGAACCAATTCTGGATTAAACTAAGAAAGGTTATTATAATCAATGCAAATTAACTACTTATCTCTAGTTATATTAAAATGCAACTGAACATTTAGAATAAGTTATTGTTGGATATATTCTACTTTGTTATGTCCTTAATTTGTATAAGCTCCATTCTCAGGAGATCTAACTTCCTATACTCTGTAATTTCACCTTTTGAATAGATTTATTATTTACTTTTCAAAAAACAAATACAAGCAGAGCTTTAATAGTCAAGCCTGAAAGAGTAACAAGATCCGAGCTAAAAGAAAATATCAGGTGAAACCATTAAAAAGCTATTATTTTAATTAATTTATAGACCTGAGATGGAACTCACCAATTGATTTTATAAGACAAGTAACAAAAGGGGAATTAGTTCTGCAGAATAATAACATATCAAGGAATTCTATTGGTGAGTCATATAGGCATAGTGAGCTATTGAAATGAAATATACTATAATGGAATTTATGAAGCCATTTATAGTTTATCAAAGCCCTACTATTTTTTTCCTTATGTGCCAATTATTTTTTTATTTTGGCACTAATTAAAGAACCTGCCATTAGATTTGAGGCTTGTAACCTCTAACTTAAGTAAACAAGTTCTTAGCTTATTATAAGACTTTCAGGAACATCTTTCTCCTTTAAATTCTAAAGATAATAAGGTGAAATTGAAGTCCCCTAACAAAATCAAAGGTTCAATTATAGTAATTTTATAACCTATCCATAATGAAGATCTTTGAAAAGAAAAATTGGATGCATAAATATAATTGAACCAGGTTGTCCCAATACTTGAAATATCCACAACATATGGATGCACTGAGAAGAAGAAGAGTATCGAATGAACTTGATGCAATTGGGATCATAAGAGATTACTACTCTCCCAAGAAGAGTCCCATTATGACTAGTTATGAGTTATAATTGATTCTTGAACAACCAAATATTGGAACAATTATCATTTTTCAACTTAGATTCCAAAAGGCCAAACATAATAAGCTTTATTGATCTATGGAATCAACCATCATTTTATACTTTTTGGGGTCATTGATCCCTCTTATATTCTAAGTAAATATAAACATTAAGAATTAGAGGAGTTGAAAAGCCTTCTTTTAGCTCTACAATTTGACTTTCTCCTTTCCACAGTCTTAAAATCTTTATGGGATCAATTAGATGAAACAATTTCCCAAGTAGATTCTTGTATATGCATATTGATATTGTCTTTAACAGACTCAATAACACAAGAAGGCAATTAGATAACTTCATTCTCCTTAGAAGAGCTATCAATAATAACTTTAGGGACCTCTAAATAGGTTAAGGACTAAGGAAAAGCAAGAAAATTGAGAGGGTTATCACTATAGACCTTAGGATGAGCTACTAACGTATTTACAAAATTTGAAGCAGTGGGATATTGGTTTAACACTTCATCAATTGTGAAAGGTTGAATAAGAGTTGAAGGGTGCTCTAAGGACATCAATTTATTAAAATTATGCATTTGGAACATGGTGTTAGTAGGCTTCCACATATTCCCTTGTTATTGTAAAGATGATCTCTATTGATAAGAGACTGTAGTGGTATCATCTAACAAGGAGTCATCCTTTCCTAATTTTAATGGCAGGATTTCCACATGAAGGATTTAGGCTCATATTGACAATAACATAGAGACAAGCATAACCGATCCTTCTATATGATGTGGTTGCCTCATCCATAAATATTGGTTTACCAATGTTGCTTGCCAAAAGGCTTAATTCATTGGTAGACCAATATTTTAGAGAGATCTTATGCAAAATAACATATAAAGGTACCTACTTTTGTTTAATTTCTTAATGTTTGATCCCCAATTTGCATATTTGCAAGAAGATTATTAAACTATGAAAGAGTCAGCAGCTTTATAAGCTTTTTCCTTAGAGGCAAATTTGAATAGAAACTGATGGTTATCATTGATAAGTAGCTCTAAGAGATATTTGTTCTTCCATTGTTTAGTTGCTCATAATTTGATCATTGGGAAAGCAAGTCCCTTTCCTAAGAAAAAACCAACCATTGTTGATTCCTATGAGCTGGCTCCTATCTTAAACATATCCAATGAAGGGGAAACAATGAAAAAACTCCTTAAAGGAGGGAGGAATGAATTGTAAGAGGAGTTAGAAGATTCACCTAATACAAATCTCTAGTTGAGGAGGCTAGGACGCCAATAGTCCTAAAAAGAGCTTGAGTTATGGAGTGAAAATATCAAGACTAATTCTTAAACTAGCTAGGTAGAGAGAAGCATCTGCGACTCCATAAAAAAGAGAGAGAAAAAAGAAACTGACGTAGAACTACGAAATTCAAAAAATGGTTCCAAAAATAGTAAGGTTAAAAGGAAAATTAAATTAAAATAAAAAGATCAAAAATTCCCAATAGAGTTCTACAGAGTCCAACAACATGGGACCTGGGAGAAACCAAAGGAACAAGACACATATGATGTTGAGAGTCCAATCCAACCATTTGGTGTCCGGCCCACGTGTTACAAAATTAGGAACACAACTATCAACAACACACAATCCTCTCTCCCACTGACAGGTATGTTAGCAGAGAACATCCACAAAACAATCGTCATTTCTGTTTTCATTTCTGTTTTGCGATTCCATTTTCTGTTTTATGATTCTTTTCTTACTTGTATATAAACAGCATCTACCCGATTCTTTCATTTCAAGTGTGAATAGAAAATAGTTCCTCTTCCTACAAATTTATGTCTGATATCATCTCCTCTACATGGTATCAGAGCAAGCCAGGTTGGTTTCGTGGATACACATATACAAACACCTACTAAATTGATTCACGACATCCAATACAGAAAGCTTGAACCAAACCCATGGTTTTAAGCAGGAAACTGACACAGAACCATACACAATCAACTCAAATGACAATCCGATTTGTGTATTAGTGACCTCTCTACTTGATGGCAACAATTACCTCTCATGGAAAAGATCGATGGTAATCGCGTTAAGGGCAAAGAACAAATTGGGTTTCGTAGATGGAAGCTGTCAAAAACTAGATGACTCACTCCTACAGAAACAATGGATAACGGCAGATAATATGGTAATATCTTAGATGTTGAATTCATTAGTTAAGGAAATAGCTGATTCATTCTTGATTACAAGCACCGTGGATGATTTATGGACAGAATTAGAAGGCAGATATGGAGAGAGCAGTGGGCCTCACTTGTATCAACTGATGCAAGAGATTAATGGTCTTTGACAGGAAAGTAATTCAGTGGCTATATACTTTACCAAGCTGAAAAAATTATGGGATGATTTGGGGGCTTTAATGCCAATTAAGAAGTGCAGATGTGATATCTCATATTATAACGCTGGGATAGAGGGTAGTGTTAAACTCGTTCAATTTCTAATGAGTCTGCGTAAAGAATATAATAGCGTAGTAAGCCAAATCATGTTATTAGAGCCTTTACCATCTGTTAGTAAGGCATACTCCATGATCTTGACAATCGAAAAACAAAAGAATGTATTTGTCAACAAGAACAGATATGGACAATTGAATGTGGCCCTTATGAGTAGATCAAGTAACGATTTACCAGATGTGAGAAAGAGAAACAACAAAGAAAATACAAACAAGCGAAGGAACAATTGGAGAAAGGAGGATAAGGAATGCGAGCATTGTCATTCAAAGGGACATTCAATAGAAACATGCTTTCAACTACATGGAGTTCCAGATTGGTACAAGGAATTGAAGGAGAAGCGAGGAAGAAGCTCCCACAAATATGTAGCCACTGTGACAGACACTCCTGTAGAAGGCCTTAATTACCCAAGACCAAAGGTCACCACCATCGATCATGGGGTGGACATCAACAACCTAGCACAGCAGGTTCAAGAACTTATGAAACTTGTCAAAGGAAAAGGTAATTTCGAAGCAAATCACGTTGCTTTAAACAGCTTCGCAAGTACCTCCTCCTCCGATGTTTCATCTAGTGCTGATTATGATTTTAGTTCATGGATAGTAGATTCAGGAGCCTCGGCTCACATGTGTGCCAACTTGAGTCTCTTAGAAAACACAAAATATTACGTTACCAACCCTATTACGCTTCCAGATGGATCTGTCCGACCTGTAACTCATGTAGGAAAAAAAAATTGTCGCAACATATCACCTTATAGGATGTATTGCATATCCCTTCTTTCCATCACAATCTATTGTCAGTCAACAAATTAGCATCTCATAACGATTTGGCTGTGATTTTCATATCTAATAAAGCAAATTTTCAGGACCTTCGGACTAACTCAGTGGCAGCAGTGTGTGAAGCTGAGGATGGGGTCTACAGACTCAACCGAAATCACATTTTTCCTCCGGATAGTTTGAAAGGTCCCCCACTTAACTTCTATTTGAACAGTCCATGTCTTGTAACGTTTTGAACAATTTCGATACTTGGCATTATCGTCTTGTTCATGTATCGAGAACTAAGCTTTTACACATTTCTAATATCAATACAACCGTACCTGAGAAACATTTTTGTCAGATTTGTCCCTTAGCAAAGCAACCTAGACAACCCTTTCCAACACATACAATTATGTGCACTAAACCATTCGAACTACTTCATGTAGACCTTTGGGGACCATATAGAGTAGCTACGCTGGAAGGAGCAAATTATTTTTTAACCATAGTGGATGAGACCACCCGAGCTACTTGGACCATTTTATTGCAAAATAAGGCCCAAACATGCGAAACATTGCACAAATTCATCAATTTGATAGAAAAACAATTTTCTCTTCCAATCTTAACCATCCGAACGGATAATGGTACTGAGTTCGTCAACAACTCATGCAATTAATTATTCTCCTCAAAAGGAAATATATTCCAAAAATCTTATGTCTACACACCATAACAAAATGGTGTAGTAGAACGTAAACATAGACATTTTCTCCAAATCACACGGGCCCTTTTATTTCAAGCCAACTTACCTAAAACCTTTTGGGGGGAAGCCTTACTAACCGCAACCTTCATCATAAATAGGTTACCTACCAAAGTACTCAATTGGTCAACACCCTATGAATATATATACAAGAAAAAACCTTCTTACAACAAATTGAGAGTTTTTGGTTGCCTGTGTTATGCTACAAACACCAAACCTTTTAAGGAGAAATTAGAGCCTAGAGCACAAAAATGCTTGTTTCTCGGTTACATACCAGACCACAAAGGTTACAAACTTCAAGACCTTCATTCCAAAAAAATCTTCATTAGCTGAGATGTGCAATTCAACAAACATATTTTTCCCTTCCTTTCAAGCCAAATTACACAACAACCCAATATACAACAACGAACCACTATTTTACCTATACAACAATTTGGGCCCATTACATCCCATACCCATAATCATCATCATAACCCATACACCTTAAATAATACTCTACCTACACATACCCCACACAATCCGATCATTGACAATCTAGAAAGTTCACCTACATCTCTCGATACTTCTTTGTGCCCCCCAACTCACCAACTTTCATAAGACAACACTCCACACATCCCTACAAGGAAGAGCACACGCATAACCAAACCACCAGCATACCTTGATGACTATATCACTGATTTCACAGGCACTACTCCTCAACTTGTCACACCAGTTGTTGCATCTTCTCCAGGTCCGGATCCCTCTTCTTTTTCTCCAAACTCATTCTCTAGTTTTTGTTTTTCACCTTCCCACATCTCCTTTATGGCTAGTGTTTCTGCCGATCATGAACCTTACTCATATGATGTCGCTAAGAATGATCCATTATAGGTGGAATCAATGAACCTTGAATTGGATGCTTTGGAGGCAAACAACACCTGGATTCCCACTGTTTTACCGAAAGGACAATGGGCACTGTCAACAAAGTGGGTCTACAAAATAAAACGACATCCGGATGGAACTATTGACATGAGGAAGTAGAGACTAGTCGCAAAAGGATTTAATCAAAGGGCAGGAATATTGTAACATCCCGTTTCCGTAGAACGGGTCGGACCAGAGAAACGGGTCCAAGTGTGGTAAATCAGAGAAAGTAGGAAA
>JANZXR010000009.1:199068-216537 GCA_027575705.1 Erythroxylum echinodendron
AATTAGGAAAACCCTAATAAACCTCTCCAATTTCAATTCTAAATCACTTAAGACACTTTTTCTATTTAGCTCAATTATTCACAATTAAAAACCGGGAAAATGTCATGCATGCATGTACAAACATTTTATGTGCAAATATTCACTATTTATTATTCATGTGCATATATGAAAGCATGAATATATCAGAAACACTTTCAATTATTCTAATCCATTCAAAATGACTAAAATGCCCTTCCCATAGGTGAGGGGATGTTACAGCGTAGGTAGCAAAAGGGCATATAAAAGTAGTGTTATCTTGGTCTGCAAGTGCAATCAACACTTTGAAATAACTTAAAAAGCCATATAAGAAACAATAGTGAGATTTACCATATATTCGTTCCAACATTTGATCAATGAAAAGTAATGGAAAATGATCCTTCTTGGTCGCTTTGTTCAACTTCCTATAGTTTATACACATTCTCTAAGAATTTTGAACTCCCGATAGAATAAGTTCATTACTCTCATTTCTCACTACTGTGATACCGCTCTTCTTCGATACTATCTATACCGGGCTTACCTACTCACTGTCTAATATGGAATATATGATCCCGATACTCAATAACTTAGACTCCTCTTTCTTAACTACATTATGAATAAGAGGATTCAACCTCCTTGATGGCTACTTAATTGACTTGGACCCTTCATCCAAAAGGATCTTGTGTGTGTAAACCAAGGGATCAATCCCTAGTATGTCTCCTAAAGACTAATCTATAGCCCTCCTATACCTTTTCAACACAGAAACTAATCTTTCTTCTTCAGAACTACTCAGAGAACTGAAATAATAATAGGCGATTTGCAATCATCAACAAGAAAGACATATTTCAAGTTAAGGGGAAGGGGTTTCAATTCTAAATCAGAGGGTTGCACGATAGAAGAAACTTTGGTATATCAAGTGCATTTAGTGGGAGTGGTATGTCCACGTGGCTTGGGGAAGGAGATATAAGCTCAGTGTGGTATATATATCCTCCACTTCCTGACTCAGTGCCACCATCAGATGACTTGGAAACAACATAATTAAGGTCAGTCTGATCAATAGAAAAAGAAAGCAAATCAGAAGTGAGAGTGGGATTAGAAAGGGTTAGAGTAATAGTAGGAGCACTGTTATCCTCTTCTAATATTGTAGCACCATTTGAAGGAAAAGCCACATTTGTAGCTTGTACAACAGCTCTTATATCATCAGTTCCTGCAAAATCAATAAACACACCTTCCTAAAGGCTATAAAGTGTAGAATTAATAGTAATATTATAATCAAAACAAGAGGATGCATAAAAATCATGTGGTGTGGAAAGCCAGCTATCTATCTCTGAAAAATAGATATATGAGACATCACCCTTACATACATAAAAATCAGAAGAATGGGAGGAGGATAAACAAATAAGTGCATCATTATGATTCACAACCATATCATACCAATCAAGCACATGAACATCAGTCTCTTGCAAGTATTACACATCATTATCATGACTTTTAATCAAACTGATACCTAAGTAAAAACAATCATCATAACTATGGATCATAGCTTCTGAAAGATTAAATTACAGTTCTTGATCCCCAATTTCCATAGTGATAAGACCCTTCTTTATGTTAATTATGGTCTCAGCAGTCAGAAGGAATGGCTAACCTAAAATCAAGGTACTCTCAGCAAGGAGCTTATTAGTCATATCCAGGATATAAAAGTTAGCTGGGAAAACAAGACCTTTGACTTGCACAAGGATATCCTCAAGAATGCTTTTAGGGTATCTCACCATCCTATCAGCTAGACCAAGAACTACATTAGTGTCTTTCAAAGATTTAATACCCAAGATCTTATAAACAAAGGTCGGCATGACATTAATTGCATCACCTAAGTCAATTAGTGCATGAGAAATAGTAGTTCTACCTATGGTATAGGGAATAGTGTAATAACCTGAGTCTTTGCATTTAATGGGCAATTGCGGCTTAAATAAGGCACTAACACTCAACCTCAGTTGGGTTCTCTTACTATGTTGATACTTTCTCTTATTTGTACATAGGTCTTTCAAGAATTTGGCACACTTACGCATCTTTTTAATCAATTCAAGCAATGGCACATTCACCTCAAGTTTGCTAAACATTTCAAACAATTGATCATTGTTTTTGTTGTCAACAATCTTTTTACTAACCAAGTAAGAATTCAAAAAAGGCAAGTCACGAATGTTTACCTCATCACCTTCAGAGTCAAAAGGTGATCCTTTCTCCATTGGTCTCTTCATGATAGTTGTTGTTGCCTCTGCATCATTTTTCACCACTGGTTGTTTCTGAGACTTCTCCAAGAACTTCTTTTCTTGTAGGCTTTTAGATTGAATAGAAGCTTCTTTCTCAGCAAGGGGAGTTTCTTGAGTAGTGTTATCAAAAGGAGACTTAACTTCTATTTCCTCGTTAATTGGTTCTTCATCCTTTTCATTCTCTTTGAATTTCACTTTCTTAGCACCAATTTCCTGACCACTTCTCAGTGTGATTACATTCAAAGATTTAGGATTTATCACTGTGTTGGAGGTTGTAAAACCACTACTCTTTGCTTATTGTTCACTCAAGTTGTTAGAGATTTGAGTAACAAAAGTGTTCAAGTTCTCATGCTTAGACTCTATTTGCTCCAACTTATAGAACACATTTTATAGACATGAGTCCATCTTATTCCCTATAGCATTCAAGTTAGCATCAGTTTGTGTCTTCTCATGATCTAATCTTGAATTAATCTTGGTAATGCTCTTCATGATCATAGCAAACTCATCACCCATAGAGAAAGAAGATGATGTCCCTTGATTAAACACCATATGATTGGAAGAATTTCCTTGAGTGTTGCCTTGATCCTCATCCCATCTCAAGTTAGGGTGATCTTTCTAACCCGGATTAAAGGTGTTGGAGTAGGGGTCCCCTTTTTGTATTGGCCATTCCTAGTTTGGTAGAGGGCATAAACTTCTTCATATCAAGCATAGTTATTGGAGGCATGAATCATGGACCTATAGTACTAACAACTAGCTACTATAGCTTGATAATGACCCACTGAATTAACCAGCTTGGCTTTCACATTGTTCTCCAAAATATTGAATCTTTTCTCCACTCGGTTACCCAAAGCAGCTATTTCAGCAAAAATATCTTGGGAAGAAACCGAAGAGGTATTGTACACCTTTCTTATGTCTCTAGATTGAGGATCATTGGTAGCCATATTTTGAAGTAGTTCCCATGCAGCATTAGGATTCAATTATCTGAGCAAACCATTTACAGCAACATGAATTGAAGGCTTATGATATGGAAGGAGCCCTTCATAGAAGGAGTTGACCAAATTATTCTCTGAAATATTGTGGTATGGACAATGGGCTAGAAGTATGATGAACCTTGTATAATATTTGTGCATGGATTCATTATCATATTGCACAACACTAGTTATCTCCTTTTTGAGCCTTGAAGTTTTAAAGGCAGAGAAATATTCATCCAAGAATGCTCCTTTCGACTGATCCCATGTCAATGTGGTGAATGTTAAGGTAGCGTGTAAAGCCACTCCTTGTCCTTGCCTTCTAAAGTGAAGTGGAATGCTCTCCTTAATACATCCTCAAGAATTGTCATGGGTGGTTTCATAGAAGAACACACCATATGCATAGCTTTTAAATGCCTATATGGATCATCACCTGCAAAGCCATGGAATCTAGGTAAGGAAGAAATTAACACTCCTTTAATTTCAAAGTTCACATCATCAGTATAAAAGTCATAAGGGTCATAATCAACATTGGATTTATTAATCTCCCTCATGCTTCTATTATCCTCACCATTATTCCTTAGGTTGTTCTCACCACGTCTGTTGTTTCCATTAATCCCATTATGTCCATTATTACCATTAATACCATTCATGGTTTCTTGCTCTAATTCAGAATCACTAATAGACAAGTGTTCACTAGAGGTAGCTCTCTCACTAGGTTCTTGTTCACTAAATGACAAACTTGACTCTTATGAAATATGCTCCTCCTCAATAAGAACTTGACTTATACCCTTTATTCTCCTCTCTTTTCTAATATTTTTCACTAACCTCTTAAGTTTAAGATTTAAAGGAATCAAAGGTAAAGCCCTATCACTCCTAGGCATAAACAGTAATAAAAAAAGAACGAGCTACAAAACTGACTTGAATAACCAGATTCAAGTAAAAAAATGGAAGAATATGATGAGTGCAAGTGTGTATGTGTGTATGAATATGTATGAGCATGGATGACTGTACACTTAAGACTGTAAAAATATGTAATATGCATAAATAATCAAATTTGTAAAAAACTTCACCAATATGCATAACGGAGCAATTTTCCCAAAACTTTACTTAGAGAATGGACCCATACACTCAAGAAAGCAACCAAGTATGCTATAGTTAAGGAAACAAGAGAAATGTAATCCACTAAATAGCAACCAAGTCAAAGACCAAGCCAAAATTTTTATCTAACTAAGAAAATGGAAAATGAAAATGGAAAAGGACTATGCAATGCCAATGCAAGTATGAGGCTCAATAAATAAACCCCAGCCAATGTTACTTGACACTTAGTTGCTAGGGAATCAATTTCTTAGCTCCCCAGTAATGACGCTTCTTAAAACAACCCAAATTTGATGTCAACGTGGGGTTACTTCAAAATTTAACCAAGGTTTGCATATAGTGCATCCTTGGGTCGTCCTCTTTGAGGAGCCAAAAATGAAATGAAATTCCTAAGTAATTAAATGTAATGCAAACTAAACTATAGATAGGGTTTCATTTGATTAACTATCATCTAAATTGCAATTAATTAAAATAAACATAAAGGACTTGTTTTGGTATTTTCAACTTAAAATGAGTTATATGAGATGGTAGTGAGTAAGTGGAATGAAAAATACAAGTGATTAACAAGGATAAAAGCAACCCTCCAATTCAATAGCATAGGCAATCGTCACTTAATCCAACAACCGAGCCACCTCGAATTGTTACAAAATATTTTCCAATGTCCCAATCTACTAACTGCCACCAGAATAGTAAAATAGAACTAAGGAAACTAAAAAGCAATGCTCAATTATTACTCAATAATTAATAAAATAAAATTAAAGCCAACAATAGATATAACGATCCAATTATTCAAGCCACCTTGAATAATCACCAAATATTCACTAAAATCTCAATACAAAGTCTTGGCCCAAAACAAAGTAATGAAATTAAGACATAATCAGCACAATACCAGTTGTTAAACAACAATCCAGCCACAGAAATCTTCCAATACAAAGATATAGTCAATACTTAACTCCAAATAATTAAATAGTCATCCTAAGACTTAGGAATCACTAAATAATTAAATGGGTGGAAGATAAATGTAGCTTAAACTACCCTATGAAGCCCTAAGCTTCTGCCATTGCCGTTAAATAAAAGGATGAGGACAAACTAACGTTGGAAAACTATAGAAGGTGATGTTAATAGTGAGCTCCATCAATCAGCCATGGAAGGTGAAAATGATGGTTTGGATTTGTTGGAGCTGAGGAAAAAAAAAAGAAAACTAAGTCTCCATGAATGGAGAATGTTGGTGTCAAAATAAAACCCTCTTATTTTCTCTTCTATGTTTGTCCCTTTCTTTTTCAAACCACCCATATGCTAAAATCCTCTTTTCTGTGTGTTTTTTTTATTCTGGCCTTCCTTTTGCTGTGTCATTTTAGCTTGGTCTGGTCTCATCCTTCTACTGCATCATTTTGTTCTTCTTGCCTCCAACATGCGTGGGCATTACGCTTTGCTTTTCCTTTTTATTTGAAACCAATGCACACCTCTAACCTTCTTTTATGTGTGTTTTGTTCCTCTCTGCCTGCGTTCTTCTTCTTTTCAGTGTCTGTGCGTCACATTTTGGCCTTCACATCTTCGTTTTTGTTGGCGTGTTTTCTTTATATGTCACTTACATTTTTGGCCTCCTTGCCTCACTATACGCTGTTGTTTTTCTTGCTTCTTGCTCCCACACTGTTATGTCGTTTTGGTCTTTTTTATCTAGTTGCTGACGTTTTCTTCATTTATTGTTGCCATTTTTTTGCTTCTCTTCTCCAGCTGCTTGTTAATGCTTTGGACTGCTACTTCTTTTATCTTTTAAGTACCCTATAATAAAAATTACAAATAATGTAACATCAATTGTCCTAAAATTAATAAATCACAGTTAAACCAAAATATGACAATTTTTGCCCTTATAAACACAAATTAAATGTAAGTCACAATAATTCAAATAATAATCAAATAATGTCATACAGAGCAATTATAGTGAAAAAAACTCATCCAAATGATATGAAAATATATGTAAATAAATGAGTTTGTCACTAGATTGGTCTCTTCCTTTCAAGATTATGTGCGATGTAAGTGACTATGCTATTGTTGTGTACTTAGCCAGTGGATGGAGAAGAGGTTGCATGCTATCTACAAAAGCAAGACTTTGATGGGAGCATAACTGAGCTACACCACTACTAAGAAGGAATTGCTTACCGTGGTATTTACTTGTGAGAAATTTCGTTCTTATCTTTTAGGCTTACAAGTTGTTGTTTTTACAGACTATACAGTGATACATTACTTATTTGCTAAGAAGGATGCCAAGGTTAGGCTCATTTGGTGGGTGCTCCTGATCTAAGAGTTCAACATTGAGATTAAAGACAAGAAGGGAGCAGAAAATGATGTACCGGACCACCTATCACGTCTTGAAGGGGGACATCATAAAGAAGCGAAAATTAAAGAGAGCTTTCCTGATAAGGCTTTAATGATGGTAGATAATCCTTTTCATCCTTGGTTTACAGATATTACAAACTATCACTCAGGTGGTATTCTTCCTTCTGATCTTTCATATCAATAAAGGAAGTGCTTCTTATTTCAATGTTCTCGTTATATTTGGGATGAACCTATACTTATAAAATATGTGCTGACAGTGTGATTTACAAGTGTGTCTCTGAAGATTAAATGCTTGAAATTTTGATACAATGTCATACCTCACTTTATGCAGGGCATTATGGAGCTAACAAGATTGCTGCTCGAATCTTATAGTGCAGATTCTATTGGCCAACCTTGTTCAAATATTCTCAACATTTTGTACTGAAGTGTAATCTATGTCAAAGAGTGGGCAACATATCGAAGGGAGAGGAGATGCCACTTTCAAACATAATGGAGGTGGAGCTATTCGATGTGTGGGGCTTGGACTTTATGAGACTATTTCCATCCTCCTAAGGTAACACTTACATATTGGGTAGGGTTGATTATGTTTCTAGGTGGGTTGAGGAAGTAGTTACTCCAACTACTTATGACAAGGTGGTTCAAAAGTTCATCAAGAAGATTTTTACTAGATTTGGGGTGCCTAGAGCGATCATAAGTGATGGAGGGATCCATTTCTACAACAAACCATTTGAGGCTCTTCTAAAAAGATATAATGTTTATCATAGAGTGGCTACCCCTTACCACCCCTAAACTAGTGGCTAAATGGAGTTGGTGAACAGAGAGTTGAAGAAAATCTTAGAGAAGGTAGTGAGCACTTCAAGAAAGGATTGGGCTTTGAAGCTAGATGATACTTTATGGGCTTACAGGACAGCTTTTAAAACACTGATAGGTACCACTTCATATCAAATTGTCTATGGCAAGGCTTGTCATTTACCACTGGAGTTGGAGCATCAGGCCTATTATGTAGTTAGGAAGTTTAACATGGAATGGAAGCTAGCAGGTGAGAAGAGATTGTTACAACTTGATGAATTGGAAGAGTTGGTATTTGAAGCTTATGAAAATGCCAAGTTGTACAAATAAAGAGTAAGAAAGTGGTATGATGCTCACATCAAAAAGGATTTTAAGAGTGGAGACTTAGTACTTTTATTCAATTCACAATTTCAGTTATTTCTCAAAAATCTCAAGTCAAGATGGAGTGCACTCTTCAAGATCCTTCAATTGTTTCCCCATAGAGCTTTAGAGTTGGAAAATGACAAAGGTAAAGCATTCAAGGTCAATGGGTATAGATGCAAGCCATATTATATAGGGACATATTCACAAGAAAAGGAAGTCATCTCTTTCCTTTCTTCCACTTTATCATAAAAGCGACTGGAATGGTCAAGCTAATAACCTTGGCTTAGCATATTTACCTTTCTTATGTTTGTCTTTGTTTACTTGTTTGCTTGATTTATTTGATTGTGATTATGTTTGATTTGAGTTTGCTTGGTGTTTATTTAGATTTTATTTAACTCATTTTCTCTTCAAATTTCTTGTTGGTTGGGTGATTTTGATGTGTTTGCAGGTTGTTTGAATGTTGAGAGTGCATGCTAAGCTTGGAAGAGGGTTAAGAAGTTGGAAAAATTAGAGTAACCTACAACTGTGGGAGACCGTGGGAAGGGTCTCTAGAAAGTTTATAGAGCCTTAACCCATAATCGTGGGAATGATAGGGATTCCCACGGTCGTGGGATCCATCATCCAAAAAAAAATTCAATTTCCCCCTTTTCTTCTTCTTTCTCCATTCTTCAAATTTTCACAATCTCTCTTTCTATAAACCACAATACCCACTCTCCCAACCTCTCCAATCCTTCATCTTTCACTTAAATCTTGGTATTTTCTTCAGTTCTTCCATCAATTTTTCATTCCTTTACACTTATTTCACATTAATCTCTCAAGAATCCAAGGATTTGGTAAGATTTTCTCTCTTTCTCTCTAAACAATGTGCTTACCTCTCTCTTGCTTATTTTTGCAGATTTTTCTCTTGCAATGGCTCCAAAGAATATTGTAGCCCATAAACCAATCGATGGATTGCACCTTCAAGTCTCCAGAAAAGGTAAATCATATATTGCAACCACTTTTTGTGACCCATTCCTTATTTTTTGGAAGACGAAGTCTACAGAGCTCTGAAACCCTCAGACGCGTACATCCGTTAAGAACAGGAAGGGCAAGGATGCAGCCACTTCTCAACCATCCACATCTTAGGCTCCCCCAAAGCCATAAGATGAAGTAGTGGAAGAGGAACCAACAGTAGTAGCAGAGGTCAACAGATTCTAGCAAATCCTTGACCAGATGACCTCTAATCATCATAAAATGACGCTGCAAATTAAAAAGCTAGGCACCTAGATGAGACAAGTGTACAAAGAGAAACAGTACGTCAAGAAGAAATTCCTCAAGTTCATCCAGAGAAATAATATTGAAATCACTTCTCCAACGCCTTTGCCATCACAATCTCCATAAGCTCTCTTACCCTAAACTTTTTACATTATTTTAGTTACTTAGTTTGGTATGATTTCTTTTTGTTTAGTTTTATGTTTTTTTTGTTTTGGTTTGATGTCTTTTTTTTTAGTTTGATGTTTTTTTTTGGCTTGGTTTGATGTCTTTTTGTTTAGTTTGATGTCATTTTATCTTATTTTGTGTTTGCCTTGTTACATTAAGGACAATGTATTCTTTTAAGTATGAGAAGGTGACATTCACTTTGTCAATAGCATTATTTTAGTTCGTTTTAGTGACTGTTTGCATTTCGTTAAATAGGATGCATATTTTAGGCATATTAGGTTGATTTATGTTGTTTTGTGCTAAGCAATGGAATCACACTTAAATCATTTTGATTTGTTTTACCATGAGATTCTGTCAATACTAATTGGAATGAAATTGAATACATGCTTGAACTCGAATTAGGTTACTTGAGTAGAGAGTGAACCATGTTGAGTGATGAAAAGTAGCTGATTGCAGAAGCTTACTCACATTTGACACTTGAGTAATGAGGTAGTGTAGAGATGCATAATGATTTTTTAATTGAGCTAATGTGAGGATTGAGCCTATATGACTCCATCTATAATCAATTTATTTCTTTGTTTGTGTGATGCTTTCTTAGGTTATTACTTTCAGAACTTCTTTGAATCAGTTTGAGTCTACTAGATGCATGCTTAATAGAGATGGTTAATGCCCTTTTTTATGTTAGCCATTGGCTTAAATGACCTACCTTTTATTATCCCTTACTATCCTGGTTGAGCTTTAACCATTTTGTTTCTTAAAAATACCTCAAATTTTAAAACCCAAAACTCCATTAAACTACCCATTCATAAGCTTAGTAGAGTATTAAGTAATGCATTAGTTGGAATTTGTGCCACAATTTTTTTCCGAGATGAGTTGAGTATTATCATGCTCTTGAATCACATTATATTTAGTTACTATTTTGCTCATTGTTTCTTCAATGTTATTTTAAAAAGAGAAAAAGAAAAAGGAAGAACATTTTAATAGGAATTAATAAGTCAAGAATAGCAGTATATTTATAATTGTGTATCTCATAATTATATTTTGTTATCCCCTTGTCCACTTATTACTTTATGAATGCTTGTGTTAAACCTTTACCTTTTTTACCCACCTTAACCTTTACCACATTACAACCCAAAGTAAGTCCTTTTGATCTATTTACGCAAGTAGTCATTGTAGAAGAGAATTGGTATATTAGCAAGCCTATGGTAGTGTAGTTTCCTATAGGGAGCTTGAGCAAAACATTAACCATCAAACACTTAAGAGAAATGAATGAAACTAAGACAAAGATTCATTTTGCAACTATACTTATCTTTGAGTGATGTTTCCATATGTTAAGTTTGCTTATATACACTAATGAAAAGTAATCATGATATGTGTAGTAAATTGTAACTTAATCTTGAGGACTTCTTTATATATCATTATCATTTACTTCATTTACATATGTTCTCAATCAATTCAAAAATATAAAATACATAACCATTATGAAATTCTAATATCAAACCCAATGTTATAATCTTATACTGAATCACAAACTCTCAACATGATACCTAAACCACCAGTCCAGTACCAAAGTAAATCCCATCACTTTTACTTACATCTCTATTCTTTTCTCCATCAAAGCCACGAAAATATATTTACTTCCACATTAATTTAAAGTTATACAACTACAGTATAATACTAATCTCATATTCCTTAATATAACCATGAATATAATACACTGACTCTATGTGTAACATATCGAACCATGTAGAATCTCCTAAATCAAGATATCAATAAACTTTCATTTTCTCACACTTTGACAAATCATCATTCATCTCGATTTACCCCAAAGGGTCCAGATATAGACAGATGAGATTGCGCAGGAGTATTACTCTCAGTAACCTCATTAATATCCTCATGAGATCTTTCCATACTTAAATCTAAAATCGAAATGTGGGATAACCTGCATTAGACCAAACACAACTCTTATATCTAAGTATAAGAAATACTTAAGCGCTGGTTAAACTAGAATCGCCTAAACCATGCTCTGATACCAAATAATGCAACACCTACATACCCCCTGGAAGGATATGTAGATGCTACAAAAAATAGAGCCAAAAAAAACAAAACATACCAAAAGCATTTTCAGAAACTCAAGGAACAACATTTCATTCATTATTAATTGGATCACATTTAGAACATAATTTATACATGGTACTTATTATATACAAGCCTCAAATTCAAAACCAGATTGTATTAATGTTATTACAAACCATTTACATCAAAATACAAGACATTAACTACATCCCAAAAACAAACTCAAATGTACATCTTGTCAAAACAAAACACATCTTTCTTTGCCCATTGCAGCTTTCTTTATCCCAGTCTTGAAACCTTCTTATCAGAACCTACATGGAGGCAAAACCATCATGCTAAGCATAAAGCTTAATGGGGAATAACTAAAAAAATATGATTTGGAGACTGTTTTCTAACAGTCGTCTAACATTCACATATATAAAATTAGATCATATTTCAAACAACCTTTAATTATAAATAAAAAAATGTAATCTAATCAATAAGTATCTTATAACAGAATATGCCAAATCAAAATAGGATATATTTGTCTTATAGCACAACTTACAAGTATTAGAACATAATATTCAAATTTTAGAACTAAACTTTAAAGTACTAGAATAAAACTTCTCTGTATATTATATCAGAACAGAACTTAGTTATTTCATAATAGAGATTAATTATATCAGAACTAAGCATGTAACAAAATAAAAAACAAACTAGCCTGCTAATCTTTTTTATAGAAGTGGGTAACGGGAATAGAATAGAAGATACCACATTTACTATCTGAAATAGAAGAGACTTAAGTCTCTGAAATAGAAGACACAGAACTGTCTAAAATCAGAAGACACCGGGGTGACTAGTACAGAAAACACCTTAGTGTCTGGTTATAGAAGACACCTTAGTGTCTAATTACAGAAGTAGCTGCTAACCTTTCTAGGCATACCTATTTACCCACAACTAGGACTCATCAGTTTTAAAACAAACCATTTCAAATTTCAGAATTTTATGCAAAAGATGAAGAACAACTTATGATTTTATTCTATTTCACTCTAAATGACCTTATTCATTGACATTTGATCAAACATAACATACCTTAGTAATACAAATATGCACAATTATACATTAATAAAAGTGTTGAGTCATCTCACATTATATATACTCACACAATTGGAAAGCACTTATAATACAACCCTAGTTATCAAACTCCTTGGACAACTGATGTCTGAAATTATCACAATATTATCACAGCAATTCCCAATTCATATACATCTATATTCAATTCATAATACATAAGCCTTTGGAACTCGTTCATTCATGATCACATTAAGCAATTCAACATTATACACCATACATCCTTTACGTTATCGTCTCAATTAATTATGTGTAATTAAACTAACTATTACTCAATTAACCTTATAATGTCATCAGTTGCACAAAATCTCTTTTTTTTCACCTTCCTAACCATTTCCCATAATTTTGGGATAAGGGATCTGAAACCTCCAAACAGCTATTTTCATAGGACAAGTTTCGGTTCAGTTTTGTATGACCATTTTAACATAGAAACTGAGGTTTCTGGGCAATAAGTTCTTCTAAACAATTGTTCAACCATATCTTAAGTTTCTATAGTACTAACAATCAGACCATTTGGACCTTTAAATAAGATATAAGTAAAATATCACAAGCTGCTCTAAAACAAAGACACAATCAAGTCACCTTTTTTGATCTCAATTTGTAAGGTCATAGAGCCAAAATTAAGTCAGAGTCTCTCCTAGAAATATTTAGTTCTATGTATTAGGTTTCATACAACTAAGATCACACAATTTAGGGGTCGTTATGCTGAGTTATGACTCAAACAATATGAATGACTCAAACAAACCCTAGACAGAATTCCACTACACAATGCTCTCTTGTCATATTCAAACAATTCTATCCAAGATAACACCAAAATAATAACAAAGCAACATCCCAAAACAAATTTCACATCCAAATGAATCTTTATATCCATTCAATCATAAACAAATATAGAAACCAACTAAGTGAAATCCCAAACCTTAAGATTGACAAAGTAGTTCTTCCAATGCTTTTCCTACCTTTTCTCTTTGGTTTTGCTTGAATCACCAAGTGAAAAATGATGGGATGAAGAAGGTTGAATGGAGATGAGAAAAACATGAAGTTAAGCCATCAAATTTCATCCATCTCCCTTCTTTATATGCCTTTTCATGGATGTTCTAGTCTTAGACACATGTTTCAATCTCATTGGTCAATATGTCACAATCCTATTGGACCATATGTTACGATCTCATTGGACCATATGTTACAATTATATTAGAACACGTGTTACAATTCTATTGGACCATGTGTTACAAATTTATTGGATCATATGTTATAATTCTATTGGACCATGTGTTATGATCCCATTGGGCACACATGCTTTAATCTTATTAGTCCATGAGTTAACTTTAGGATAATTGCATATTGGTCCTTCTTTTTCCTTTAATTCCCACATTTTCCTATTATCTTATCAATTACTTTCATTCCATATGTCTTAATTTTCTAATGAAATAAATTTCATGCAATTTGGTTAATTATATCAGGATTTATATTCTAAAAACCACAGGCTATTTGAAAACAAGGATAGCAGCCAGAACTAAAATTCAAAACAAAATTCAAAAATCTTAGAGGCATAATCAGATTTGGATTCCTTCATAAAAGTTGTAGATAAATGTATCTAGTTTCATTTTAATTTAACAGCATCCCATTTTGATGTTTACAGGTCAAGATATGGCTGAACTACCGAAGTCTATTCAGTAGTCAAACCAGAATTAACATATAACCATCATTTTTTCCATCATTCAATTCTCATCATCTTAACATATATTCATGCCAATTGAAATCTCTTAACACTTATATTAATACATACTATCAAGTTTAGAATTCCCTCACATGTTTAATTTTGAATTCCAACTCCGAAAAATAAGCCAATCATATGTATATTGTCATAAATATGTAACATTTCATCCAGGGCATATTTTGGGGCCTTACATAAATTTTCATTTGAGTTGTTGAGGGATTGCACACTTTGATATTTGTGAAAATAAAGTGATGTAATTGATTGGTTGTGTTTATTTTGCTTAAGGACAAAAAAAAGATTTAAGTGTGAGGAATTTGATAGTTGTGCATTAGTATGTGTTTTTCTAAGCATTTGGCATGTGTTTCTTGTGTAATAGGTTATTATTGTTGTGTTTTAGGATTTATTTTGTATGTTTTTGTTTAGTTTGATCTTCATTTTGTTCGTTTATGTTTGATATTGATTTAGTGTAAGAATTTATTATTTTGATATAGGAACGGAGGTGGAAACCTTTGTCATTAAGCTATAGACCAAGAGAGGAGAAGAGAAGAGGAGGAATTACAATGCACGAACCCATAATAGTGGGTTTCATGCCAATTTCCACGATCTTAAGATGCCTAACCCAAAGATACACGTGGTTTTTTTATTTTCTTAATAATATAAGGTTATAAACCCTTATAGACAAGAGACCTTCACTAGAGACTTGCTTCTTGAGTAAAAACGCATGTTAGGAGAGGTAGAGAATCAAGGTTTTTCATTCAAAATTATGAAAAGAGCATATCAATGTAGGATTTTTCTATATTCGGGAAAAGAAGAGGAGGAGTTTGATTCATTTAGTTTTCTTTCGTTTTTTTCCTCTTGTAGCTCTTGTATGATGGATTATTTAATTGTTGGGGATGTTAATGCCATCATGAATGGGTAATTCATTTGTAGAGATTGCTTTTGAACTTCTTGTTGAACTCCTTTTTGTTGATTTGAATAAATGAAGCTTTTGATGAATGATGAATTTATACCTCACAATATATTGAGAGATTCAGTTAGGTAATTTCTATAGCAATGAGAATTGGCACTTTATAGACCTAAATTTATCAAGTTAATTGATTAATTAGAGAGAGATCTTCGCTAATTAGTTGATCACCTAAAGGATAACTTAATAACTAGTTGAATTAGTGGATTGATTTTATAGATTAAGAGATTGCTTAATCATCTCCATTTAATTTGGCTAGGGACAATTAGTTTCACCTTGAGAGAGGTAGTTAATACATTAGGACATCTAAGGTGAGGCACAATTCAATTAATAAAATAGGGGGGAGATAAGATAGTGAAAAAGTGATATCTAGTTGTTAAAATATTGAATTCCAAGTTTCTACATCTTTGCATAACCATTTGTGCATTGTTAGTTGTTTAATTTAATTTAATTTTCCAGTTTATTTCCATAAAATTTGGTTCTTAAACAAAGATCACTCTGAATTAAGTGATGCCTAAGTACAATACTTGTGGGATCGATATCTACTTTTTACCATAAGTTGCGACCCATATACTTGTGGTTTTGAGCATAAAACTAGAAATCTATTTTTTCATTCAATCAGAACTAAAGCCATGTGTGGTAAACTCAAATATTCTGATTCAAGGGACTTCAAAACTCTAGTTGTAACCTTGTGAAATTTTATTCTAAACCTATATTCATGTTTTAATTCAAGTATTTCTTGTTTTATGTTTTTAACTTCCTTAAGAATTAATATTAATTAATCTAACAATTAATTTGATATTGATTATTCTATAGTTATCCATGAATTCAATGATTTGTAATTTTCATAAAGGATTGTTACAAGTAGTAAATAAGTTATTTATGAATTTGCATATTGAACTTATGTTAAATAAGAAAAGTAAGTTGAATAGTTATAGTTATCTTAATTATTTAATTTAGGATTTAGTCTTTTTCACTAATCTTATTATTATCATTTAATTTTATGGAATGCTATCATAACCAATTAATAGATGGTAAGTTTTAGTTTGGATGCTAGGTTTAAACCAATTAATTTAGGAAATTTTGAGAATTATTATGGCTATCCTAATATGTTTTGACTAACTTCTTAAATGGTGAAAATTTTTCTTTTTAGACCAATGATCAATGTTACAATTAAATGAGATCTTTCCTTTGAATCAAAGTTATGTACTCTTGAATTTCTCAATTTTATATTTAGTTTATTTATTTTTATTCCTCGTTAATTTTAGTTAATTAATTAAAAAGCCCCCTTTATTTTGTTAATTCAAATTAAGAAACTAAGTCTTAATTCACTTAGGTTTTGTCCTGGTTACATGACTACTACAAGAATTTAGAGAATTAGAATTAATTTTGAGGACTTCAAAAACTTGATCACCAAGATATCTGAAAATGAAGTTCCAATTTAAGGAATCAAATTCCTTATGGGAGTCAATTTTGACATCATAGTTTTTGATTGAGTGTTCCCAAGTATAATTCTTAAATAAGTCTTGGACTATGAGTATGTTATCACCTACTTTTATTCTGTTGATGGAGGAAGCTTATGAAGGATTAATATATGGAATTAGTAATTCCTTTAGTCTAGAAACATGAAGCTTGGATATGATCTTGTATGTAGTACTACAAAAAAAGATAAAATTGAATTCCTTCATTGAAGAGGGATTTGGAGACTTAGGAATGAGAGCTATAAATATTTTTTTTAATTTACCTTAACATCTTTTCTTTGCTGAAGAACTCTAACACAGAATCAATTATATTGTTTTTAGTGTAAGACCAGGTCTTTTGAAAGAAAAGTACATTAAGTCCATCAGAACCAAGTTCTTAATTAAGTCTAAGATCAAATAATATCTTACCTATATTAGTATAACTAAATTGTTTGATCAGATTTCCACCTTATATTCAATGATTTGCTCATAAATGAATGATTTAAGTGCCTTCATAGAAGATGAGAAATTAGAATGACTACTAAGAGTGTTTGTGGAGTAGAATGACTGCTAAGAGTGTTTGTGGAGTAGTTTTTATTTTTTTGTAAGATTACAGTTTGAGAATGAATCATTTCGTTTAATTCATTTAGGTAAAAGCAATTATATTTTGGTTTCTTTTAAAGAGCACATAGTTTTGGAAGAAACTGATGTTCCCATCACCATCTTTAAACTAATGTATTCCTAATCTCTAGCTCAAAATGGAGAAACTCAACTCAATTACGTTGGTATTAGTTTAATAGAGATATTGCTGGAACCCCTCCCCGGGCGGGTCCACGGCCCGACGTCCTATGTGACATCTGGACCTGTGGCCCACGGGGGAGGA
>JANZXR010000009.1:256723-268642 GCA_027575705.1 Erythroxylum echinodendron
TAAATCACATTACATAAACAATATACATGCAAATTTAAAAGAATACCTCATAATATATTATTAATAAGTCAGAATGTTAGTAAAAAGTCACATATAATTATTGGCCTAGGGCACACTACTAACAAAAACATTCTCAGCCACAAGTGTTACAAACAATTAACACATCATCATATATATTCCAATAATTATTTGGGCCCAATACGAAACATACCCAGTTATATAGTCATTACACTTTTAAATTCACAAAAGTTTTGTACAATATTTACGGAATAAAATTTTAAAATACAAAGAAAGACTATAAACATATGCAGGTACAATTGATCCCAACCTCTAAATCTTATCTGAATGCAGTGGTTAGACTCTAGTTGGAACTGGATATCTCCTCTGAGTCTGAAAAATATGTTGCAAATTTTGGGGTAAATTTTGCTAACTCGGTGAGCAGATCATCCTCGATGGCTCACTCATATCACATAACATATACAGTTCATGTTTTAAATTCACATACACTTAATGTCAGCATATAATGCACATCATTTCACAAATAATCATATAGCATCAAGTAATACTTTGATCATTTATTTCACAGTTCACATTCAGAGCAGTTAAATAGTTCATTTCGATCATTTAAAACATACATATCAATTATATATGCAATGTGTATAAGACTCACTTCTAATTGTTATTGTTGTGACTAAGTGCCTGTAACTGTCTCATATCTATTGTGGATACCGGACTCATTAATAACTGTGCCTTATCTATTGGGAATACATAGCTTATTTTATATAGTGAGCCAAAGGCTCTTATCACATTCTGAGTTTTAAGTTCTTTTTCACTTTCTGAGCTTTAAGCTTTTTTCGGTGGCTACTCCAGTCACAAAAGCTTTTATCTTTTCATGCATTCTTATAATGAAATGCATCACATTAACATATATTCAATCAACCAGTTGTGCTTAATTTTCCACGTTTACATTCACATTCACATTTATCATCAGAACTTAGTCTAACATTCAATAATTAAGTTGAGTATCACTCATTCAGTCCAATTCACATACAATGAGCACTTCCAATGATTTTTCATGCGTCAAACACCTCGAACATTCAATGTCTGGAATCAACAAATTCACATCACACAATAATTCAATACATAAATTAAAACAAACAATTTATTAAGAGGACACCATCTAGGTCGACTCACAGGACGCTCCAGATTAACATTAGCTTCCATGATTTGAAAACATCTAGATGCTGACTTTCATCCCTATGTATCGGCTTCATACAATACACATTGTATACACATTACTAGTTGAACATCATATAAACATTCAATTATACACATATATATATATGTGTAATGTATAATGCATGCTCATATTGACTATTCTGGGTATATTTCCTTAATTCAAATCTCGTAATCATTTATAATTCATAACTTAGATATGCCTAATTTGAAATTAAGTTTACACCTCAATTATACAAGATTATTCTAATATCATAAATCAATCACTTGTCATTTCTTTTCTAGCATTATATGCTCTTATAATATCCAATTCTCATTCACCTTTACTTAATACATATTACTCAACTCCTTTGAATCAAAACTACAATCATATGAACATCATGCTTTTGGTACTTTGATATCAACAATTCATTCACTAAGTTATAACCTCGATTATCACCTCACATATATCACACATTTAGTCACTTAATTCAAGCATCATTCTAGGTTCAATTCAAGCTTCATTCAAGCCTAATTAAGTCAAAATGCTTATAGTTAAAATTTTGAGAGACTCAGAGTAGCATAGTGGAAGCATGGGTTTAAACGGATATGATGAAATGATGAACTATGGAGAATTTTTTTGATATATTATGGAAAGAGTTAAGGTATGATAATAATTGATCTTATTGAGGTATTATAAATGGCTAAAGAGCAATAATGAATATAGTTGATTGATAAAGAGTATAGATGATTGAGAAGAGAAATTTTCTTTTGATAAAGAATTTCTCTGAATTAGGTTAAGTAGACCAGATGGTTTACTTCTAATAATGAACAATGATGGAATAAATTAGAAGTGAATATTGGAGTCCCATTTCTAGCTAAAACTCAAGCATAAGAAGTCAAATATGCTACTGAGAGTGCATGCATTCTGTTTGATGCAAAGTATCCAACTATGTGATTGGATTCTTCAATTTGAGGTAACACTATTGCTAATATGAGAAGAATTTAGGTCCATATTATATTCTATGCTAATATGTTTAAGAGATACAAGTTAGATTTAATGAATGTGGTACCAACTCAGGAAGTTAAGATTATAAATAAATTGAAATGTGTAGAGAAACTAGTATGAATAAACATATATTAGAATAAGTCAATGAGAAATTAGAGGAAATCGAATGACTGGAGAAAGCCATTGGAGAAAATAAATTAATCGGGAGACTGAGAAAAATATGAGATAATGTTACCCCATCTGAGGAACTAGTTACTTAAGAATTTCAAGAACAAGTTATGGGCACATTGAGTTTTTGGAAATATCTGTTTGAGTTAAGAAATGCCCCCAGTAGTATTATGGTGTTAAAGAATAAAGTGTTCCAACCTTGCTTGAATCAATTAGCGATTATGATCATAGATGATATTTTGAGTATATTTGAATAGTAAAGAGAGCATTTTGAACATTTGAGGTTAGTCTTATTTTATCATGAGGGAGAAACAATTATATGCCAAATTCAATAAGAGTAAATTTTAGCTTGATCAAGTAATATGTTGGGTCATATAGTACCTAAACAAGGCATATTAGGAAACCCAAAGAAAATAGAGGTAATGAAGAAGTGAGAAACTCCGAGGAATATATATATATGAGATCCAAAGTTTTCTATAATTAGCTAGATATTGGACACTACTAGAGGATGTATTGGTCCATATGAAGTTATTAAGAGCATAAGACCATTAACTTAAGTTATTCTTACTAACAAAGATATATCAGATCCACGCTGTGTTATATAAGCATGTTTAGGAGATATAGGTATGATTTGATAGATGTATTATTGGCATAGGAAGTGAAACTTGTGAGTAATATGAGATATATTGAGGAATCAAGTAAGAGAGAAGGATATCTAAATAAGTAATTGAAAGACCAAGTGATTCCATTGACTATAGTCAATTAGACGAAATTATTCAAGTGATGAAGTTAAATGAGAAACGGAGGAGCACATGAGGAAACAATACCTCTGCCTTTATGAACAATCAAATAAGAATTTTGAGGAAGAAATTTATTAAGGGAGATAGTTGTAACATCCCATTTCTATACAAAGGGTTAGAACCTTAGATTTCTATAAATAAGAAATAACAATGAGAGATTAGGAAGTGCATTTCATGCTCATGCATACTATAGCATACACGCATGTGAATTTGAATTTTCGCACACGTTACAATGGTTGTTCATAGACTCATTTGACATTTTCTGTGTATAATTGATTTACAAATGTTATTATAATGAGAATTGTGGATCATGTGTCTTAGAAATTGAGTTGGTGTGTATAATTCTTGATTTAGAATTTTTCGGTGAAATATGAGAAATTTCTAAAATTTTGGGTCATTGATGGACTAGGAAAAAAATTGCCTAGTGACAGAACAACTGATAAATGTTTGTATAATTAAGTGTCAAATGGCAGTAGAAATTTTGATGAATGACAATATGATTTATTGACAAGTGTCATTTAAAATTGGGAGACAATTAGAGTAGAAATTGGAGGATAAATGAACTAGTTATTAAAAGGACTATTTGAGGACCATAAGGTGGTGACACGTGGTAAGTGACAAGTGTCACTTGCCATGCCACACACCTACCTACGATATTTTCATTTGTAAGACATCTTTAATTTTGTCTTTCATTGGGCCAAATGCTTTCATCTTCTTTGATGCTTTCATCTCTTGTTCCATCACTATACGACACTCTCTTTTCTCCAACCTTCAACATTAAGTTTTTTTATTATTCTTCACCTTGACACTCCATATGTTCATGCCTTCACCTTGATGATAAAAACAAACCATTTTCCTCCCTAAAATGGAGATGAACGAATGATGCTTGAGAGGCTAGGGTTAAGAGTGATTTGAAGACTTTGAAGCTAAACAAGTAAATATAAAGCGTTACTCTTTTTGATTTGTTGAATGAAGCATGTATGATGATAGTTAGAGGATATATGATCATAAGATGGTGTTTTATATATGTTGGAACGTGGGTAAAGAAATGAACACAATGATGTCTTATTTTTATGTTTAAAAAATTTTGCATTGAGTTTGACTGACCGTTCTAACACACCACCCTTGTAGAGTGTATTCTCGAATATCGTCGGTATGTTCGGGGATATGCATTATGAGAGTGGGGTGTTACAGAAGTGGCTTATAATATGGATATGAAAATGACTAGATGATGGTATGATTCAGATATAGCATTTAGTGCTGCCTAGTCTTATTATTGTCAGCCTGTGGTAGATGTTTTTGCCTCTTACAATCTAGGATACAAAGCTCCTTCAATTGATGAAACAAAGGTAAACTTGTAAGTAACTCTATTTATGAATTAAAAAAGATATTTAGATGAAAGAAAATTAAATTGTACTACTTTTGGGTATTTAATACGGGATGGATGGAAAAATAAAAGACAGGAACCTATTATTAATTGTTTGGTATATTCTACAAAAGGGACAATGTTTTCGAAGTCTATTGATGCATCTGACCTTGCTAGGAATTTTGATATCCTATCTTAGTTATCTGATGAAGTTATGAATAAAGTTGGGATAAAAAATATTATTCTATTCATTACTGACAATAATTCGACTTGTAAACCAGCTAGAAAAAGATTGCAAAGCATGTGTAATTCTTTTTATTAAAATCCTTAGGTTGCACATTGCATTGACCTAATGTTGAAAAATATAGAAGATGCTAGATATTTTCCTATTATTGATGAGATTGTACATAAAGCAAAAAAGGTGACTAAGTTCATTTATAATGCATGGGTCTAGAATTTAATGAGAAAGGATTTCACAAATGGTAGAAATTTGTGTCGTCCTACTATTACAAGATTTACAACTAATTTCTTATCACTTCAATTTTTATTTTGATAAAGAAAAAGTTTAGACAAATGTTTACAGGTGGTAACTAGGTTGCATCTCAACATGATAGGTCTAATGCTAGATTGGAGGTTTCTATAATTACAATTGAAGATAATGAATTTTGATCCCAATTTCAATTTTTCATCTGAGTTTGTGAGCCTTTGATAAGGGTACTTTGTCTGGTTAATGGTGATAGAAAAGAAACAATAGGTTATTTTTATGATGTCATGGAGAGGAAAAGAAAGCAATTAAAGCTAATATGAAAAATAGGACTTCTTTGCACACACGTTATCTTGCATTCGTCAATGAGATATGGGAAAGGTAACTTTAATCTTTATTGTCTATAGTTGGGCATTTTGTGCATCTTAGTATTTATTTCAAACCAAGTTTTACCAAGAAAGTTGAAGTAAATAGGAGAATGCTATTAACTATTACAATAAGTTTTGCCTATGAGATAATACACGATCTCCTAAACTCATAAATGAAGATTTATAAGGATGTTTCAAGTGATTTTAGGATATCAATTGCTTTTCGTCAAACAGACAAACTTAATCTGAGTATATATTTTTTCACTTTTTTTTACTTATCGAAAATTAATCATCACTTTATTTTTTTTAATGGTACTTTTGTTGTCTTAAAGTTGCCAGGGGGGACTAATTCGAAAGTGGTGTCCAAAATTGCAAAGGTTTGCAATTCAAATTTTAAGTTAATGTGTGAGTACAACAGGGTGTAAAAAGAATTGGAGCACACTTGAATTTATCCATTTTAAGAAAAAGAACAGATCAGAGAACAAAAAAAGATTGAACAACTTGTTCGACAAAGTTATATTGTTATCATTATTAAGTTGCATATAATTTCTTCAACTTAATAATTTAATTTTATTATTTACTAAGACTATTAATAAAACAAGTAGTTCTGTAGAATCAATTTGCCTTGATTATGTCTATCTTTTAGCGGATTGGGTTTCTAAGAAACAGAATTTGATAGATGACAGTGACTTGGAAGATAATCTTGGATAGAAGAATATTGACATGTCATTTGGTGCAATGAATTTGAATGATGGTGGTGATTATCTCCTCTCAATGATGAGGATTTTGTACCAAATGAGAATTGGGTCAATGCGATTTGAGCAAGTATTTGATTGAATGAAATTTTGGGTTTTTACTTCTCCACTTTTTTTAATTTCACTTATACTTTATGTATACGTTAAATTCTATACATGTAATATAAATACAATTATAAATATTTTTCTTTCAGGCTTTACTTATAGTTGGTCGTTTCCTCGGCACGAACTCTTGTTATAAATTATAATTGCTACAGAATCATGGATATTTATTATACTTTTTATTTGATATTTTATGTAATTATTATTTATTATATGATAAATTGTAATATTTAAAATACTTTATATTGTTCTTAATTTTATATTTGTATAATAATTAAATGATCTTTTTCATATTAATTATGATTATTATTTATATGTGAAATATGTTAAAATAATATTAATGAAAAAATAAATTGTTTTTATTTTACATTTCTACTATTATAATTTTTGGAGACATGGTTGATGTAAAATTATAAATTATATAGTTGATATGTGCTTAATTGATTATGCATTTATTTCATAACACTTAATCTTTAATGATATGAAATGCTTAAGATATTCACTTTAGTTCATATTTGGTTTTAGGTACAATTTGGAAGTGTAAGAACTAAAGTGAGTTAAAAGCACATTCTTTGAGCCATCTTCTTAAGCTTCACCCTCACTTGTCTTCATTGATCAAGAAGGAGAAGGATTAGAAGAAAATGCATAAAATGAAGAATATATGTTGAAAACATCAAGAATAAAGAGTGCAAAAAATTGTTCACTGCCATGACATGTATGTCACACCCATGCAAAGGAGACTCACGGCTGTGAACCTTCAAATAGGCCATTCACAATTGTGAACCATATCATGCATGCCCATGACTGCTATACAATTGTCCCAAACCCTACTTTTTGGTATAAAAACAACATTTTATCAACAAAACAAATATGAAAAATTTATGAAATGTTTGGAGAATGATTTAGGGGTTTTAGGAGGCGACAAGGGGTAGGACTCTCATCCTTTAGAGACCCATGGAGGGCTTGGCTTTCCTGACCTGATTCGAAGGTGATATCGATGCCGAAGAACCCGGTTAAGCATTTCTTTCATTTTTTTGTTATTCTTTCTCTCTTTAGGAATTGATTATGTTATCTTATGCTTATGGATTTGGGTTCTCATGTATGAATAATCTTTATTCTCGTTATCATTAGATTGTTTATGTATGAACTTATTGTTATAATCTTGAACACAATCTGTAATTGTTATGTTTGAATATTTTTAGAATCTTTAACATAATCCGTAATTGTTATGCTAAGATTCATTTGCAGCAACTAATGGTTTCATATCATTTGGGATACAATCTGAAATTGATGTGTTTTTAATTGGTATTGAATCATTAGGGATAACAGAACCTAGGTTAAATAATCCAAGATTATGTGGTTGTTGTGTTGATTAATTTATTTTCTTAATTTGTAATGCGATTGTCCAATCAAATATAGAGATTGTACCCTAGGTTATTCAATAGCTAGGTTTAATTAACGAGCGTCTCTTAATTAAATACGATCTAAGGGAAAACTGGGGTTAATAGATCTTATCATTAACCTACAAATAATAGTTACTAGGAGAGGTATAAAGATAACAATTCAATGAAATATGTTTAATTGTGTGTTGGCCAAGTTTAAACAGATGACTGAGTCTATAACGTATTCATCACTTTTCATCATTTTTTAATGTTTTCTTTAATTTGATTTCGATTGATTTCATTTCAAAAGCTTTACACACACTCTCTTTAGGATCGACCTAGACTCACCATTACTATAGTTGTAGGTCTAGTTATTTTGATTAGTGTTATTACGTGCTATGTCAATAGTACAATATATTAAGGGGATATTTTGTAATTTAAAAAAATTTGAGACTACTTTATAAATTTAAAAAATTACTCAAAATGATATCCGATATTGATAGGTACTAGTACAATACATTTTCAAAACTACATTTAATACTGATACTATTATTGTATTCATAACATTGGTTTTATAGGTAAAAATATTCAATTCAAATATGTTGTATACTACTAATTTAAGTTCAGCTCATTAAAAAAAAGAGTTAAAAGATCTGGTGAAGAAATATCTTAAAATTTGTATAAAATTATTGACAAAATAAGAAAGAAGAATTTGTTCCTTTTATGAAACATGAAGTTGAACTAAAGTATCTAGAGATTTTCAAGACTACAGTTGGAGACTATGGAGAATTATATCATATCCAATTCTTATGACTACCATAAATTAGGAAACTAAGTTGAAATACTAACTAGAATGGTGGGCTATTCACAAGAGGAATGTTTAGAGAGAAAATTCTCTCAAAATGGAATACAGAGATGATTATGGATCAATCTCATATTTGATTACAAATTCATAAGCCCTTGTTTCATGAGTAATATGAGTGTTTAGAGATTTTAAGAGTAATAAAAAGTTGCCTAATACTAGTACTTATAGTTCTCACAGGACTAACACTCATATTCACTTAATTTATACTATAAGATTGATAGGTGCATTCATAGAGTGACCTTTATTATAATTTTTATTAGATATAGACATCACATCATGAAGTAAAAGACTTGAATAGATAGTTGGAAGAGCATATCGGATCACTCCTTACTTATGAGATGTAGCTAGAAGAAATGTATATCGAGGAAGTGATTCTAACAAGAAAAAGGTATGGCTTATAAGGTCTCTAAGAATAAAAGAAGTGGAAACCTCATGTTGTGACAATGATCAGAATGACATGAAATTTAAAGAAAATACCTTAAGAATAAGAGAACTTAAAGAAGGTAAGAATGAGCTCAAAAGAAAAGATAACATGAACTACTATATGTGTATGAAATCAGAAAATATCAAGTACCAATGTCCTCTTCTTATAGATTGTAAAGAGCAAAAAAGGAATGATAAGAAAGATAAGAAGGACAAAAAGAAAAAATATTTAAATATATATAAGATGACACTAGTGGTTTAAAGAGTGAAGAATGCAAAGTAGAAAAGGAAATAATGTGCTTTAAGAAAAGAATATGTATCACTATTACACGATGACACAAAATAAAGGCGTAAAATAATATATGCATAATATAGGCCCAACATCAACAGAAAGGAATGTTATAAGTTCCCCATCATTTTAGATATAAATAAAGAAGTGTGACATTTGTTCAGAATTATTATAGGCCTCTCTTTTATCAAAACATCATGACATATGCTAGACCTTATTATTAGACAAGGAGACATCCTTATTACCCTAAACCAAATAAAGCTTAGAAATGTGTATATGTAATATCCTTATAAGTTTGAATCATATGGTTTATGATTATCAAATCATTTTATAATAAGGTGCTTCTTTTGTGGTGGTCATAGTCATATTAATAGAACTTGCTTTCTAAAGAAAAATTTATCAAAATAGTAGGTTAAAAACAATTAAGGACTAATTGTCAAGGATCCAAGTCTACGTATATATTTTAAATAAATTGACCTCTTTATGATGTAAGCTATAAAGAAAACATAATAAATGATACGAAAGTTTACTTGTGATAAGAAAAAAGGATAGATGAATGAGGAAGATAACAAAAATGGCATCAAATGAGGAAAAAAATTTGGTATCATTAAATAATTGAAATTTTGAACCTCATTGAAGAAAGAAAAATTATCAAGAGTCCTTACATAAATTAAGCAATAATATTGGTAAACTAGATGGGGAGGAAAAAAAGGAAGAGCTTCTAAAAGATTGGAACTTTAGGAAGGATCATCCTTCGTATTAAAGTGTTAGTGGTGTATAAAAAGAGGTAAAAGTTTGTTCTTATATATATACACCTAGGAGAAGAAAGATGAATTTTAGATTGAGATTGAGATTGAAACATATAATTAGTGAATATTACTCATGTCATGACTCACATTTATGCATACCTTGAAGAGCACTTTGTACATATGCTTGCTTTTAAGTTAAAGCATTTAATTCACATTATGAATTAAATTCCATCACTTTAGAAGTTAGATTTAGTTTTTTATGTACTCTACCAAATTGATATTGACAAAAGGAAAGAGATAAGTGATAATAGAAAGTTTATCAAATTTTTTGGGACAAGATTAGTGATATTGATTCTTAATTCACATATTTAGCATGAATTCTCTTAATCTTATAAGTTAGAGAGTTTTAACTTGAATCAATTATACATCAAATTAAAACTCGATTATTTTCATTAGCATGCATGTATTAAGAGAAAGTCTTTTGCGATCCATATTACTTTGGCATAGGAAAAAGCTTGAAAATAAATCATTATATTGTATTTTGTCCTTATGCCATCAAATGTTTCTATCAATATAAAAAAATGATGAGATTCTTTTAATAAAGAAAGTTACAGCTTATAACTTGATGATACAAAAAGTTACTAGTAATAATTCTTTTTATAGTGATATTAGCAATTCAAAATTTAAAAGAATCAAGAAATAAGTAAAATTTTAAAAATATTTGAAAAGTTAAACAGCATATAAAGATAAGGTAACTAAACTGATTAATTAAATATAATCAAAAGTTTAATTTGCACCTCCAACATATATTTATATTGAATAAGGTGCCAAGTCTTTTGACTTTAGTAATTAATTTAGTCAATTAGGAGGTTTAAAATTTTAATTGCAAAAATGTAATTTTTTTATTTAATAGTTAAGAAATGAGATGACTTCCCCATTTATAAGGACCTGAAAATATGATATATAATTATTATATATGTACATATATTTTAAATTTTTTCTAAGTATGTGACAATTAAATAAATTTTGGTGTTAGGAGTCTTCATTTTATGAAATTATCTAAAGAATTGACCTGTTAAGCAGTTTAATAATTCAATTACATAAAAATGTTATTCATTTTAACAAAAGACTGCTACCAAAATGGATATATTTATGACTAATTTTCACCTTTTTAGAGGTGAATGTCTGTGATTAATTAAATGAAATAATATATATGGATGAAATGTTGTTTCATTGCAAATTCTTTTATTATTCAGGAGTCATTTTCCCTTGCATCGTTAGAAGTTAATAATGGCAATAAGCGAGGCCAGGGTGATCCGAGCCTAAGATCTATCGGGCTCAGCCCGATTGGGCATGAGACAATTGGACTAAATGATTTTGTAACCATCCCGACCTTGAAGCTTAGTCAACTCAAGTTTAGTCTGTCAACTTTAAGCCGACCCTTTTCTATCCCTAAACCGAAATAGCCAAACTTAGAATTGTAGTTCAATTTATTTTAGGGAGCACTGTTTAGAGATTCATACCGTACCGGCTAAATAATGGTATGAAAATTTGATTTTCAATACCGGGTTCAAATATGTGCTAGTATCGGTCGGTATTTATACCGGTCAGTACTAAAAATTTTAAAAAATGTAAGGACTAATATGCAAAATTTTCAAAAATTTTTTAAATTTTTTATTCCTTCCCGTCACCCCTTCCCCCCTCCCCCTTCTTTTTTTTAAATATTTTTTAATTTGTTATGTAGTTAAACTTTTATTGTAATTTTTATTTTTTATTTTTAAAATAAAATAAATATTTTATTACTAATAATAATTATAAATTAAATAAAATTAAACATAATTTTTTAATCTTTTATATCATATTTATAAATAAAGTATTAATAAAAATATTTAATTTTTAAAAATAAATAATTTAAAATTACTATTTATAAACTAATATTTATTT
>JANZXR010000009.1:268742-282927 GCA_027575705.1 Erythroxylum echinodendron
TGTGAAATATCTAAAAATTATTGTTATTTCATATTAATTGTGATTATTATTTATTATTTTGATTTTTAGAGATAGGTAATAGTATACTAAAATATAATTTAATATTAAATTTGATATGATATCCGTAACATCGAGTAGGACTGTAAGAGTAGGAGTAGGAGCGGGGAAATGCGAATTCTACTGTAAACTGAAAAGATATGAGCAGCTCATACTTGTTGACGAAGCAGCCGTTGACTGATGAATAATAACCAAAGCTTTCACGCGCTGTACCAGGGAGTGGTGTACATAAACTTGCAGGTCAAAAGGTCAATGTAATAATAGTCCAGGTTCTGGACGCGCTTTTCATTAAACCTATTATTTGTTTCTCGTGCCAATAATACTAGATATTCCTCCTGTTCCTGCCTCTTGGTCCTGGATCGTGCACTCGTGTCTAATTCAAAAATTAGTTATTTTATAAACATCAACTAAATAAAATTTGTCACTTTTTAAAATTAATCTGTTAAATAATTTATTTAATATTCAATTAAAATGCCTATTTTATTAATAAATTAAGTACAAGTTTAAGGAAAACCATTACAAATCTTTTCATTAATAACCTCAAAGATACTAAAAGGTCTTGTACTTAATTTATACGGAAAGAATAATGAAGGAATATTGTACCAGTAAAAATAAGACGCTCGTGTTGGCAGTGTCAAAGTATGGGTCCATTTCAATAGACACGAGTGTTGTTTAATGTAATATATAAAGGGTCACTCCACAAAATATCATTTAATTTAATAAGATTCTATCTCTAGACTTTTCTTATCATCTCTCTTTCTCTGGCTTTGTACGTAGATTAGCAGTGGGTCACTCACTTTGCTCATGCATTTATATAGATTGCATCTGAGATCTGAAGAGTAGCAGTGGATCACAAGGCACGCATGGCAATTCCCAACTGCAACACCCTTCTGCGGCTCATCCTTTTCTTCACATCGTTTGCGTCATTAACATTTGCGGCCAACCTCACTTCATCATCACCTCCACCAAACAATAAGCTCCACCCTCTAGAAGGTATCCAATACGCATATGTATAAGCACACACATGTATGTTATGTACGTGTCAGATAAGTTAAAATGAGAATCTTAATCTATAATTGGCGTTGGATGCAGTGAAAGCATTAAGAGAAATAGGGGAAAAACTGGGAAAGAAAGACTGGGATTTTGGAAAAGATCCATGCGGTGGTGGAGATGGAGGAGAAGGAGAAGGAAGCAACTGGAACATCGTAGAGAGCAGAAGAGGGTTTGAAAGCAGAGTCACTTGCGATTGCAGCTCCTCCTTAACCGCTCTCAACTCCTCCTTAATCACTGTCAACTCCTCTTCCTCCTTCTCCTCCTCTTCATACCCTTGCCACGTCGTTTCAATGTACGTTGCACGTTAACTTCTTCGCAGTTTAACTGGGTAGAACTTTTGGGACCTTGAAAAGTCAAAAGCAACAGCTTTTTCTTCATATAGTAGTGGACGACATTGCAGCTGTAGCACACACTCAAATGCACTCGCTATTGTGATTTAATCTTAAATATTATAACATATTGGGGGATGACATGTCGGTGAGTGGACAGTGGGTGGGTCATGGGTGGTGCATTGGACTTGGAGCAAGAGTGGCTGAGGCTCTCTGTCTGTAACCAAAAAAGAGATATCTAGCTAAGGTTCATGATTGTTAAGAATATCTACTAAATATATTCCACGTGCTTGTGCTTAGGCCAAAATGAATGTATTTCATTTTCACTTGGTGTTGAGTTATTTAATACTAAAACTGCTTTAATTGCAGAGCTTTAAAGGCTCAGAATCTATCAGGAGTTGTCCCACCAGAGTTCTCCAAGCTTCGCTACCTCAAAATTCTGTAAGCTTGTAATTATCTACCTATATATATATATATATGTCTGTATTAGTATTAGTATTTGGTACCGATATTTTGGAAACATTAACAGGGATCTGACTCGTAATTGCCTCACCGGTTCTATACCTTCTGAATGGGCTACCATGAAACTAGAGGAGCTGTATGTGATCATCAATTGCTAGCTACTATGTTGCATCTTTTCTATTAAATATTTTTAATAATAATTTATGTATTTAGGTATTTTATGGGAAATCGACTCTCTGGGCCATTCCCCATTGTCCTCACCAACATCACCACCCTCAAAAACCTGTATGTTTCTCTACCTTTTCCCAAACTGTATATCTTTACAGTCACATAACACACAAAGTATTCTAAGAAATTTTGGACTTACAGGAGCATTGAAGGAAATCTGTTTTCAGGAGCCATCCCGCCAGAAATTGGGAAATTGTTCAATTTACAGAAACTGTAATTTGCTTTCTTCTTTCCTGTGCTTGTTGTTAAACCAGGTCAGGACGTATGTCTGATTCACTACCTATGCTTTTACCGTCTCCTGTCAGTGTTCTCTCTTCAAATGCTTTCACGGGAAGATTACCTGCACAACTTGCTAACTTGTTCAACTTAACAGATTTGTGAGTGCATAGTTTTGTTTTTTTTCCCACCTTTTTGTTCTTTTAAGTCTTAAGCACGTGCATGCTCCACATACAATTTCAATCCACGGTTCTGCCTTCACCAGAATGTCATCAGTCTCAATTATCATTAAAACATTGCTGATTTTAATTTTTTTATTTTTGTTTTTAGATTCAGTAAAAATTTATTTGTTTAAACGTGTGGTTCATATTTTTTATTTTAATTGCTTCCTCTTTTCATAATTTATGAAATTATAAAAGTCATCTTTGGTCATAATATGGTTTTATTATTTAATATTTTCATAGTTGATTTAATAATTTCAAATTATTAAAAATGATTAAAAAATAACAAAATCTTGCTTTTTCTTATTCTTTCAGAACTTAAATAGTGTTAAGGCTTAAGAGCCCTTCACGCTATGAAAACAAAAAAGAATTATGATTAACATATATTTATTTTATTTATAATTAGTTCAAAATAAAATAAAATATTTTTCCAAATTTAAAAATACCTAATAGATATTTTAATAACGAAGAGGATAAATTACACCAAATATTTTGATTTATGAGTAAAATATCAAATATATCTAAATTTTCATTTTGTAATATTAGATATCACGATTTATAATACTTATGTAGATCTTGAGAGGATTTAACTATTATTTATCTAAAATGTAAAAGTACTTAAAATTTGGAAAAAAATGTTAATAATATTCCAATCCACCTTTAAAAAACATAGAAATAAAAAAAACTCCATATTTTGAAAAAAAAAACATTCTAAACATGACGTTAAAATTTAGTTAAACACATTTAAGTTCTATCGTTAACAAGTTTATAATAAGATAAACAATTTTTTTTAATAGGTTCATGATATATATATATATATATATATATATATATATATATAGTAGTACAAAACAAAAGTTGATATATATTTGACAACCCAATGTGTCGTTTCTTAGTGTCTAAAACATGGATGATCGATGACAAGGTAAGTAACAGCAATGTACCAAATTAACAATACTTTCTAAAATGGCTTATCGATTCTTATTTCTTTGACACCTTTTAGGAGGATCAGTGACAACAAATTTTCAGGCAAGATACCTGGTTTTATCAGCCAATGGAAAAACATCCAGAAACTGTGAGTTTACAGCATGCAGATCTTATTCCCATCTATATTTCTGGCAGAATTAACAATTTCCAGCTCTTTTGTTTTTTATACAGGCACATACAAGGTTCCTCTCTTCAGGGGCCAATACCTTCCAGCATATCTGCCTTGACAAGCTTAAGTGACCTGTACGCTTGCGGTGTCTTCTCTTTCTTTACATTTTCTACACTTCTTTTAGTTCACTGAAAGCATTTTATTGAGTTTTAGGAGGATTAGTGACCTAAAAGGTAGAGGATCCCCTTTCCCACCATTGAGTAACATGGAATCAATGAAGGCATTGTGAGTCAAAAACTTTTTACATTGTCTTGTCTTCTGTTTTTACTCTCCTGTTGTTTGTAAGTACTTGAGATGGACCGTAATGTGCAGGGTGCTAAGGAATTGCTTGATATACGGACCAGTGCCAGATTACATTGGCCATATGAAGAAACTAAAAACTTTGTAAGTAGTTTTCTGAAAAGGTTAAAACAAGTCCCAGTGAACAGTGATGATCTCGAGGGTCCTGCCAATGTAAAAATACATGGACGGGAAATGGATTCACTTGAATGTTGCACAATGTCATGATCTGTCAAGAATGCCTTCACATTTACTTATTGTATTTTCTTTTGGAAGACCATGCTTGAAAAAGTTTGTGTGATAACCTAATGATTACAAACATGTCAATACAAAATTTTAGGTAGTAAGGGTACTGGATCAAAAGGTATATAGTTTTTCTAGTTGCTAATGTTTGTTTATTTACAGTCCACCTTAATTGCAGAGATTTGACAGTTGACATCATTCCATATAAATAATTTTCAATATTTAATGCAGAGATCTCAGCTTCAATACCATGACAGGGACAATTCCATCATCATTTTTCCAACTCTCCAAAGTTGATTTCTTGTAAGTTGACGCTCTAAAAGCTTTTGTACAAGTCTTTGCTGACTACTCTCTATCATAACATGTTCCTTTTACCTATAATTGTAGGTATTTCACAGGAAACAAACTTACTGGGTCTGTGCCTGAATGGATCTTAGAAAGAAACAAGAATGTGTACGTCTTAACTGTTGTTGCTTCGACTGCAGCTATTCTATGTATGGTGATTGATAGATGCTTCCTTTGTTCTCTGTCTCCAGGGATCTAGCATATAATAACTTCACCTGGGAAAGCTCAAGTTCAATAGAATGTCCACGAGGGAGTGTGTGAGTGTAATTTATTATTTATCATTATTATTGTTACAAGACTAACGATATTAAGACACCTCACTTTATTGACTCCTTCAGGAACTTGGTGGAGAGCTATTCCGCATCAAGAAGTAAATTGCAAGGATCTTGAACCTTCCTTATCCAATTTCTGGAGGAATGTATCATTCCTTCTTGTCTCATGCAAAATCTAGATATAATATTTGGTATTTCTTTTCTTCATCGTGTTGCAGAAAAAGAGCACAACCGTGCCTTGAGAAAGGTTTTCCCTGCCTTGCTTCTGGTAATCAACGTAAGTAAGCCATCTGGGCTTAGGGTAATCAATTTGTAGCTCTTCATGAAAGTGTTGAGTGATTTATGGAATAAGGAGACTTCCAAGTCGTATTTGGACGACTAAGAAAAGATGATCAATGCATCTTTTAGATGTTGAGAGAAAACAATCTGGTATATATAATTAACGTTATAAGTCTTTGTTTGCAGTTTATTACTCCGTACACATCAATTGTGGTGGTGAGCAGGTGAATGTAGCTAACACAGTGTACGAGGCTGACTTAGAACGAAAAGGGGCTTCTATGTATTACTCGGGTCAGGGTTGGGCATTTAGCAGCACCGGAAACTTCATGGATAATGATATTGATTCAGATGTCTACATTCAGACCAATACCTCTGTCATATCCAACGTGTCAGCTACCAATGCACTTCTCTACACTACAGCGCGTGCTTCTCCTCTCTCCCTCACATACTATGGACTTTGCCTAATGAATGGGAATTACACAGTCAAACTACACTTCGCAGAGATTGTTTTCACAAAGGACAATACATTTAGTAGTCTTGGGAAACGTGTGTTTGACGTTTATATCCAGGTAACTGAAATCTGTTTGAAGATTGGAAATGTTTGTTCTCTGGCCCTGGGATGTTCATTCTCCAGCTGCTTGTGTTGTGTGGACATAGGGAAAATTAGTTATGAAAGATTTTGACATTGAACGCGAGGCTGGTGGACCTGGTAGGCCAATCACAAAAGCATTTACGACAGCAGTAAGAAGCCACACCATGAAGATCCACTTTTACTGGGCTGGCAGAGGAACAACAGGCATACCTGTTAGAGGAACATATGGTCCACTCATATCAGCTATATCTGTGGATCCGAGTAAGTAGAATTCAAATCTCATCTTCACCTGTAAACTCTTTTCAGCTTGACACAATCATTATTTCATATAAGAAAATGATGTATTCACTTTTGGCTGCCACTATAAGAATACGATACGTATTTATCATAATGAACTCCTCTTCTGGCCTAGATTTCGTTCCGCCTTCTGCCAATGGGAAAAAGAATGCCATCATAGTAGCTGCAGCAGTAGGAGTAGGAGTACTGCTTGTCGTTCTGATGCTGGCTGTTATATGGAGAAAAGGCTGGTTGGGAAACAGAGTCTCTGAGGATAAAGGTATTGAGAATAGGAGAGGAAAAAGAGGAAGTAATGTGTTGTTATTGAAAAGATTTTATCGACATTCTCGTTAACAAAACGAACATTAATGAAGTGACCTAGTAAGTTGGTTTCATATTAGATAAGTACAAATTAGCAAAAATCATTCGAGTGTCCATGATGGTCAAGTGTGTGACATTTAGTATTACACATTGCCTTTTGATTTGATATAGGTGATCAACTATCTACAATTGACTATTTGTATTCATATCGTTATCGTTATTCATATGGCTAAGGCTCCAGTATTTTCACTGAACTTATCAAAATGCTTTCTGCCAGAGTTGAGAAGCTTAGAGCTACAAACAGGACTATTCACACTAAGACAAATAAAAGCTGCCACCAAGAACTTTGATGCTGCAAACAAAATTGGTGAAGGTGGTTTTGGCACAGTTTACAAGGTAATTGGCCGTTTTCTTTCATTTCCCCTCGTTTTTCTTGGCCGAGACTCTCTAATTTGTGTTTTACGAAAATGGAAAAGACATTATTGTATACAGTAAGCATTAACAAACTACTTCAACTCTTTTGTGTTTAACTAGCATCCGCAAACTGCATCGAACGCCAGAAAATATAGGCTTTACTGTTTAATACAAACTCCATATACCAACCCATGTCTCAAGGCTTCACAAACCTTTGGAAAAACGATTGTTGGGAACTTTAAAGGTTGATGTCTCAGTGTTCTTTCTGAACTTATAGTACCAAAAACTAGTTAGCTAGACATAGGATTCGGTGGTTTCAAGAGAACAATGACAAAGGGGTATAATTGTAGACTGAATTTGTGTCACTTTAGTCATTATGTATACCCATCCTAGAATTATGATGTTCTAATTATCACTTCAACTTAAAATTCTCTGTTACTGTGCATCCTTGCATTACGACGTTTTAATTAGCAAATATGAAATGTTCCATTAACAAGTGCAGGGCCTACTATCAGATGGCACAGTAATTGCAGTAAAGCAACTGTCTTCCAAATCGAAGCAAGGAAACCGTGAGTTTGTAAATGAAATAGGCATGATATCTGCCTTAAAACATCCAAATCTTGTGAAATTGTATGGATGCTGTGTTGATGGAAACCAATTGATGCTTATATACGAGTACATGGAAAACAATTGCCTATCACGGGCTCTTTTTGGTGAGTTGAGCACTTCCATCCATCAAGAATCATACGCATCAATCGTCAAGCTACTGGTCTACTAATGGCTTGTCCTTTTCTACTATTTTCAGGAAGAGATGCAATCTGCAGAATAAAATTAGACTGGCCCACTAGACAAAAAATTTGCCTAGGGGTAGCTAGAGGTTTGGCCTACCTCCACGAAGAGTCCAGAATAAAAGTTGTGCACAGAGATATCAAGACAAGCAATGTATTGCTTGACAAGGATCTGAATGCCAAGATATCTGACTTTGGTTTGGCCAAGCTCAATGAAGATGACAATACTCACATTAGCACTCGGGTTGCTGGAACTATGTAAACCCTTTAGCATTACATGCATTTCATTTTACTCCATCTTGTCAAATACTCGACAAGAACATTAAGAAATCGAGCTCGGCCATGTCATTGCCTATTATATCAAGCTATGGGTCCCTTCACTATTTGTTAACTCATTGTGACTTCTGACTTTGCAGTGGTTATATGGCTCCAGAGTATGCAATGCGAGGTTACTTAACCAACAAAGCAGACGTTTATAGCTTTGGAGTTGTTGCATTGGAAATTGTTAGCGGCAAAAGCAATGCAAACTACAAGCCGAAGGAGGAATTTGTGTACCTGCTTGACTGGGTAAGATTATATGCAGAGGAGGAATTTAGATAGTATGTAGTCGCATCCTTGTTGATATGATTTTGGAAAATCTGCAGGCCTATGTTCTACAGGAGAGAGGAAGTCTGCTGGACTTGGTTGACCCACGGTTGGGGTCTGAATATTCATCAGAGGAGGCCATGGTGATGCTAAACGTAGCTCTCTTGTGCACTAATGCATCACCAACTCTTCGACCTACAATGTCTCAAGTTGTGAGCATGCTTGAAGGTCGAACGGCTGTTCAGGACTTGCTTTCGGATCCTGGTTTCTTAGCCATTAATTCAAAATGCAGGACTATAAGAAATAATTTCTGGCAGAACCCCAGTCAAACCCATAGCATGTCAATAAACGGGCCATGCACTGATGACACCCCTATCTCATGTATAGAAAGACCGGAAGAAGCCAGCCAGCTTTTGAGACCTGATTCAGTAATAAAATTCAATAAGTAGTTACTGTATTATATAGTCATTTAAATGTAGTTCACGTACATTACAGAATATGCAAGGAAAAGTCTTCTCTGAATTAGCGTTCATGTGTAGTATTTAGCTATTCGCTTAAAGAATCAACCTTTGATTTATTGGTTCATGTAAATTTAACAAATCCCTCCTATTGTGGCGCGGACCAGGTCCTTTACAAACAATAGTTTCAAAGAATATAGGGACATTGGTGTAATGAAACTGAAAGATTAAGGAAGTTTTTGATGCAATGAAACTGGACTTTATCATCCCATAAAAGGATTTTATATCTATTAATCTAATACTTTTAATTTGGAAATTTTATGATTTTTGAGAAATTCCATAAGCTATTTGATATATTTTATAGTTGAGATCAAAAATTAAAAAAATAATACTATGAATCACCACACTCAAAAAAAAAAAAAAGATTCTAAAATTTTAATCACTACTAACAAGTTTTTAAGAAACCTAAAAATAAGAGTTTTTCTAAAAAATTAAAGAAAAACTTTCTGAAGTTTTTTGTTTGATTAATGATAATGATAAGGAAGACTCTTATAGGTACAAAAACCTAACACTAGATTCCTAAAAAGAGATAATATCTTCAAATAACAAAATCCTTAATAATTAAAATGTGTCTAGTGCCTATCCTGGAAACACACCAGCGTCGGTTTTGTTCTACAACTTTTAGTACATGTAACAAATGTGAGTTTCGTGATGGTTATAAGTTTAACTTCAATGCCAATTTTCTTATGATCCTCCCTAAGTCTAGTGTTTATTATATGTTGCAACTCTTTTTCAAAGCTTAGTCTTTCGCTTGAATCAATATCATTGGTTTAATTTTAGTCTCTTGAAGTAGCAAAAGCGATCATTAAGAGCTTCTTTGGCCTTCTTTACTCTACTCATTGTCAATAATTCTCCGATGTTCTTAGTTGGATCTCTAGCTTCTTTTGATGCTCTACTTGAACTAGTAACAATCTGTCTAAGCCCTTTTTCATGGCAAATGTGTTTTGAAATCAGCATAGCTTGAGTAAATGCTTGATTTCCATCAATGTAATCATAAAAACTTTTCACAGGATATTGTAGCCTAAAAAAACCAATCCACCACAAAGGAAGATGTGAATATAGAAGATATAATGGCTTAATCCACTCAGTTTATGAATAAGACCATAACTAAATTTCAAAATCAATTGGCACGTATCAAAAGGTTATAGGTACAAACTAATGAAATGGCCAACATGTTTTTTGAAAGTTAGTAAGGAAATTTACCTAATACTTATGAGGAGCAATAAACATTCAAAACAATCACTCTAATAAGTGGTAGAAAAATTAGAAATACTTATGAGAGTTAAAATTTTTGACAAGGCTGAAGAAAAGGCTTCTTCTCCAAAAGAGAAAAAGAGTGATTATCGAAGAGGATGGTACAATTAAGAAGTTATATTAACCACAAGCTCCTCATCCTAAAGTTCCCTTTTCCTTAATGTAAAAAAAAAAAAAAAAGAAGGTAAGCTAGGTTAGTAATTTTCTAAATTCCTTAACATATTCAAGAACCTTTATTAGTATTCCTTTCTTAGATTCCTTTAAGCAAATTCCAAGTTATGTGAAGATAATGAAATATATTCTCTCAAATAAAAGGAAGTTTGTAATGCATGTAAAAGGTACACATATTTTACTAAGATTTTTCTATGTTTTTCATATAAATTACTGTAGTTTAACTGAAGTTTTATATTTTAAGTAATTATTGAATATGTTTCCTTGGAAATGAACTTTGTTAACAATTGAAGAGTTTTCTAAGCAAAGCTAAGAAGAAATCTTAATTGTGGCCAAAATATAGTCTAGATAGAAATATTGTAAAATATCGTCATGAATATAGTCAAGCTTATGCCATTATTTTTGTTATTAACAAGAGTTTAGAAATATTGTAAAACACGATCTGAGGCACGAGCATATCAAAATTTGTTTCCATGGGTAAAAAAATAGTGTAAAACATAAGGACACATCTATACCTGTATAACTCCCTAGATGAGAAGTGGTGAGAAATACAGTCATGTCCTAGACTATGTCTACTAAAGTTGAGCATAGGTTGATGTGAAAACTCTAAGTTAGGGAGATTTTTGCATTAATTTTAGAATTAAGGTTAGTCACCAAAGAGAAGAACAAGACCTTGGAGAAACGTTGGGAAGCTATTTTAAGAGAGAAGAAACAAGGAAATTATCCTAATTTGATTAAATGACAAAAGCAAATCAAGATTATCTAGATTCTTCATCTATTTATTTATTATTTTATGGTTATTAGGTTGAACAAGATGATGATAAGTCGCTAATTTAATTTGAGTTAGATGAATTCTAGGGCACCATTAATTTTGGCAACATATTTTGTATTATTAATATAGTAAATTTTTTAAAAATATAATAAATTTATCTAAAATTTTATTTTAAAATATTACATATCAAAATTTATAAAAGTAAACATTATAATATTATTAATAGTTAAATTTAATAATATTTAAGCAAAATTAATACCATATTTAGATTTTTGTTATAAAATTACATAACATTTGAATATGTTTATGAATTTTTCTTAATATTTAGCCTTATTAATATTGATGCAAATGTGGAGTTAAATATAGGATATAATGAAGATACATTTTTCCCCTTAATGTTTGAGTCAAAATTTATGTTATACCCTAATGTTTAAATAAACTTAGTATCATATTTAAAGTATTTTATTATAAAATTACACATCATTTGAATTTGTTTTTACGAATTTATCTTAATATTTAGGTTTATTAACATTGATGTAAATTTGGAGTTAAATATATCATAGAAATAAGGTATTTTTTTAACATTTTACTGAAAATTTAAATTAGACTTTAATGTTTGATGAGTACAAAAAAGACCATAATAATCAAGGTTGAAATAAGGTAAATGAGATAGTGTGGCTTCTTTTTAACTCCTCCCATCATCTTGGCCAAGTTTCATAATCACCACCTTATCCGTTTACCCTCCCTCTTCACCTTCCTTTCTTCCTCTTTATCAAGCTTCCTATCTTCTTTGATTTTATACCTCTATCCTCAACTTTTCTCCATAAAACATCCATCCATAGTTTCACATTCAAACTAACTCCATCGAGATTTAGGTTTGTTTCAACCTAGAGGCTTGAATGTCTTTTAAATGTAAGTTTATTCCTATCCTTGATCCTCTTTATCATTTATAGAAACTAATTTTTGAAGCTATCTCCCTACCAATGTAGCCCTTACCCAAACCTACAAATGGCCTATAATCTTTGTGCCCTTAACCTTAACCATTTGGATGATTTGTCCTTTCCACCCTTGCCTTCCTTCCTATCCCCAAACAATTGTAAGTCGTCCTTTTACCAATGGTCCTTCAATAGTGGTTGCACCCTCGATTGTCAACCCTCACCTTAATTGGAAATAGGTGGTGGAGGAAACCAATAAGGATTAATTGGAGTATTCTACCCTTGAAACCATAAAGGGTCATCTTATGGTTGCAACAAATATTAAAATGCAGCCTATCATCAGGCTATGAGCAATGAATAACTAGAAAGGTAGTGGTTTCAATGAACTGCTCCTTTTAAAGGATAATAAAATACTCTTCAAGTTTAACTCTAGCCTATAAGAGAAATATATCCTAACCTGAATTCCCTGACATATTCAGAATAACACTCTCTTCAATCTTGGACGCCTTGGATTTACTTAGAAAACTTGAAATAAAACAGCATCCTTATTTGGATTAACTGGCATGGAGTCCACTTGGAGTATTAATCCACGAGAGATTTTAGAATACTTGCCACTTTTATAGGTAAACTAATAAGTAAAAGTTGGGAAGGATCTTCCTAAAACCATCCCCATTTTGAGACTTAAAGAGGATGACAATCATTTTGAGGATACAGTTATGGTGGTTTACTAATGGAAACATTCCTTGAGAGACCTAGGTAAAATGGAAACCAACGGGGATGATATTTTGTTAAGGGAGATTTCTTAGAAAAAATACTAAGATAGGTACATTTATAATCAATGATCCTAGAATTATGGAGATTAGTTGGCTAATATTGTTGCACCTCATTCCCGTAAGACCCAAACTTGACATCGATGGGTGATGTCCGAGCTCGTGCCCTGCGAGTGTGGTGTGCTAGAGCACTCAATCACTCAGAAATTGATATAAATTTTTTTTTTATTTTGAACCATAATCATAAAGTGCAGAAATCCCTAACCAAATCGGCCCACTATGTTTATAACCATTTTCAATCAACACAATACAATCGTCAGAAATTTCAATAGCCATTTAGGCCCTTTTTACAAATACAAAACTACTTTAGTTGTTTCAGAATACACATTTATACAAAAAGTGCAAAAGAAACAATTTAATACAAATTATGCAATGCAGATGCAAACTGATCCCGACCTCTATCCTTCACTTGTATGCTATAGGTATACCCATGTTAGCCTAACGGGGTATTCTTCTGATCCTGAAAAAATTAATTGCAAATTTTGGGTGAGTTTTGTGAACACAATGAGTGACCATCATTGATGGCTCACACAGTCACATAACACATAATCACATCACAACGTTTCACATTTTACATTCAATGAAATTTAATCATTCATATCATACATATGCCATGCACATGAGACTCACTTTCCATTTGTTATTTTGTTATGATCGAGTTCCTAAACTGTCCCTTATTCACTTGGGGGATACAGGGCTCATTAATAACTGTCCCTTATCCGCTTGGGAGATACAGGGTTCATTATACATAGTGAGTCTCAGACTCTTAATCAATTTTAAGCTCGAGGATCATTTTCACTTTTCACTTTCTGAGCTTTAAGCTCTTTTCACTTTCGGTGGCTGCTGCGGTCACAATTGCCATTATATTTCATGCATTCATGAGATGGAATGCATCACTCACATTTTCATGATCTCATTCAATCACTTTCTCCTATCATCGGACCTTAGTCCGGCATTCAACATTAAGTTGAGAATTCGCACTTTCATTCATATGCAAATGCACTTTCAGAACACATTTCATAATCACATTAGGTACATTTAGTTCATCTCATTCCCATTCAAGTAGTACTTCAATATCCAAAACAGATATCACAATGATCGGACCTCCTGTCTGGAAACCAACACAATCAATTACATTCATATAGACATTCATAAATTAATCAATACAAAAATTCACATGAAACAAACAAAAAAATGAGACCATCTAGGTCTACTCACAGTACGCTCCAGATTAGCATTTGCTTCCGAATTCTGGGAATGCTTGAATGTGGACACTTGACCTGTACAACCCATTTATGACAGACACACATTGCACACTCATTAATGATTGCACTCGTATAAATATTCATTTATGCACAATTGTATAAATGGACTATATACAATGCATGCTTAATAACAATCTGGGATATATGTTCTAGAATACACATTATGCTCATTCCCATTTCATAATTCATATGTGTCTAATTGAACGTAGATTTACACTTCATTTGTACATGATCTTTCTAAATTCTTCATTCAATCTTTACCCTTTGCATGTGTCTAGCTTATTCATAAGCTCACACCTCAAGAACACTTGGTTACTTGATATC
>JANZXR010000009.1:283027-309331 GCA_027575705.1 Erythroxylum echinodendron
TAGATATGCTTCCTCATCATCACTCCAAGTGGCCACAAGACTAGCTTTCTTCTTTCCTTTGTCATATTTGTCATTTTCTGGTATTTTGAGGAAAAGGTTGAGTTCTTGCACTCTCTAGCATGACGTCCTCTTTTTTCACACTTCCAACACTCTTCATTATTCTTCTTTTCTTCATAGATTTGGTCCTTTGCTCCATGGTGTTCTTCTTTCTTTCTTCATTTCTACCACCACGTAATTCCTTCTTTCTATTTTTGATTAGACCTTTGAACAATCTTAAGTTTCTAGCATAAAGTGCTAGTTCTTCATCTTCTTCTTCTTCATCTAACTCTTCATCACTTTCATCAACAGAAGACACATTAGCTTTTAAAGCAATTAATTTTTGTGACTTACCTCTTCCTCCTCTTGACTTGAGAATGATCTCATAATTTATAAGTGATCCCACCAAGGCATTGAATTCCAATCTATTGAGATCTTTAGAATCCATAATGGCTGTGACTTGTGAGTCCCATTCTTTTGGTAATGAACGAAGAATCTTTTTCACCTTCTCTCTATCCATCATGTGCTTTCCAAGGTTGCCTAATCCATTGATAATTTTAGCAAAACGATCAAGCATAGTAGAAATAGACTCACCTTCCTTTATGACAAACATTTCACAGTCATGGAGAAGCATGTTGATTTTTATTTCTCGAACTTGAGTGGTTCCTTCGTGAGTGATGCATAGTCTCTCCCACATTTCTTGAGCACTGGTGCAAGAGTTTACTTTATTTCTCTCCTCAACAGTGAGAGCACAATATATCAACTTCATGGCTTTTGTATTGATGTAGGCTTTCTTCCAATCATTGTCATCATATTCCAATTCCGTCATTACCTCACCATTTTCATTGAACGAAACGTGTGGACCGAAGATTATGATCTTCCAAAACTCCACTCCCTCACTTATGATGTGGTACTTCATAGGATTTTTCCAAAAAGAATAGTTAGTACCATTAAAAAGAGGAGGGCGATTATTTGTGTTACCTTCTTTCGCTATGTTGTTGTGTGTCAAGTTTAGTGCCATCCTTGGATTTTTTTTTTCTTTGATACCAATTGAAAACGATCTAGAAGGGGGGTTGAATAGATCTTTTATTCTCTATCGCAAAGTTCCATAAAACAGAGAATTAAAACATACAAAACAAACAAAACAAATTGAAGTGTAAAAGAGTAGAGAATAGAGGCAAACACAATGTTTATAGAGGTTTAGTGCTAAGACCTACGTCCTCTACCCAAGCTCCCACTTAGGATTTTGACAATGCTCTTTACTACACACTTTTTATTTCAGTGTGACCTTTCCAAACAACTTGACTTTCAGCTCAAGCTACACCTTACAGTTGATTTGTTTTCCTGGCATAAATCCTACCTCCAAGTGATTCTTCTCTAATCACTCAGCTCATGATAATAACAACGATAGAAATGAAGTAGTAAAGTTTAGTACAGCTGAATATAAATTAGAATATGCTAAGAGCAAATTGAGAGCTATAAGATGATAATTTTGAATTATAGCAAGTATGCTTCACTTTAGACTTGTGTTCTTGATCCTCTTAAGTGATGACATTTATTTGAAGGCTTCAAGACATATATAGACGTTGTAGAACTCTCCTAGCCATTGTATGAAGATTTCTTCCCATTTGAAATCAATTGACAAAGTCAAATTTTGTTCAGCTATAACTGATAGTCGACTAGTCGGTGTGTGATAGTTGACTAGTACATTATAGTCAACTTGTCTTCAAGAATTAGTCAACTAGCATTAAAGTTTTTCATCAACTTTCAGCTCCACTCTTCAAATAGTCGACTAATAGCATGATAGTCGACTAGTCTATTTATCCAACTGACAGGGCTGATTCGATAATAGTCAACTTGTAGCAAGATAGTCGACTTGGCCAATGCTCCAACTGACAGATGTCAAAAATTCTCCAATCTTTAATTGTTGAGATGCTTATTTGAATTCTTCATACTAGATCTTCTCATGAAACACATGTTGTTTAATTTTGATACCTATTATTGCAATCTTGATCTTCATGAATTGACTTGAAATTGTGCCATCCTTATTTGACTAGTCTTCCATCAACTTTAATTTAACTTGAAATTATTTCTTAACCAATTCTTTAAAATTTATTATTATCAAACATAGAAGGATTTAATTTGTCAACCTCCATTGGTCCAACAAAGGTGAGGAGTTTCAGATTGACAATAGGAGGAAATCAAGTGGGAAGAATAGGTCAAAAGGACCTAAACTCAAAACCTCCCTTCTGTGATAATAATTTCATAGAATGCAAAACGGATTAACAATCCCTCTAAGTAACAAATGCCCAAAAAAAATTTCCTTAATAAGAAGCTTGCTTTAATAGGCATCCTAGAGACTTAATTGAAATAAGAGAAGTTCTTAAAGTAAAGGATTTTTGGGTAACGATAGGAAAATTTTTTCAAACCATCATCACCATCATTTTGACATCATAATAATAGACTTTGACATTAAGAAAATTAAGGCCCCATTTAATTGCTCATTGGATCAATTTATGCATTTGTAGGTAATTCTCCTTCGTAAAATTATTATGGTCATAGTCACCTTTATGTATGGGTCTAACTTCTTTTTCCAAAGAAATCTTTTATGGGATAAACTAAATGATATACACAGGATAACTAAAGACCCATGGATGTTATTAGGGGACCTTATTAACATTATTTACCCCTTTAAAACTGATAGGAATGTGTCACTAAAGAATTTCAACTAGACTTCCAATAGTGTTTCAGTAAAATTGGTGTAGTTGATTTGAAGTTTAAGGGTTCCTTATATGCCTAGAGTAATAAGTAAAGTTCTAGATGGCATATCTGTAATAGGCTTGATAAGGCCTTGATCAATGGTGAGAAGTTAGCCAAATTTCCACAATGCAAAGCCTTAATGCTTCATGACTCATTCTTAAATCACTCTGCTATTAAGGTGCTAAACTTGTTTATATGTGAAAGGAGGCACTCCCTTTTGGATTCAACAATTTTTTTGCTAAAATTGAAGGTTTCTAAGAGGTTATTAATAATGGTCTCTCCCGTTTCAATGGATTAAGTTATATATTTATGTAAGGAGACTTGGAATGAAGAAGTTAAATATCATAAATTGGAGTACTAACGTAGTAGAAGACATTAAAAGCATAAAGGAGAAACTTAACAAGATCGAGGAGGACAAGGAGAACTTATATAGTGATCAAAAACCCATTCTTAAAGGAAAGATAGTCCTTATTGACTATGTTCAAGCAGTAGTGGCTCATAACTCACTGATTCGACAAAGATCTAGAGTTTAATGGTTTAAAGATGGCCAAAAAGCTCTAAATTATTCTTTAATATGATTTTAGCAAGAAAGAACACTAATACGAATGATTCAATCCTCAATCTAGATGGAGCTCTTGTGACTGATCAAAATGAAATAAAAGATGCAACATTTTCCTACTTTAAATACATCATTGACATTGTAACTTAAACATCCTCTTTTGTGTCTACACTATAATCCTTTATCCATAATCAACACTCTAATGAAGACATTGATCTCTTGATCAGACTAGTAAATTCTTAAGAAATAGAAAGAGTCGTATCTGAAATGAACCCCATGAAAGCATTAGGGCCTGATGGATTGAATGGTCATTTATATTAGAAGGCCTAGCCTCTCATTAGTTGAATGATGATTAAAGTAGTGTGGGAGTTCTTTGTGAAAGGTCAAATCCTTAAGGTAATCAATAGATATTTCCTTTGGTTTTTCCTAAAATCCTTAATCCTAAATCTTTCAATGAATTTAAAACCATCTCTTATTATAACTTGTGTATAAATTTTCTCTAAAGTATTGCTTCTAAATTGAAACAAGTGCTAAAAGTACTTATCAATGAGTCCCAAGTGCAAAAATATTTATCTTAAATTGGATTCTCCAAAATTGTTTAATCTCTATTACATATAGAGCAATTGCAATCATCTCATTTGACTCTTCTTTCTTCCACCTATGGAAGGAAAGAAACCTTAGATGCTTCCACAGAAAAGAAGGACTAATGTCCATTATGAAAAAAGAGCTTTTTACTTGGATATGAAAATGAAATTTTCTACATAAGGACTCCATTAGATGTAGCCTTAATATACAACATTCGTGGAAATTATAAATTAGAGGAATATGAGATTATGTAGGTGATTCTCCTAGTAATGCAGATTTTGAGGCAAATACAGTCACAACCAGCATGTTTCAAAGCTATAGACTTTTCCATCTTGTGTTTCTTTAGGCAAAGACTGAGCATGCAAGCGAGGAAGATGGTAATCTTGCACTAGTACGAAGTAAACTCCATACCGTTACGATGATCCATACACATACATAAAGTAGGAAACTTGTCTTTTGTCTATTTTTATGTCAAGTTTTGAAGGTCCCATCTTTAGTTACAAGTTACTTTCTTACCTACAACAATAATAATAACATCAATGCACAAGGCTTCCCACTTTGTGAGGATTAGGAAAGGGACATCAATTGTATGCAACCTTCCCTTTGCATTTTACAAAGAGGCTATTTTCGTGACTCAAACCTGTGACTTTTTGATCATTTAAGAGTAACCTTACTAGTTGCTCCAAGGCTCACCTTTAAGTTACTTTCTTACCTAACTCGAGTATAACTCACATTGTTTATTTTGGACCATGTGTTACTCTAAGTTCTTATATTTTGTAAGACATTTATATCTTTCACAATTTTAATGAATTCTTTATTTACAAGAAAAGATCCTAACATTTTGAAAAATATTTAAAATAACCCTCTAATTGATCAAACTGTTAATATTCCATCAAGTACATTAATTTGGATAATCTTTTTATAAAAAGGGGTCCATATTAGTCATTTCAACAACTGATATGGAACTTTAAAAAAACTAAATCGTAAAAAAACCAAATTATGAAAAGCTAACATTATCAATCAAACTATGAAAAAAAATTTATCCAGATGAACAATGAAAAGGCATATCAGATTATAGGAGAGTGGAGAGATTAATGGAAAATCTTTAAAGCATTTCTTTGAAAATTGAAGAATTTAAGCTTTAAAAATAGGACCTTAAACTTATATTTTGAATTATCTCAAAGTTTTCTTTGGTCTGTTCTTCTTTAAACCAATTATGGGATAAGTCAAAACTCTGATCATGAATAAGTTATAGTTTATAGCTTGTGTTTGTATCTAATGATTGCTTATGTTGGCATCATTGTGAGCTCTCTCTTTCTCGGCTCTCTCTTTCTCTTTAAGACCTAATGTTGAGGTATAAGGCAAATATCAATCTTAATAGAATTGATTTTAAAACTTTTAAAAGAAATTCTACTGGTTGGTATGGTAATAACAGAACCATCAATAAAGTTATAAATAAGTTCTTTATACTTAATTAAGTATTGTGATGAAATAGTTAATATTCGTTTACTCAACTTTTTTATCTATTTCATATTTACATTGTTGAAGACTCAATTAATTAAATCCTTCATTAGAAAATAGTTAGGAAAAATTCAATTATTGTATTATTTTATTCATAAAACTGTGAGACACATATTATGTTCTTTTTTTAATTAAAAATGCATACAAAATTTTTTCTAATGTGAATGTATTAGTAGGAGATTTCACACAAAAGGAAGCAATTTGAGATATAGGGATGCAGTTACAATTGTTGACTATAATATCCTTATTACCAACATAATTTAAGTGTAGAGATAGATCTTGAAGATAAAAAATGATGTGATATGTGGTGCCAAGTCAAGTACCTAATTGTTATGTTGAATTGATTATCCTTATACTATATGTGCTTGATTTTGTGAAGAGTAAGAGGGAGGTTATCCATGAGAGAGATAACTTTTTACACTATGACCTGATTTGGCGCTTAGTGCAAATAATATGAGACTAATTTTAAGGCATTTAATAATTACAATTCATTGTTTGCCATTGATATTTTCAGATTTATAAGTGGTGTGAGGCTAGTTTTTATTTCCTTGATAGTGATATGAGTTCATTTTCTACTACTGATGTTGTTGAGTTATGAGTGATATGACTATGATTAGTACACTAGTCTCTATGAATGTTATGATGTCTTTCTTGATTATTATGACCTTTTAGGTACTTTTTTTTTATTTACCCATGATTATAGATTAATTTCTCATCAAACAGCTTTCTATAAAGTTCCTTAAAGGACATAGCTTTCTCCTTACAAACAAAAATTATAGTAATTAGCTCTTTAAACTCATCATTTAAGCCATTTAATACACATTTAAGGGGTGTCCAGTAAGTGCTTAATCGGTTTTCATAATGTTATCCATATTGTCCTTTTGATAATTTTACAATTTGTAGCTTCCTTACGGGCTATAAAACCAATGTTGAACAAAAAAAGTGGAAGCAAGCCATTTATAATTGATCCTGGCTGAGTTTTCAAGGAGGATAGTTGAGCTACTGACGTTAAAAGAAGCGCTACATGGGAGGTAACTCATGAATTCTACTTCCTTTTAATTATTTTTGTTTATTTATTTATTTGATTCATTCAGTTATGATCATATTTGATTTGAGTTTGATTGATGTTTATTTGAATTTCAACTTATTTTTCTCTTCAAATTTTTTGTTGCTAATATTATTTTGATGTGTTTGTAGGTTGTGGGATCATTTAGAATATATGCTAGGCTTGGAAGAAGGTTTATAAGTGGAAGAATTACCCCATCCCACGATCGTGGGAATTGGAGTGATCTCACGACCATAGGAAATCTCTCCAGAAAGTTTTTAGAGATAAATCCCATGATCGTGGGAATGCCATCCGAGGAAAATTTTAAGTTCTCCTCCCCTTTCTTCTTTCATACATTATTCAAAAATTTCACACCTTCTCCCTCTAACCTAGGAAAACTCTCCTCCCACTCTCTAAAATCCTTCATGTTCCTCTAGATTCTTCATATTTTCTTCATCTGTTTTCATTAATATTGCAATCCTTTACTCTTCTCATGCATTAATCATTAAAAAATACAAGGATTTGGGTAAGATTTTTCTCTTTCTCTCTAAAATATAAATTCACCTCTCTTTCTTATTTTTGTAGGTTTTAATCTTCCAATGGCTCCAAAGAAGATGACAGCTCAAAAACAGACCAATGAATTATGTTGTCAAGTATTCGGTGAAGGTGAGCCCGATTTAGCAGCAGCTTATCATACCCCATTCCCCACTTATTTAGAGGAAGGAGGTATTTTTGAGACCTTAGAGATAGGGAATTTATCACTTCCCATTACTTTGATTTTGAATTGTTAGAAACCATAAGAGTGAGGTGAAAAATTGAGCTACTAGCTGCGAACATAGGTTAGAATATGTTCATTCGGTGTGACGTGCCTATTTACCCTATAATGACTATATAGTTTTTCACTACAGTTCGCTATAAACCTAAAATGGATGTTTTCTGGTTTAGGTTATTTGGTAATGTTTATAAATTGGATTATAATGTCATTATTGCACTTTTTGATTTGTCAAACACTAATGTTTTATATGATCACAATGATTTTTATTTGGATGATTATTGGAAAAGTCTAATAGGTAAAGAAAATTTTGATTATAGGAATGCACCGAACACTTTAATTTGTAGTGTCGAAAATTTACTTTTACATAAATTTAAGCGCTTAACTATGTTTAATAAAACTGAAAGTAATAAATACTCAGCCAAAGAACTTTCCTTTATGTGGTGTATGGATCAAAAAATAAAAATCAATACACATTTTAAGATTTTTTGATCAATAGCGAGTGTTGTAAATAAAAAGAGTTCATATTTTGGCACATCTCATGTTGTTATTGCTTTAGCTCTATTTTATAACCTTGATGTGGAAGATGAGAGTACAAGTTAATACGATATGATTGACATATCTTATTTGAGGTGCTCCGAGATTTTGGAGTTCCATTATAGAACTCTGAAATCCTCATACGCGTACTGCAGTAAGGAATAGGAGGGGCAACAACACAGCCAATTCTCGACCCTCTACATCCCGAGCAATCCTAGAGCCAAAAGAAGAAGCAGCGGAGGAGGAACTAAGTGCATCAGTGGAGGTTGATTGATTTCAACAAATCCTTGACCAAATGGCCTCCAACCAACAGCAAATGACGTCCCAAATCAATGAGCTCGGCATCCAAATATGGAAAGTCCACAAAAAGCAGCACAGTTTGAAGAAGAGGTTCCTGAAATTATATCGGAGGAATAATTTTGAAGCTCCTTCACCAACTTCGTTGCCACCAGCATCTCTATAAGTTTTTCTTACCTTTTATTTTAAAATTTTGTTATTTCTTTTGTTAGGTTTCATGTCATGTTATTTTGTTTGGTTTGCTGTCATTTTTTGTTTGGTTTACTGTCGTTTGTTTTTTTCAATTTCTTTATTTGGTTTGATGTCATTTTCCCTTATTTGACAGTTGATTTGTCACGTTGAGGATAATGTGATCTTTAAGTGTGGGGAGATGACATTGACTTTCTCAATTGCATTGTTCACATTTTGTTAAATAGGATACATGTTTAAGCATATCATGTGCTTTGTGTCAGCAATGGAACCGCACTTGAATCATTTTGATGGATATTGTCATGAGATTCTATCATGTTAGTTGGAATTAGATTGAATGCATGCTTGAACTTGGATTAGGCTACTTAAGTAGAAAGGGAACCATATAGAGTGATGAAAAGTAGTTAGTTATATAAGCTTATTCACAAATTGACATTTGAGCAATGAGGAAGTATAAAGATGTATAATGAGTTTTCATTTAGGCCAATGTAAAGATTGAGTCCATATGACTCCGTTCATAGTCATTCTATCTTTGTTGAGTGATACTTCCTTAGGTTATTACCTTCAGAACTTGCTTTAAAATGGTTCGATTCTACTGGATGCATGTTTAATAGAGATGATTAAAGCCCTCTTTATGTTAAACCTTGGCTTAAATGACTTACCCTTAATTATCCCTTGTTACTCCCGTTGAGTGTTAGTCTTTTGTTTCTCAAAAATACCGAAAAATGTTCAAACCTCAAAGCCCATTAACCTCCCCCTTCACAAGTTTAGTAAAGTATTAAGTAATGCAATAGTGGGGATCGTTGTGAAAAGTTTTACCAAGATATTTTTAAGATACTTTTGCCTGTGAATCACATTGTCTATAGTTTGATATTTTATTCATAGTTCTTCCATGTATTAAGAAAAAGAAAGAAAAATGAAATAAATGTATGGAAAAGAAAAAAGAAAAGAAAAAAGGAAGAATAAGTGAGTAGCATCAATAAGTGCAGAGTATTAGTTACACTTGTATATCTTGAAGTTATGTTTTGTTATCTCTTTTCACCTTCTTTTTACTTTACGAATGCTTGTGGTTAACCCTTTATCCTCTTTACCCACCTTAACCCTTACCACATTACAACCTTAAACAAGCCCTTTTGATCTATTTATGCATGCAATCATTGTAGAAAAGAATGGGTGTATTAGCAAGCCTATAGTAGTGTAGTTTTTTATAGGAAGTTTGAGAGAAACAAACACTTGAGAGAAATGAGTGAAAACGGCTAGGAAGATTTATTTTACATCTATACTTATCTTTGAGTGGTGGTGCCGATTGTTAAGTTTGCTTATGTACACTAATGAAAAAGTAGTCATGATATGTGTAGTAACTTGATATTTGAGTTGGCTTAAATTTGAGAGATTGTTTGCGTTGATCTTTGTGAAAATGAAGTGATATAATTGATTGGTTGTATTTATTTTACTTGAGGACAAGTAAAGATTTAAGTGTGGGGATGTTGATAATTGTGCATTAGTCTATGTTTTTCTAAGTAATTGGAATGTGTTTCTTGCATAATTGTTGATTATTGTTGTAGTTTAGGATTCATTTTATATGATTTCATTTAGTTTGATTTTCATTGTTGTTCTTTTATGTTTGATGTTAATTTATGGTAAGAATTGATTATTTTTATGTAGGAAAGAAGATTAAGCAATTTGGAGATTGAGCTAGAGATAAAAGAGGAGAAGAGAAGAGGGAACTCTCTATTGCAAATTCCCACAATTGTGGGAATCATGCCAATTCTCACGATCGTCGGAATTATAATCTGAGACATTACGCGGGGCTTCATTAAACTTAGGATTTCTAGACTATTAAAAGATAATTAAGCCTCCTTAAAGAAGGAGACGAAACCCTTATGTAGAAAGAGCCTCCTTAAGTGAAGAACACAAGTTTTGAGTCTTGAGGAAGAATTGAATTCAAGGATAATCATCAAGATTGGGGAAAATAACACATCAATATCAAAAATTCCAGATTTTGGCAAAGAAGAGAAGAAGTTTCCTTTATTCAACTTTCTGTGTTTTTCTTTCTTCTAATTTTTGTAAGATGGATTATTTGTGTGTTAATGATGTTATGGAGACCATGATTGGCTGATTTAGTTTTAGGGATTGATTTTGAACTATTTTTCTTAAACTCCTATTTTATTGAATTGAATGAAAGTGTTTTTGATGATTATTGATTTTATTTTTATCTTGCAACAAATCGAGAGAGTGAGTAAGGTTATATATGTAGGATTGTACAACAAGAGTTGGCAACTTATAAACATACAATCATCACGTTGATTGATTAGTTAGAAGAGAGATCTCGGCTAATTCAATTGATCGCCCATAGGATAGTTTAATAACTAGTTAAATTGGTGGAGTGATTGGGTAGGTTGAGAGATTGTTCAATTCAATTCATTTAATTTGATTAGGGATAATTAATTACACCTTGAGAAAGGGTGGTTAATACATTCAGAAATCTTATCTGAGACACAATTCAATTAATAAAATAGGAGGAAAACAAAATAGGGGAAAAAGTAATCTCTAGTCTTTAGATTATTGAATTCTAATTTTTTGCACTTTAGTATTGTATATTGCTTTTTATTAGTCTTTAATTTTAATTTAAATTTCTAGATTATTTACTTTACACAACTTCGTTTCTTAAACAAAGTCTGATCTGAATTAAGTAGTATCTGGGCATCAATTCCTATAGGATCGATATCAGCTTTTCAACTACAAGTCATGACCTATACACTTGCAGTTTTTGATTGTAAAACAAGTAGTTTGTGTTTCATAATTACACTCAACAATCATGCATAATAATAGAGCTATACAATCCAAGTAGTAATGTCTCAAACTAAAAGAAAAAGATGATATTAACAAGTATCTACAAGTAAGAGAGACATAACTAATTCTAAACGAAAAATATATAGTTAAATTCGCATAATATTATCTAAGCAAGGAGAAACAATAATAAAATTGGATGTTTGATAGACCTTAATGTTGTCTCTTGCTAGGGAAAAAGGGAATTAAAAACTATAGATTTCAACTATTTCAAAAACTCCTTAGTGAATAAAGATTGGTCTTTTCCTTATATGCAAGCTATTAATTCTTTCATTTCACTAGCTCTTATATAAGAGCAAATAGATGCTCTCAACTCACTTGTGACAAACAAGGAGATAGAAAAGGCTTTATTCAATATGCACCATAATAAAACTCTAAGGTTTGATGGCTTCATTGCTTCCCTCTTTATAAAATCGTAGAACTTGGTTAGAAATCAGGTCATAACAATTATTCAAGAATCCTCCTCAATATATAAGCTACTAAGGGAATTAAATAAGACCTTCCTATGCTTAGTTCCTAAGACTTCGAATCCTTATTTAATCCAGTAATGCAAGTATATTGTAGAATGCAACACCCTTTATAAAATCATTTCCAAAATATTAGCTACCAAATTGAAAGCTATTTTAAGGAGAATCATTGATCCCACTCAAGGAGAATTTATTCAAGTCTTACCATATGGAAAAACCCATCATAACTACTCCATGAAGATTGATTTTCATAAGACATTTGATTATTGATTTTCATAAGACATTTGATTCCATTAGTTGGAAATTCATTTTAGATATATTTAAGGCATTTGATTTCTCAAACAAGTTCATCAAATGGCTAAATCAATATGTCTTAATTCTTTTCCATAGTGTTCTAGTCAATGGTGAACTAACTCAAGTGTTCAATAGAGAAAAAGGCATTAGGTAAGGTGACCTTTATCTTCATACGTATTCACATTATGCATTAAGGTGTTGACTAGACTTATCACATATAATATCATTTAGGGTAATCTTTTGAAGTTTCACCATAAATGTAAGGCCCAAAAATTAATCAACCTGTCTTTTGTTGAAGATTTGATCTTACTTTATAGTGTTGATATCTAATCAATTAAAATAATTATGGAATCTTTACAACATTTCATAGCCTTGTCAGGTCTTATAAAAAACAACAATAAAAGTTTGCTATTTGTTTCTATTGGTGCGGATAAATTAGTTCAGCAACTATCCAACATGTTTGGCCTCAAACTTCAATCACCTCCTTTCAAATACATGGGGATTCCTATCACAACTACTAGATTTACATATAGAGACAACACCTCTTTGTTTAACTTTACACAGAGGAGAAATGGGAACTGAAGAATTTTGGACAAAGACACTAATAAAAAAATATCAGTGTTAAACAACCTTCATATGTATTTAAGTTCATATATATATATATATATTCCTTCCCCATAACTTGATTAAAGCTATTGAGACGATCCAGAAGGAGTTTCTCTAGTCTAGTGAAATAAGTAACAATCGAATAGCCAAAGTAAGATGGAAAGAAGTATGCTTGCCGAAGGATGAAGGACTTCGTATATTTATAATCATCATCTTGTTTGATGATTAGATAATAAAAAAGAAGTCATTAATAGTACTTGTAATCTTTAGAGAATTGACTCGTAGTTACCAATTCTAGCTATAGCTACACTGTACACTTGAAGTTTAAAGCATTAAAATTACATTCAATCAATATCCTATTCTATTGTAGCTACACAAGTACCATTGTAAGCGACAATGCAAATTACATTATCAAGATGAGAGTTGACCTCAAGTGGTAAGCTGGTCCTCTAGGGTTAAACTTCCGAGGAAAGGTGTATGATACAATCATTTTAAATTAGCCTCAAATTGTTGTATCAACATTATTTGGAGAGAAAAGAATATCATAACATTTAAAAATTTTGGCAACATATTCAATCTTTTAGTATATTTATAATCAATTATTGCAAAAGGGTTACATTTGCAATGTAATGAGAGCTTGAAGGCTAGTTAGAACTTGGCTACAACTCCTTAGGATGAAGAAACATAACATCCAAGCTCTGCATGATCTGCCTCTATAATCTTTAGGTTTAAGGTCTTAGTGCGAAGAATTTGAATCCTAATAAGTAACATCTTAGCACTGAATTTCCTGTCTTCGATATATTACGTAATTAAAGGGTCACTCTTTAAGCTGCTGTGCTTTATTTACTAATAGGAAACAATTAAAATCTTTAATCTGTACAACTAGTTGGGTGATAATAAAAATCTTGTTATTAGGCTTTGGTTTGTTATTAATCCCCGAACATGGTCAAGTTTAATTTTTCAATTGTTAGAAAATAGCATGGGTGGAGCAAAGGGGGAAAAGATTTAGCTTTTGTTGGTGAAGAGTTTTCCGTTTCCATGTATCACTTTCGCAAAGCATGCATTATGTACAGTGTACACATAAAGAAACTAAATACGGAGGACGTGTTGTGTCAGATGATGCAGTCTTAGTTGATTAGTGCTTCTTGGCTTCTCTTTCGGCCTGGAAAAAGGAAAAGAAAAACCCACCAATCATTAATAAGAGTTATATGTGATGGATGCAAGTAAAAACAATTAAAATAAAATCTAAATAAATAATTATATGCATGTAAAAAGAACCGGAACGGGAACTGATGGAGAAAAAGTAATCGGATTGGTTACAGCTCTGATAGCTCTTTCCACAGCTTCCCATCCATATTTATCGACATATTGAACAACAGATTTTCTAGCGTCGAGGCTCATCATCTGTAGAACCTTTCTTTGATCTTCTGAATAGTTGCCATTTACTCTCCCACCGATCTTCACATATTTCCTCACCAAATTCTCGTAGATGTAAGCTCCCCCGTTGAATATGGGTAACACCAGCCATATGCAGAACACTAGCTTTAGATAGGCCCAGAATGGTAACCTATGTATATGAATTTATCATTAAGTAATATACATAGAGACAAAGACACACACACATGTATGATATATATATGAATATATATAAGAAAGAAGGTAACGTACCAGACAAGAATTTTCCAACAAGATAACTCAAACAATGTTATGAAAGAGTAAATGATCCAATATGTTAACCACTGCTGGTCATCAAGCGTGGAAGGACTTTCTATAGCTCGTAAGGAAGCATATCTGTGAGAGAAGAATTTTATTAAATTAATAATAATAATAATGATGATGTCTGTAGATGAGGAGTATCCATAGGACTTACAGCGGAAACAGAAGCATGACTCCTGGTCTGCAATTGAATTCACATTATTTCAGAAATTGAATTTGAATGAATCAACGCAAGGCAAAAAAAAAAAAAAAAGAGTAGGTGTGGTGTATATGTTACCCGATAAAAGTGTCCAGATGCCTTGCAACTGCTCCAACAACACCCATTTTCTTTCCTACACAAATAATGTTTGATGAGATCATACAGATATATATACACATACGCAAGGAATTAAAGAGGATGAACAAATGATGTATATGTGTTGGGGTTTTCTTTACTCCACCAACAAGAAACGAAGGTTCAAAGCCAAAGCCTTACGTATACTTTTCCCTTTCTTTCTCATTACCATTTTGTCTTATTCCTTCAACATTAGTATTTTTCACTTTCTTTGCAACCAAAGATGAATTCAAGACTCCGTTTTGGATAAAGGGGTTTGCTGTGAATATTCGGAGGGGTTCAATTCTTACCGCAGAACTTACGGGAATCTTCAACTTTTTGCTTGGACTCAAGGAATAAGGGGTGTTTTGGTGAAATCTAATTGTGAGATGGCAATCAAACAAGTCATAAATGGTGTCACTGAAAACGGAAATGGGAATCTTCTTATGTTTTGCACCATCCTCCGCTTGGGCTGAGAGCGCTTTTGTTGTACGATAGTCATTTTCACTCGGGCGTTGAGTAGTATCCAAGAAAAGAGACGACTATTTATTTTGATGTTTGGTACACGGGCCCAGTAAGCACACACTCACTCAGAGAGTATGACTTTTATTACTTACTCTCTCTCTTATTATTATTATTCTTTAAAATTAATAAACGAAAAGAAACCCTAATTCCTAAAATTATCAATTTGTGCGTTGCAAGGTCGCACACCCCTCCTTCCTACAAATATTTTCATTCTCAATTCTCAGCGTACGTTCCGTCCACCTTATACTTATAATTTGTTTACCTACTTTAATCTTAAATTTGCTGGTTGTTCTCTTCTAATTTCTTTTTTTTTTTTGTTCGGTGTTTTTGGTTCTGTTTTCCGAATCTAAATCCCCTTTGTTATTGCATCGGTTGGGTTGTTTTCTTCCATATATCCTCTTCTGTGTGTCTGTTTTGTTGACCCAATGGGATATCGGACTCTATTCCGATAACCTAATTAGGCTTAATTGCATTCTCGCATTATTGGTGGTGTTGTGGCTGAGATTTACAATGTTATCGTTTCCCATCCATTCTTAATCACTACGCTGCTTGTCTGTGCTTTTGGATTTCCTCTTCTTCATATCTGTATGTATGTAACTTTGTATTTTTGCTTTCATGAAAATTTGGTTGGTTGGTTGGTTGGTTAACACGTTGTTTACGGGCTCCCAGGTTGATGCAATGGACTTGTCAGATGCAGTGATGGTCAAATCCAGCAGATTGAAATCTGTTGTATGGAATGACTTTGATAGGGTTAAAAAGGGTGACACATTTGTCGCTATTTGTAGGCATTGTAAGAGGAAGCTCAGTGGTTCTAGTACCAGCGGAACTTCTCATTTGAGGAACCATTTAATCAGGTGTCAGAGAAGATTAAACCATGGTATTTCTCACTATCTTTCACCAAGGGATAAGAAGAACAAGGATGCTCTTGCAAATATCAACATTGATCATGACTTAATCAAAAGGAATGAACCCCACCCGCTTAGTGTTGTTAGATTTGAGCCGCCTCAGGTCAAAGATGATCGAATTAATAATAATAGTAATAATCTTCTTGATCAAAGACGAAGCCGTTTTGATCTGGCCCGCATGATTATTTTACATGGCTATCCTTTGCATATGGTCGAGCATGTTGGATTTAGAGTTTTTGTTAAGAATCTACAGCCTTTGTTTGAGCTTGTAACATCTGACATACTTGAGTCCGACTGTATGGAAATTTATGTTAAAGAGAAGCAAAAGGTATACGAAAGATTGGACAAATTAACTGGAAAGATTAGCCTCTCTGCCGATCTGTGGGCAGCCTGTGATGATTCCCAGTACTTGTGTTTGAGTGCACACTATATTGATGAAGCCTGGCAATCAAAGAAGAAAATACTGAACTTTGTTAGTGTTGATCCGTCTCATACTGCAGATATGCATTCAGAAGTTATCATGACATGCCTAATGGACTGGGATATTGATAGAAAGCTGTTTTCAATAACTTCTGATAGTTTTCCTGCAAATGACGTTATTATCCATAAAATTAGAGAGCGGCTGTCCCAGAACAAGTTTCTTTTCTGTAATGGTCAATTATTTGACATACGTTGTGCTACTAATCTTCTGAGATTGATGGCTCATGATGTCCTAGAAGCACTTTTGGACACACTAAGTAAGGTTCGTGAAAGCGTTCGGTACATTAGAAGTTCTCAAGTAACTCGAGCCAAGTTTGATGAGGTAGCTTTGAAAGCTGGAGTTGATAGTCAAAAGTCTTTATGTCTGGATAATCCATCTCGATGGGACTCAACGTATGCCATGCTTAAAGTTGCCTTAGAATACAGGCAGGCTTTTGCTCTTCTACAAGAAGAAGATTCTGCTTACTCAATGGGCCTGTCTGATTTAGAATGGAACAGAGCAAGTAGTTTCACAAGCTACTTGAAGCTCTTTGTTGAAGTTACTAATGTTTTCATGAAGAGCAAGTACCCAACTGCAAACATATATTTCCCTGAGATCTGTGATGTCCATTTGCAGTTAATTGAGTGGTCCAAGAATTCAGATGAATTTATTTCTTCTATTGCAGTCAAGATGAAAAGTAAGTTTGATGACTACTGGGATAAATGCAATTTGGCCTTAGCAGCTGCAGCAATGTTAGATCCTCGATTCAAGATGAAGTTGATAGAGTACTATTATCCGCAGTTATTTGGCAGTGGTTCTGCAGAGTTAATCGATGAAGTTACTGAATATATTAAGGCACTCTACAATGAACATTCTATTGGCTCCCCTTTAGCCTCTTTGGACCAAGGTTTGCCCTGCCAAGTGGGTGGCAGTACTGGCTGCTTACCTGGTTCGGAAGGGGAGTCTAAAGATAGACTAATGGGATTTGACAAATTCATCGATGAAAGTTCTCACAGTCAAGGCACAAAATCGGATTTGGACAAATACTTAGAAGAACCTCTGTTTCCTCGAACTGTTGATTTCAACATTTTAAATTGGTGGAAGGTCCACACGCCAAGGTATCCTGTTTTATCCATGATGGCACGCAATATATTGGGAATTCCCATGTCTAAAATTGCGGCAGAGCTTGCTTTCAAGAATGGAGGAAGGGTACTTGATCGTGACTGGGGTTCACTGCAACCTCCTACTGTACAAGCTTTGAAGTGTTCACAAGATTGGATGACAGGTGAATCAGAAAATTGATATTGGTCAATTTTCTCCGATCTTGTTTGCGTAGGTTTGCATTTGCACTCACCGTATTGTAACATTTTAAAAAGGAAAAGAAAATCCTTTGTAGATAAGGTTTTTGTTTCCAAATTATATTTCCCATGTCATTTTTAGATTACATAGCCCGCTATTAAACATGTCATACTTGAATTAACTATTTCCCCTTCTTCTGTTCACATCTGTTTTTGCCCTACTAGGTTCTCTGTTCTCACCATATAACGTTGCCTTTAGTCTTAGTTGTATTCTAGAAGATTAAATCCGCTTTTCTTTAGGAGAATTGCCCACCTTTTATTTTCTGAGCAGTGGTGTGAATTATCAAATACTAATGAGATATATGATTATCATGGGAGGAATAAATTCAATGTTACTGCAGGGACACAATTAGCCTGCAGACCATAAAGAAGCAGGCCAAGCAAAATTTTCTATGTTATATGTGCCTTAAAATTGAAAGAAAATTAGACGAGCATTGAAGATATTGGTATACCTAGATGACCATATCAGTTAGCAAACATTAGTTAACCGACTCTTTCATCACCACGGTAATCACTTAGATATAAATGTACGTTTATGTTCCAGGCTCCCTCGCATTCTTGTTCTCTGTTGTCTTTTGAAACACTTTTCTTATCGCTAAATGCCTTGTTCAAATGGTCGGTCATGTTTCTACCCTAGACTAGACTGATATGAGTACTGAGATGGGCTAGAGTTGGATATATGCCTCTTTCAATTTTCTCTATCTTACGTGTGTGCGCATTTGAGAGGGCATTATCATGGTTCTCGGGTATGTAAGGATGCCATGTGAAATCGGTGACGAGGTCTTGCAGTACGGATCTGAATTAGGCTCTCACAGGATGCTAAGATTTTTAAGTTGTTCGAGACAATATTGGAAAAATGATACTTGGGAAGATTACTATTATACCCTTAACCTAAGCTCATTTGGAAGAAACATGCAGTGCTTGGCTAGTGGCTCAATAAAGATGGCATATTAACAAGGAAAGAGTGTGAAGTCTTATTCGTAGGTAAGGCACATTCTCGAATCAGTGATGGTTGGCATGCAACTGGAAGAAATTACGAGGGGCGTGATTGCATGTGGGAATTGACGAGATTGGTACAATTAAGCTATGTTTGATATAAGTAGTTCTTACTTCCATAACAAAGTACAAAAGTATGAAAATCTAAAATGCTTCTTGTTCAACTTTAGTTACTTACAAAATTGGACACTACTAGACACTACAGTAGAGACAGCCTTTTTTGACAATTTGTTTGGTGACGAAATCATATTCGTCGCCAAAAGATACCATTTTGCGACGTTTAAAAAATTCGTCACTAAAACTTACCATTTAATGACGAAACCATAAATTATCGTACAAGGGAAAACCTTTAGCGACGTACATGAAACTTTATTGCTAAATCGTGCACAATCTGTGACGATTTCTGATATTCGTCGCAAAATAATACAATCGCGATGAAGTTTGAAAAAGTCACCATAATTTTTCTAACATTTAGTGACGAATCCATTAAATCGTCATTAAAGGTTATATATTTTGCGACAATATTATGAACTGTCACCAAAAGGTCAATATTTGGTGACTAAAGTCTTCTCTTGTCGCAAAATCTTATACATTCAGCGACGATTTGTTTTCATCGTCATTGAATGTCACACATTCACATTCAGTGACGATTGTTAGAAATCATCACCAAATGTTACACATTCAGTGATAATTTATAGAAAACATCACTAAATATGTACATTTGGTGGCGATTTTTAGAAATCGTCACCAAATGATTGACATTTTCATAAATTAATAAACTAACATTTTTATAATATATCATAGTTAAGATATGTTTTATTGGAGATTTGTTTTGAATGTTTACAACATATTATTAAAAAAAACTCACAACATATTTTTAAGTGTTAAATAGTAGTATTAATTAATCATTAGTATTTACTAACATTTCAGAAATTAGTAACAAAAAATTTAAATAATTTTATTAATATAATAATATGATATATGGAGTAGTACGAACTTTAAATTAGAAGTTACCCAATTCATACACTCATAGAACTAGAACAATAACAGTTCACATTCAATAGTATTCAACTTCACCCCTAAGTAGTAGATATGTTGTTTAACAAATTATTACAGATACAACAATAAATAAACTTTAAAAGTAAGTTCAGTTAATTGACTCACTAACTGACAATGATATAATTATTTATTTGGATTCCAAGTAACATGAGAGTCGGTAAAGGTAAATGAGTCCCCGATGTCTGAATTCCCCAGAAGGATCCTTGCGCTTTTGAACGCACCAATTGTTACAGTAACAGTTGTTCCCTCAAGTGTAGGATTTTTCATATCCTCTTGCAACAGCTTTTCTGCTATAGCTAAATTTGTAGAGGATGCAATGAATAAGTCACTAGATTTAGTACCTTAAACACAATCAGTATAGAAGTTAGATATTGTCATATTAGTAAACCGTTAAATGAACTAAAATTGGAGTGGCATGCATATGTGCATGAGTAGGCGAAGTTTTCGAAATTGACGAATTGTCCAAATCAGCTGATTTTCCTAATCCTTTACGGAGTGTTATGACATCGCTCCCGCCTCTATGACCGTACATGTCATATTCGAGACTGAAGTAAGCTTAAAATCACATGCAATATAAACCATCAAATGTGAATATATATAATAGCTTCATAAAAGGAAATGACATGTACATAATAAGGAGTGACGTTGTTCGAATGATATTAAACACCTTAAAGCAGAAGATTGGCCATGGAAGGCAAACGATGATTTGTATATAAAGTGGAGATTTCATCTTCACTTTTGTTTTTCTCAGTAGGGACAATTTTGTCACATTCTTTCCAACAGAATGAATTAGGGTCATCCAGAACTAGTCTATATGTCGACATTCCTTCATTAATAATGTTAAGAGGTAAATTCTGTAAAAGTCAATTAGAATAAAACGATAATACGTTGAACTCCAATTTTGATGACAACTGAAACAAGTCCAGTTTGGCACTTATACATTTTTAATGTACCTAGTGATATGAAAGTTACCCTTGCTAAAAAGTAAAATACTCTTGCAACAATTTCAAAAGTATGCAGAAACAAAGCTTTCATTAGATTAAATGTTAAACGTCAGTGGGAAGATAGAGATAAAGAAACAACAAAGATAGACAGTAAATGGTGGTAGGAGGTATGTGGTGAAAACAAACTGTAAAATTTTAAAGTATTGCTAGGACACAAGATAACTACTTTTCAACAGTCCTAGTTACAAAAAATGATTAGATTTAATTTCAAAATCATATATAAAAACAGAGTGGATAACATTGTTAATTGATTGTGTAGAGTATAATACTTTTCTACTTAAATGGTTACAGAAATTTCATCGAACACCTTCTAGACGTGACAAACTCATCCCAAGATTCAAATACGAATCATATGTTTTCCCTTCCATCACTAACATTAACACATTCCATGCTATTTCCATTCATAAAGAATGTCCAGATCTACCCTGGAAGGGTAAAAATCACAACTTTTCTATTTAACAATTATAAAATACTTGTTTTCTTTCTCCCGCTATCTCGAGAGCCAAATGCAAACATCAAAGGTAAATAGGAGAAAATCGATCGAAGAGATACTAAAAATAAAACAGGAGAAAAATCGATAGAACAAAAGAATAATCACAATAAATCAAAATAGAGCTGAAGAATAATACCGATCTAATGAATAATTAGTCTTCGACGGTGATGAGCAGAACACAAAATCCAAAAAATTATCTACAAGAGGTTTTTGGATTTGAGAAGACGATTTGAACGATAATGGAGTTGGCTTTTATGTTTTTGTCTTTGAAAACCTAGCTAATACAAAATGACATCGCTTCTCTAGTTTAAGTAAATGATGTTGTTTATTGTTTGCTGTAGTTGTTTGGAAATAGTATTAATTAATTTGCTACGATTTATTGTATTTAGTCGAAAATCATCAAATGTAGCGACTAATACATGGCTTGTCGCTAAAGCCTGTCGGTTCATAAATAATTTTTAATATATCTATTTTCCTATTCCAAATAAAACATAATTTGAAATATAAATTAAATTATTCATTTAATTCTATTTGGAAATTACTTTGTTAACCGTTAAAATAATGAAACTTGACTTACAATTTTCACAAAATTATACATTTTCATTATTATAATTTCCAAAAACGTATTTTAAAAAATTAAAAATTTTACTTTTTGTAATCTGAAAAATAAATAATAATAATGTTACAAGACATTGTCATATAATTATAAAACTATTTCTAACTATTATTCTTATTCTTATTATTTTAATTTTTTAATTTATTATATTAATAATAATATTATTATAATTTATTAAAGCCCAATACATTTTGCGATGCTATCTTATCTTGTTTTCGTAGCAAAAGTATAACATTTTGTGACGAAATACAGAGTCATCGCATTTTTCCAAATGTACTGGAGACATTTTCCATATAAGGTCACTAAATGTGGGCAATACACGACGAAATGTGATTTCGTCGTAAAATGTTTCAACGGTAAAAAGAAATTTAACTGGAACAGTGTCGTTTGTTTCAGCACAAACGACGTCATCCCACCTTATAAAAAATCATAGAGACAATCTTCCCCCCTCCTACCTTATATGAAAACGATTTTCTCCCTCTTTCTTCAATCATTCTTCTCTTATTCTTCTCAATTTTGTCTTATTAGCTCCCCCCTAAATATCATCTCATAGCTTTGAGCTCAAGCATGTAAGTTTTATGACATTTCTTCTGGATTTGTTTTTTAATGTCTTATATATACCGAATCGAAAATTGTTGTGGTTGAATAGATTTCTTGAGTTGTTTGTGTTGATTGAACCTTTATATCATTGGGTTTTTGTGTAATTGTGTTAGTGATGGTGAGGAAAGGGAACAAAAGTTGTGAATGGTTGGTTAATCATGTGTTGTATGTTAATGCTTGGAAGTTGTTAGATGATATTCCTTGGAAGAGTTTTCATTTAAATTTAGAAAGTGTGTGTATGTTATCCAAAAGTAAGAGTTCTGTTGTTTTTTTTTTCTTTCAAAATTGAAGCTCTATATCTGACAATAGAAAATGTAGGAGTTGTGTTATTAAGAAAATGAAAATAGGAGTTGTGCTATCAAGAAAATTAGTGCAACTATTTGTTGAATTTGTATATTTAATTTGTATTGACCTAATTTACAGTCCAATCAATTGATTTTTTTTAATGTTTCAAGCGTTCAAAAATATATTCAGAAGATGAGTGATTGAATCAATTAGAAAATTATTAGGACTTCTTATGGAATATAAAGAATTTTCTTTCTTTGTTTAATGATTTTAAAGTTGTACCTTTTAATATAATTCAAATGTTAGTTCGTTTAACTTTTTGAAATGAAATTTTTGTTCAATAATCACGCATATCATCTAACACTTATGTACAAAATAAAAAAATTCTAATCTAACTACAACTCCATTTTATAATTGAGAGTAAACTCTATTTGATTTCTATATTAATAATACATAAACATCAAACAAATTTGATAAATGAAAATTACAAAAAAAAATATTTATGATCTTTATAATTGTCACTTAGATTCAAATAAGTCATAGAATAACAACTAATCCAACACAAACACAATTACATCACAACACAAACAGCTAATCATTTTTCATATAATGTTCACATATCAAGTAGTAGCAGAATCATGATATGGCAGGTGTTTATTCAATTTTCACATTATAATAGGAACTCGAGTTAAATCCTATAGCATCGACAATCTTATTTCTCATTTCTCTTATTATAAGTTGCTTATCTCTCTATATGTTAATTACTAGCTCTTGGTCCTCGTCATTAGGTCATTATTCCTCTTATTGAATTTGCTAATGGTGGCATCTTATCTTTTTTTATTTGATGTTATGGGTAACTTGTCCATGGCAATCCCTAAGTCCACAACATTACCATACAAGCATACAAGGTTCTATGACAGAAGGCAATGACATATACATATAATGATTTTAATCTTTTTTAATGATTCAAATCTTCATTTACATATTATTGGGAAGAAAATCTTTAATTAGTGTATTTATTATCCATAATTATTTAAGATGGATAAAAGTAACCCCTCAATAACACAAACCAACATAATAGAAAGTTCTAATATGATGTATGATCATATAATATGTGAAGAAAAAATTCAAATGAAAGAGTTATTATAAATTTGATGTTTGAAATCACTTCATAAAGATTAAAATAAGCAAGATAGTTGATAAGTAAAATGGAAGTATCTAAAAAATCCCATAAGAGGTAGGTAGACTAGTTCCCCTCTCTTGGATAATTTGTATGATGCATCACATTCCGCTTTCCTGAACTTTACATTTAAGCCATATCATTATATAATAAAAGAAAAATCGTATGTATTAAGAGATCAAATATTTTTAACATGTAACCATGCAAAGGAAGAAATGAAATGACTAGAATAGTCTATAATCCTAAAAAGTCTAAGTATTTATTTACTGAGGCAATCATAAAGCATGAATATCTACTCTCAAATGTGGATCACCAAGACTTTATGATGTTTATCATGTCACTCAATGGAAGTACCAATATCATTTTTATGTAAGCTTGAACTATTATTACCCCATACTTTTTTGATGATATAGTTCATTTGGCAATTCACTTGCCATATGAAGCAAAACTTAGTAGACCAATTCAATTTCGATGGATGTTTCTGACTGAAAGTTAATTCATATTAAATTCAACAAGCTTTTTCTATGTTATTTGTTTGTAACAATTCCTAAGTTTTTAATTATTTATGTTCAGGTTTTTATGCTCTCTTAAGCATTATGTACGTAATAGAGCTCGACCAGAGAGGTCTATTGTAGAGCTCATATAGCAAATGAATGCTTGACTTTTTGTTCAATGTACTTAACTGATGTAGAGATGATATTTAATAGACCAGAATGTAACTTTGATTTTAATGACGATGGTGGGTTATCTATTTTCTCCCAAAAAATTAGGCCACTTGGTACGGATAAATATGTGGAGTTAAGTAAAGACAAATTCAAAATTGCCCATTGGTATATTTTGAACAATTGCAAAAATGTTGAAATATACATGGAGTACGTATATACCAGGGGTTATTCAAACAATAATATTACAATTTCCTTCATTAACTCTGAGATCTAACTATGTCATTTTTCAATAGAGAGCACGAAGACACAATTCGCAGCAAAGGGATCATCAATGTTAAAGAAAGACATAGGCAAAAGTTTGTATCATGGTTTAGAAATTGAGTAAGTTGTGTTATTAATTACATATTATGAAAATATGAGAATATGATGAGATCCTCATATTTATTCTCAATTTTTCGTACAGATGATATGGTTACATAACCATAATGTGCAAGAAGCGACAAAATCATTATATAGTTTGGCAAGTGGACCTCATATTTGTGGGAAGAAATACTCAGGTTGCATTGTTAATAGGGTGTGATATCACATAAAAATCAAGATAGTCGAGTTAGAAGTCAAAATAGTGAGGTTGAAGTTGAAGGATGTCATGAAGACGAAATCAATGACTTCTACAGTGTCATATATGAAATTATAGAGTTGCACTACATCAAGGATAAGAAGGTTGTTCTACTTAAATACAAATGGTTTGATCTAACTAACATGAGAGTGAATGAGCATATTACTAGCATAAATGTTAGTAAGATATGGTATGATAATGATGCTTTTATCTTTTCAAGTCAAGCCAAACAAGTTTTTTATGTCAACAATACTGTGTTGGGTAACAATTGGAAGGCTGTCCAAAAGTTTTAACAAAGGAATGTCTTCAATTTTTGTGAAAGTGATATTGCTGAATTGAATAAGGATGCTGATGAAGTCTATTAAGATATTGGATTAGAGATAAATAATAAAGGAATTCTAGTAAAAGATGCAGATATATCATCATGCCATAAGAGAGATGTCGAGTCCAATATAATTCAACTGGATGAAGTCCAACCTCATCTTATCTTACAAACAGATGAAGACTATACTTAGGATGACTTCAATGACAATGACGATCCTTTACTGGAATATATGAAGAATCAAACGATAATGCACTTAATGATGATGATTTTCTTCATCTTGATCATGATGATTGAATGTAAGTTTCATTGTTTGAATTGTTTCAAATGTTAATAAGATAAATATAGGTCTTATATTGTTAATGTTGTAGTTATGTTAATTTACGATGACTATAAGCATATTTTTAATGTTTCAGTTGTAACACTCTAATACCCCCCTGGGAGGATATTGCGAGTGCCATATACACACAGAACATACTGAACATGAAGCATTACGAAACATACAAAACTCTTTATACATACATTATCAAAATCTCAACAAACATACATCGCATGTCAAAATTTCCAAAAGCAGCCTGAATTTAGGTTATTACAACCCCATCAAAATAAAAATTCATGAGTTATAGACATCATATACAAGTCCAAAAACAATCTCAAAATACATGTGAACAAA